>CM072512.1:12874464-13111964 GCA_036898135.1 Oncomelania hupensis
TAATAATAATAATAATAATAATTTTAAAAAAAAATAAAAAAAATATATATATAATAATAGTAATAATAATAATAATAATAATAATAATAATAATAATAATAATAATAATAATAATAATAATAATAATAATAATAATAATAATAATAATAAAATTGATGATGATGATGATGATGATGATGATGATGATGATGATGATGATGATGATGATGATGATGATGATGATGATGATTGATGATTGATGATTGATGATTGATGATTGATGATTGATGATTGATGATTGATGATGATGATGATGATGATGATGATGATGATGATGATGATGATGATGATGATTGTTAAAGGTAAGTTCATGATGTAATTTAAAGCCATTTAAAGGGCATAAAGCTCGGCTGTAACTATTAAAAAAAATCCCTTTCCCAAATATGACTTTCTTATATTAATTGCAGGAATAGTACTGATCCATCAGTAAAACTCTGCATATGTTTGTTTTTTAAATAATTATTTCAATATGCTCTTTTAGTAACTAATAAATCAGGATCATCATCATTTTTTTAGTTTTCCATTACCATTGTAACAATTAGAACATAATTTTAACAATGTAAGGCCAGTAATAGTTTACATACATGGACTCTATCTGTACTATTACTATTATAGCTTGGTGTAGGAAGGCGAGAGAGAGAGAGAGAGAGAGAGAGGGGAAGAGAGAGAGAGATGGGGTGGGGGAGGGAGATATATATATATAAGATGACTATTTTGCAAGGGTAAAAGATTAAGCGTTGGATTCACTTTTTAACATCTTGCCCTTGGGGCTTGTAACAATAACTATTAAACACAACTCAATGTTATAAAATTAGCATCATGGAACAATAACAAATAATAAATGTAATCATCAAATAAAATCATTTTCAAAAAATTATCGTTGTTAACATCCATTAACTAAGATTAATGTTAATTTATTTTTTTAATGTGTTTTAGGAGATGTGTTCTAAATGATGTAAATGTAGATGCTGGAGTGCGGAGGTCTTCAGGAAGGTTATTCCACAAAGTGGAACCGGAATAAGCAAGACTATTTTTGAAGAGATCAATTCTTGGAATTGGAACATTTCATTTTGTAGACGACCTGGCATTTTGGGGGTAAAAAATAGAAGTTGTTGTTGTTGTTGCATCAATGTTTATTCATCAGATTAACATAAGTTGTACTGATAAAAATAGAAGAAAGATAGGAACGTGCATTGCCAGAAAGGATCTTGTGCATGAAAACCCATTTATTAAATTGTAGTCTGTCGGCAAGAGGTAGAATATTGATCCGTGTATAGTCATCCAAAGAGATTTTTTGTTTAAGAATAAATTGTTGAATTGCACGTTTTGAATTCTAAGTAAAGGCTTCATTGCATTGCCACTAGCCGAATCCAAATAGTAGAGGAATAATCAATGAATGGTTCAATATGACAGGAATAAAATATTTTACGAGAAGGTAAATTTAATAAATATTTAATCCTTGATAACTGATATGTCCTTTTAGGAATAGTTTTACTAACATTTAAAATATGTTTCATCCAGGCTAGATTATTCTGGATCTGGAAACTGCCGATGATGTTGTTGGCAGAAAACACCACAGGAGCCATAGATGGCTATTAACGTGGTGGTGGTGTGCGCGCGCTACTTTGATTTAAGATAAAATAAAAATAAAATTATGCTTCATAGTTCTTTTTATACTAACTTCATATTGCCTATGCTAGTTCTGATTTTATTTAATTATATTCTTAAAAGGGCTCCTCTTGTGGAAGCCTGGTGATATGTATGTACCATTAAAAGTTTAAAATCACTGTTCTATTATGTTGACTCTATAAGATCTTGTCCGCATCCCTGTACCTCCCGATTGCAGAGAAGGAGCTAGGTGAGGACAGGTTGATGATGTCATCGGGAAGGCTATTCCATTCCACTACTGTTTTTACGAAGAAGGAGTTTCTGTAGAGATCTGATGATGAGGGTGGTAAAATAAAGCATGTGTTGTTGTTGTTTATCTGCCTCTCTATGATGTTCTGTGTGTCATATCCTTTAAAGGTGGTGGGGCGGATTTTCCGTTTGTTCTTGGCAGCAGTAAGGAAGGTGTTGGGAGGGAGAGCAGGAACTAGTCCTCTGGTTATCTTGTAGAGCATGGTCAGCCTGAGTTGTTGGCGACGCTTTGCAAGTAGTGGGAGGTGGAGCTCGTGAAGCATCCTGCCAATGCATCCTGGGTCACTGGATCTGTAGTCTCTCATAATGAACCGTGCAGCCTGGCGTTGGATGCGTTCCAGCTTGTCGATGTCTTGTTGGAGGTAAGGATCCCACACCACTGCGGCATACTCGAGAGTGGATCTAACAAGTGCGATGTAGGCTAGGCGTCGGCACTCTTTATTATCTAAAGTTACACAAAGAAGTTTATGACATTGTACTTCATCAAATATTTTATTCCAATTTTTTGTGGAGGAAATTTGATAGATAAATTTTGTCTTTTCTGTCTTGTTGTAATTAGCATGGATTTTGTTTTGTCTGGATTGAGGGTTATGTGGTTGGATTCAGTCCATTCCTGCAGTTCACTAGCCCCTTTTTGTTATGAGGAGGATGGATTATTAAAGTCTGTATTTTTAGAGTGGTAATTTAGTGTCATCAGCGAAGAGTTCATAAGAAGTAGATATATGAAGGGAGAGATCATTTATGTAGTTAAAAAATAACAAAGTTCCTAAAATAGAGCCTTGCGGTACTCCAGCTGTAACAATTTCAAATTGTGACTTTGAGTTATTTACATAAACACACTAGCTGTTCTCTGTGAGAAATAAACGATTGTAAAAATTCAATTGATTTAGAATTACTGCCATATAATTGTAGTTTACGTAAAAGCAGGTTATGGTCTATAACATCGAAAGCTTTTGCGAAGTCAACAAATAAAGTTGCAAAAATTTTTCCCTTATTACTATTATTTAGCCATTGTTCCATCATAGAGAGAGATGGAAGGGAGGGAGAGAGAGAGTGAAGCAGATAACCCATCCCTAAGCCACTTAACCAGGTACTGCAGGCAGTTGCACCTCGCATCATATCAGCTTCCATCCTGCAATACCTTCTACTGCCAACCGTCTTTACCTGGGACCATGCCGAGTGGAACATCGGATGCCCTTCCAGCTGAGGTTGTTTCCTTCAGATAAGTGCTGGAAGGTTTTAAATAACAGATCTGAACACACGCACACACTCCCCTTCCCTCACAGGCGCGCATACACACTGTGGGTTATACTGTTTATTGCATTTTAGGAGGCTGTTGCTTTTTTTAATTTTTAATAGAATGAATGAATTTTGTAAACAAGGGAAAATTGTATTTTGTGTAGTCTGCCTGAGCTGGATGTAGAGTGTTGTAGTTGTGATGTGAATATTTATTGTATAAGTGTCAATTTTTATGAGTTGTTGAATGCTTGTATTAATCGTGTTATGGTTTTTTTTACACCCACACCCTTAAAAGTCTACGTAATCTTCAATGTGATGAAGGAGGTAAGTCAATGGACAGAAAGATTCAAAGAGGTGAAGGGGCCGTGTGAAGGGGAAGCAATACAGTTAAAGCAAAATCTTTTCTGGGATGTCGCTTAAGAGCGATTATCTCCCTTACTTTTTCTTTGAAACCACGAAATCATGGTTCTGTATCATTCAACAGAAGTTGTGAAAGTTATTGCTAAATCTCCTGTTGGTAGACATGTATAGACCGCTTTAAATTTTGTGTGTATTTTTATTTGTCTAAAATCACCTAACTATGTGAACAGACATTACCAACTAACTTTGAGTTACGGGATAGGATAGGATAGGATAGGATAGGATAGGATAGGATAGGATAGGATAGGATAGGATAGGATAGGATAGGATGATTTAAATAAACATTGTTTGTTTCTTGGAAAAGTGAAACCCAAACCAAAACCTGTTTCTACCATTTTTCCTCAACAACAATCTACCGCATTCCTTAGCAACAATCTACAGCACCCCTTAGCAACAATCTACCGCACCCTTTAACAACAATCAACAGCACCCTTTAACAACAATCAACAGCACCCTTTAACAACAATCTACCGCACTCCTTAGCAACAATCTACCGCACCCCTTAGCAACAATCTACCGCGCCGCGCCATTTCACACACAACAAAGTGTCTCAACAATCTCAATCTCACTCTCGGAGAGAGGGAGAGACAGAGAGAGAGAGAGAGAGAGAGAGAGAGAGAGAGAGAGAGAGAGAGAGAGAGAGAGAGAGAGAGAGAGAGAGAGAGAGAGAGAGAGAGAGAGAGAGACTAGAAAAGCGAGCTGTTCGTGATAGCTGCATTGGAACATCGCTATTTTACACCGTCCTTGATGTTACGAGAAGCCTATGGAATATTATTTCATGAGTTGTTTAATTTTGAGAGAATAATAATAATAATAATAATAATAATAATAATAATAATAATAATAATAATAATAATAATAATAATAATAATAATAATAATAATGCTAGATGCTCTAAACACGCCTTATTTCTAAATCAGACTCAAAGCGCGGAGATCTGTAACAAACATACACGCTCACATGTTACAGACACTCCTACAGACACATCAAACACACATCACTCCAACATGTGGTGTAAATGAAAGTCGCTATTAAAAGACGGAAAAGAAATCCAATTTTTATTTTTTTGAAAGTTTAGATTGTCTGCATCCAATACCATTATTGGAAGGGAGGGAGGAAACCGGAGAACTCGGAGAAAACTCTCGGTGGCCTCAATAATCTCACATAAGTACGCCCCTTGCGGGAATCGAACCCTTCGGCTTAGGAAACCGCCGACTTACCCACTGCGACACCCCTGAATCTATGAAGACTGTATGTTTGCTTTCTATATCATTTGCAGTATATTCTAGAACCTCACAGCTTTCTCGCTGGCATCATTTGAGTTCGAATGAAGAAAAATTAGTCCGTTATAGCATTCGGTGTTATTATGGTGGTAGTAGTAGTAGTAGTAGTAGTAGTAGTAGTAGTAGTAGTAGTAGTAGTAGTAGTAGCAGCAGCAGTAGTAGTAGTAGTAGTAGTAGTAGTAGTAGTAGTAGTAGTAGTAGTAGTAGTAGTAGTAGTAGTGTCATATTACCTAAGCCATGGCATGTTATGTGAATCGTGTTGATGGGTACTGTTCATGCTAGGGATTTCTTACATGATTTAAAAAAAAAAAAAGGTTTTTAAAAAAAAGTGTGATTTTGTCAGACTCCGTCAGCATAATTATCGTCGTACTGTCACGAACTCATTACTCACTGAGCTGCCCATACTGTACCGCTCCTTTGCTCACTAGCTGTTTAGCTAGTCTTTTGCAGTTTCCTAATGTAATAACTACCATTGCGAACCTACGATGTTTTGATTTTTGTTAAATAAAAATGTGCGACAGCTCCATTTTTGTACCTAATTATAGTAAACTGGTTACTGTTGACAAATGTAAGAGGTTTGTAAAATACCGTCAAATCTGGCATAGATCATCTGTAGCCTATTGGGAGGTTTTATCCTGGGTTAGTTAGTTTTTCATTGTGTATAGGATCCAGCGGACTGCAAACACTAGAATCAGGACCACTATTTGGTTTAAAAGGGGACTCAACCCTGTAGTCCGTTAGGTGGCCTATGACCCCCCTTACCCCCCCCTAGGGAATTTATGAGACATATATCCGCAGGTACCCTGGTCATCAAGTTACTGATTGCCGGTTGTTTGGTTTTGATAAACGGGTGGGTTTGGGTACCAGACAGCCCAGAAGGGCCCATTTTTCCTTCTTTGGGCCCTATATTTGCAATTGGGCGGTATGGTTCATTGGAGAGCTGTTGTGTTAAGGTTTATCAACATAGTTCTAATCAGTTTAAGTTTTTGGAAGATAATTGATTGTTGTGTGTGTTAGTATGTGTTTTGTGATAATATCATGTTCATTAAGGGCATGGCTGGGGTACGCCTCTTGGCGTAAGGGTAAAAACCCGTTTTCACAATCTGCGACCTATACAGTTCCGTTTTGTTTTCATTTGGCCTATCTTAAACACATAGCTACATGACTTATGAAATCTAGCAGTTGATTCCAAGTGCCTGGTGAAGGTACTCGACTTACTGGGGACCTGGTGCCCTGATTTGGGTAAGAATACCCTCCGAGAATTACCCTTCTGTGCGGTCTCTATCTTAAACAACTGAACACTTCCCCTTGTGGACCAAACAAGGCAAATATAGTCTAATGCCTTTGTTATCAAGCAACTGATTTCAGGCTGTCTAGTTTTGATAGCCCCAAATTGTGACTGTAGCATTTACAGATGCAAGGGTACCCCCTAAAAGCAGCTGTTCACATACTCTGTAAGTGTCATGTTTTGGCACTTCTGCTCACTTGTGGCAATTTTCTTGGTTTTTCATTTTAAAGAAAATACAATCACATGTAAAATCCATTATTTCATTTTTTGCAGGTGTCATGTAAAGAAGTAGAAATCTAAAGAGTGGGCAAGAAGTTTGCAATGTCAAAGAGGCAATCCGACGAAAAGCCCTTAAATTTGAAGTCTGCACAAATCAATGCCAAAGTCAGAAAGAAAAGGACATTAGGAGGACCTATATGTGTCGTTCATTGTTGCCAGGGTAATCGTGAGAAAGTAACACCTTTGTCAGAAACTAGTTTTCAGACAATACGACTGGCAGTTGAACAACGGCAGACACTAAGTGATGAAAAGTGCAGACTAAGTGACATTTGCTCACGTGCCTGGTGTGTATTCTCCCTTCTTGCATGGTTACCACAGATCGTGTTACCAAAAGTTCACTAACAATTCTTGGATAGCAAAGCGAAAGCAGCCTGAGGATGATGATAATGACCCAAACTCGCCAAGGAAACGTCGCAAACCACAAACAAGTTCAAGCATCTTACTTCCTTGTGATGAGTGTCTTTTTTGTGGAAAAGGACGAAAAAAGTATCAGCGAAGACAAGAGAACCTTGTCAAATGTCAGACAAAGTCTGCAGAAGAGGCCGTCATGAAATCAGGACAACAAAGGCAAGACAAACTGTTCTGCAAGATACAGGACTTCGACCTTGTGGCGAGAGAAGCGCATTACCACAATTCTTGTAGACGGGCTTACACCCGTGCTAGGGAACGAAACCAAAAAGAGTGCACTGACAAAGACGCTGTGGAAGAGCCCATGATTCTGCATTTCAGTACATTATACAGTATGTTTTGCATTTCAGTACATTATACAGTATGTGCAACTGCACATAATTGAACAATGCAATGTGGAACGCACAACAATGCTGGCTGAGAAGTACCAACAGTTCATGCTAGAAAACCATCCAGAATTCTACAACAAGAATGATAAAGTCCAGAAACTCAAAGCAAAGCTAGAAAAGCACTTTGGACAAAAGCTTAACTTTTGGCAGCCAAACGGCAGGAGTGAGCTGGTGTATGCATCAGGTCACAAAACTGGCAAGGCAGTAGAATCTGCATTTGAAGCAGTAGCTTCGGAGACAAGACGCCTGGAGGAGGCTGCAATGATAATGCGACGCCTGGTTCAGGCAAGGCAGTAGAATCTGCATTTGAAGCAGTAGCTTCGGAGACAAGACGCCTGGAGGAGGCTGCAATGATAATGCGACGCCTGGTTCAGACTGCCATGCGTGAGTCTGCTCCAATGCCATGGCCTCCATCAGCAAATTTCCTGCTCAGTGACACCATCACTCCACCTAAGATTCTGCAGGAGTTCATTGCATATGTTCTCACTGGAAAGAAGCTGAAAGATGCATTATCACGGAAAGCACGACTGGTCAAATCCATTGCGCAGGACATATCCGTCGCTGCTTCAAATGGAAAGTGGCTGATGCCAAAACACCTGGTTCTAGGTATGACGCTGAGGCATCTGACTGGGAAGGCAGACATCATAACCCTGGTCAATCGCTGGGGTAACTGCGCATGCTATGATACCATCCTGCAACTCGAAACTGCGATGTGCAGGAACACTGAGGAGAGACGTTCCATACTGCCAGCAACCATCCACCCAGAAAGAAATATCGTAACACATCTATGCTTTGATGACCTGCGCAAAGAAACACCTTCTGGGGAAGGGAGCACGCACACTGCCCATGGAATAATAATCCATGAGGCTACATCACAGGAAGATGAACCTCCTGTCCAGTGTTCTTCGACAGGCCAGAGAACAGGAGAGAGGGCAGTGAAAAGCCAACATGTGAAGCTTGATTCCTGTTTCGTCAAAAGCCATGCAGAGCCTAACCTAGTCGTCACAACATCTGAACCTTCTCCGACTGTGGTCGATGCTGCCAGATCATCGGATTCGCTTTGGATTTGCTGTAGGGCTCTAGCGGTTGAAAAAGAGCAGACAGTCCCATCTTGGGCAGGCTGGCTGTCCCTAACAGGTGGAAATACTGATGACAATGATGAACAGTCAACAGTAGAGTACATGCCTCCTGTGTTTGCCCTTATTACTGACAATGACACTATCCAGCACATCTTGCGACTCAGCATGCAGGTGTCCAAAGAAGTGGGACAGACATTTACTATCATCACCTTTGATCTCGCTGCAGCCAAAAAGGCCTACGCTGTAGCTTGCCAAACCCCAGCTGAGTTTGGCAACATCATCATCAGGATTGGCGTGTTCCACCTTACCTGTGCATACATGGGTGCTATTGCAAAGAGGGTGAGGGGCAGTGGATTCGAAGAGATCCTGATCGAGTCTGGCATTTGTGCCAGCGGTTCAATCGAGCAAGTGCTCACTGGGAAGCATTATAATCGGGCTCTTAGAGTTCACAGGACTGTTCTCGAAGCACTCGAACGTCTAATGCTGCGTCAGTTCCAGACCAGACACAGTGGGTGCATTGATGAAGAAGCCAATGCAGTCAAATGACGTCATAAAAACAACAGGATAGTTCATTCAGTACTTCCACAATTGTATGTGCGCCACAAAGGAGTTAAGAACTACAACCACAATAACAAAGAAAGTTGTTTACAACTTGCAAACATAAGCTTTTGGGCTTTAGGAAGCAGAAAGGTATGATTCACAGAGGGAAAATCGACTTTGTAAAAACCTTTAATTTGTACCCCAGCCATGCTCTTAATGAACATGATATTATCACAAAACACATACTAACACAAACAACAATCAATTATCTACCAAAAACTGTAAACTGATTAGAAATATGTTGATAAACATTAACACAATAGCTCTCCAAAGAACCATACCGCCCAATAGCCAATATAGGGCCCAAAGAAGGAAAAATGGGCCCTTCTGGGCCGTCTAGTACCCAAACCCACCCGTGTACAAAAACCAAACAAGCAGAAATCCAAAGAAGGTATGATAGGCTAACAGAAAAACATAGTCTACAAAATTCCCTAGGGGGGGTAAGTGTTTCACTTCCTACCTAACGGACTACTGATCCGTAGAGAAGATCTGCTGAAACCACCCAAATGGTAACACTGAAGGCACTGTACCAACCAGGCAATTTACAATAAAGGCTTCCCATGCAGGGGACGCTGAAGCTGTACTCTAATTTATCGAAACCCCGTTTACAAAAACAAAATAGAATATAAACAAACTCAATATAAAATATTAACAAAATATAAAACACCCACGCACGCACACACACACACACCCCCTCCCCCCACACAAACACACACACACACACACACACACACACATATATATATATATATCACTAATTTCCACAAAGTGGGCATACTATTTTTACCCTGGAACTGGAACTGGATTTGTTCTGAGCCCTATTTACTAAGCATGACATGGACGATAATGGGACAAGTCCTAAAAACTACCAGCACGAACACTGTAATAATAATAATAATAATAATAATAATAATAATAATAATAATAATAATAATAATAATAATAATAATAATAATAATAATAATTATCTGCTTCAATCAAAGGTAAGGAAGTAGAGACAAGCGAACCGAAAATAGGTGACAAGTCACTGGTCCATGATAAAAGCAGACTTTGAGCTTTGAAACAGCCATTATCTAATAAAACCTGACACGGCCCAAACACAAAGACCGTGATAAAACAAGCTATATATAAGGCTTGTTGTATTTGAATTTCATTGATACAGGCACATAACGCTAAATCTCTCAACTAACACATATATGTCCATTTGTGTTCTGGCTCCAACGTACCTGTGCTACTGCATATCCGATAATGATTGAAACCAAAACTAACAATCTGGAGACAAAATAGTACGTACTGTAAATATATTTGGGACACAGAGATTAGCCTCGATAACAGACACGGACGCCCGTAGTTAAAACGGGTATGGTCGATGCCGTCAGCTATGGCAAGACAAGGCAAGTTTATTCCAGAAAAAACCCATTAGGGGCACATGGACATGGTTAAAATGATATACACAAACATCCAAATAATTGATTATATTTTTTTAATTGTTAAAGTTAAAACTATTTATGTACACAGAGGGATTGCGGGAGGAGGGGTGGGGGAGAGATTGAATGGGGAGAAGAAGAAAACAGAAACTGATTGGGGATAGCAACTATGAATCATAACTAACAATACAATTCAATCTAAACACATCAATGACAAACTACTGAAATTGTTTTTGTTGCACACAACCTGTAAATATCATAACTAGATTAATTTTTGGCATGAGATTAAAAAAAAAGTTACAATTGTTTCATTATTAATTTCACTAGACTTACCAGCTTTAATATTACAGATTTTTTGTTAGATGACAATAATTCTTGAATTTTAATGGCATTTGGGATATTTATAATAATTTGATTTTAATAATTCTCTTCTCGAGTTACAAAAATGTGAACACAAAAATAAATAATGAAACTCATCACCAAGCTCGCCACAATTACATTTTTGACATACACGTTAGTGTCTAGGAATGTTAAAATATATAATAAGGCATTACTAACAACGGGGTCCTATCCTATCCTATCCTAACCTATTCCGTAACTCGAAAGTCGTTGGCGCACCACAGATGATCGTTTAACCTGCGTACTCCATTTTTCTGTCCTCAGCAATCCTCATGGCTTTGCTCAGCGTCAAGCCAGTCCATTCTCGAATGTATATAGTGAGTGGTTCTTTTCATCATGTCCATGTGCCCTTAATGGTTTTTTTTCTGGAATAAACTTGCCTTGCCTTGCTTTGCCTTAGCTGACGACATCGACCATACCCGCTATAGCCACGGGCGTCCGTATCTAGTATCGAGGCTGGGGCAAGAAAGACCAGGGTCTGTATTCAGAAAGACCCCCTTGCAAACTCTTCGATAGGTTGTTTATCTCAAGGTATATCCCTTTCGGTAATTTTTCTTACCTCAGGGTTAAAGAAAACTGCCGATAAACCGATATTCATATCCTATCCTATCCTATCCCGTAGTTCTAAAGTCGTTGGGGCAACACAGTTGATCGTTTAAGCAGCGTACTCCATCTTTCTCTGTTCTCAGCAGCCCTCATGGCTTCGTTCAGTCTCAAACCAGTTCATTCTCGAATGTTGTCATCCCACCTCTTTTTCTGTCTCCCTCTTCTTCTGCCTCCTTGCACTGTTCCTTGCAGGATGGTTTTTGCAAGGCCTGATGCTCTGGTGACGTGGCCACACCATAGGAGTTTCCGTTTCTTCACCACCGTGAGCATGTCATCGTGTTGTCCAATGGCTTGTGTGATGGTCTGTCGGACTTCGTCGTTGGTGATGTGCGGAAATGCCCCACAGTCTTCTGTAACACCGCATCTCAGCAGCCTTACTTTTGATTGTTGACTGATGGTCCTGTCTTTCCAAATGGGCTTCAACCTTGTTAGAGCAGTCTGAAGTCTACAAACACATGATATAGATGTTATTGGTGCTGTAGGTATTTTTCGCAGAATATTCTGAGGTTGAAAACCTGCTCAGTGGTACTTCGCCCAGCCCTGAATCCTGCTTGTTCTTCAGCTGGGGTTTGTTCAGCTTGGGGTTTCAAAATGTTGAGTATTATTTTCAGGAGGACTTTCCTGGGAGGGCTGATGAGGCTGATGGTGCGCTAATTTTCACACTCCTGAAGGTTGCCTGATGGTCGGTCGGATTTCGTTGTTGGCAATGTGATGGGTATAGGAAGCCCAGAAGTCATCTGTTGCACCTCATTTCCATGCTTTGTATTCTTCGTTGTAATCTACTGTGAGGGTCCATGTTTCGCAAGCGTATAGGAAGATGGAGATGACAAGGGAGCGCAGCAGCCTTACCTTGGAATGTACAGGGGTGGTCTTGTCTTTACAAATGGGCTTCAGCCTTGTAAGGGCAGCAGTTGTTTGTGCGATCCTGGAGAGGACTTCCTTGTCTGGACCCATTGTCTGATACAATGGCTCCTAAATATTTGAAGCTATGCGCTGTGTTGAGGGATTGGCCTTGGACTTTATGTCCATGTTGATGCCTTTGGTATTGTTGGTCATCATTTTGGTCTTCTCTGCACTTATTTCCATTCCATGATTCGGGAGGTGGTGTCAAGCCTCTGTTCAAGCTGTTTATGTTCTTGTTCCTCTCCAGCCAACCCATCAATGTCATCCGCAAAACGAAGATTGGAGATTGCTCTACCCCCTATGCTGACTGTGCCTTCGTGATCTGCAAGGGCATCTGTCATGATGCGCTCTAGGAAGATGTTGAAGAGTGTTCAGAGTAGGCATTCTTGACGCACATCGATTGTTGTTTTGAACCAATTCCCGATGGCGCTGTTGTGGAGGACTGCACTGGTAGCCTTGTCATACAGGCTTTTGATGACTTCAATAATTTTAGAGCTGATGTTGTACACTCTCATGGTTGCCCACAGAGATGCATGCCAGACTCCGTCAAAAGCTTTATTGAAGCCTACAAATACATGATATAGATGTTGTTGGTGCTGTAGGTATTTCCCGCAGATTATTCTGAGGTTGAAAATATGTTCAGTGGTACTTCGCGCCCTGCCCTGAATCCTGCTTGTTTTTCAGCTATGATTTGTTCAGCTTGGGGTTTCAACCTGTTGAGTATTATTTTCAGGAGGACCTTGCTGGGATGGCTGATGAGGCTGATGGTGCGGTAATTTTCACACTCCTGAAGGTTGCCCTTTTTGGGAAGAGTGATGACAAGCGACTAGGTCCATGGTGTAGGCCAATCCCCACTCTGCCAAACGGCCGATAATTTTACCGACGATACCTCCCTCCGGTAACTCGTACCCTTGCCGAGGTAAGATGGCGCAAGCAATTGTTTTCGCAATGATTTTGCATCGGAGACGAAGGCGCAGCGTCTTTCGGGACAGATGAAATCCTCTCAGTATACTAGATGATATAGAACAATACAGGAAATTTACATTTCGAAGAATCGACATCTTGCAAATTGTGGATGAAGTAGGGGAGGAGTTGCAACATGCGAACCGGCATCGTCACTTCTTCCTTCATTGCAGATGTGCTTAGCACTAGGTTTCCAGTTCTATTTATCCTTGTGCCATTAAAATTGCCGTAAAATACTTTCTTTTTGATGGAAGATTAATGACCAAAGCAAAGTACGCAAGTTAGATGTTTCTGGTTTCCTCTTTCAATTGTAATTAAACGAAATTTTTTTTTTATGAAAAGGTTACTTTTTCCTTCTCTCTGAAAATCCTTACGGGAAGAGAGGGGACTATAAACTGATAAACATAACATAACATCGTGTGATTCGTCGTCTGCCATAGAAGCTGTTGTGTCGTTGTCATCGAAGAGCACATGCGTAATAGATGGGGATTCAAATTTAGCTCGAGGTAGGGACCATGCGTCAGGTAGGCCTTTTTAAATAGGGTTAGGGTTAGGGTTAGGTAGGCCTTTTTAAATACCGAGATAAGTTTATCGGCAGTTTTCTCCAACCCTAAGGTGAGAAAAACTTCCCGCAAGGTCTATACCTTGAGATAAACAACCTATCGAAGGGTTTGCAAGCGGGTCTTTCTGAATACGGACCCAGAGCTGCCGTGCTGATATTACCCCTGTAGTCGCCTCTTACGACACGCCGGGACACGTTGGGTCTATCTGTGCCCGAACCCAACGGGGTATAAAAAGCAAGCCTTACAGCGGTTTTGTCCCCCACACACGTTTCAAGATGGCAAACGAGGTTGGAATTCTTTTAAGAAGGAATAATATTATCATCTCAGAGAGCGCTCGTTTGGAAGAAAAGATTCGTAAAGAACGAGTAAAACGAGATACTATTCTTGCTGCAATTATGAATGTACAGATGGAAATTACCAAAGATCAGTTTAACAACAACGGAAATCTGATACAAAGCAGTCAAGGAATAGTACAAAATGCAAATTATATTCTGTTGCAAAACTTAGAAAATGACTACGATGTTGCTTCAAAAAATTTATCACGTTTGAATCAAAAGTATGAGGATTTGCATCCATCCTACAAAGACGTGAATATACATTCCTCTGTTAATAGCCTTGGAGATGAAAACACCTCAGACATCTCAATGCGTTAACAGTAATTAAAAAAAAAATTTTTTTAATAAAAAAATAAAAAATATTAAAAAAAAAAAAAAAGCAAGACAGTGAAATTCTTAGAACTTTGAAGACGAGTAGTAGGTGACCTGTTGTCAAAAACACTTTTTAATGTCGATTTTCTTTTACCAAAGGAAACAGATTATATCTGGTTTTTTAAATACCTAAAATTCTTGAATTAATCCACAGTGCTACTTCATTCATTTTCGAACTTGTAGTTTGCTTTTTTGTTTTTTATGTTCCAATATTTATCCGATGTTTAGGTACTAAATATTTACCTCTTTACTTTGAATAATTAGGGAAGACATAGGGACACTTGCTCCATAAAGACCCGTGAATGGGGGAGCTGTGCCGGTCGGGTCTTGTACCCGGGGACCGCTACGGTAGCCGGATTGGTCTCTCAGGAGGTCCGACAACGAGCTGGTGTCATGTTTACTAAGTTTGAGCGTTTGTTTTTTTTCTTGACTTATCCAAAACCGTTCAGGAGACTGAACAACGCGTTCTTCTCAACGACTGTTATAATCGTCTTCAAATAATTCCAAAGGTTAGTTTTTCTTGAGATTTTAAAAAGCTCAAGAAGCCATCTTGAAAGACCTGTGCCAAATTTGTAGCTTTTAAACTTCATGTATTTTAATAGTAACAAATATTTAATAATGAAATGATAAACTTAAAAACAAATAAATAATGTTACATTTTCAAAAATTAAGAATGTAAGTGTAGGCAAAATTATTCCTATTCCCATGAATTTCCAATTTTTCCCCATTTGGCAGGGGGACAGTCGACATTGAAAAGACTGTCAGCCACTGAAGCTGTGGCTCTGATGAGCCCAAAGCAGGGCGAAACAGTTAACAATGATACAATGATCTGTTATTTAGTTAATTTAATCCATGTCTGGTTGTGTTAAATTTTCTTACATTTTTTTAGAACGTTTTACTTTTGTTTAATTGTACTGCACATGTGTACATGAACGTTTTTTTTTTATCTTACTGTTTTTGGCTGCTTAAAATTGTTTGTGCTTGCTTGTGTGCATTTGATGTATGTAGTTTATTTTAATGTATTTCTTTATTTTGCATGCTCCATGTTTTAGTGTATTGTACAGTCTCCTATTGTGCGAGTGCTTGTGTGAGTATGCGTGTGAGCGCATTGAGGAGAATTTTCAGTTTGAATTGCGCTATACAAAATAATGTATTATTATTATTTGTATTGTTTAGTGTGTGTAGTTATTTACTCCGGCAAGTTACTGTTAGTTATTATTTATTGAGGTAAGTCTTGTGCTTCTTTATTTTTTTTAAATTTATTTATTGTATTGTTTGAATTATATTAGGATTCTTCTTCGGTTTTCAGTGCTTCTTTCTTAATTTCTAAAAACAAAAACAAAACAAAATTGTTTACAAGTCTTCCAAATGACGTCTTGTAACAAACTTGAAAAACATCGGGCGCCTTGAGTTAGATCCTGTATCGACCCGCGCCTTGAGCAGCGGTTCTTGAGCTGAATAGCGCTACATAAGAATGATAAAGGAAAAACAACACTATAATGCTGTCTTGCACAACATAAAGAAAGGGCTTGGTGCCAGATCGCATGTCAATTTACAAATCTCTCTCTCTCTCTCACACACTCCCCCCCCCTCTCTCTTTCTCTCTCTCACTCCCCTCTCTCTCTCGCTCTCTCTCTCTCTCTCTGTTTTTTTAACTGTCAGTCTGTCTTTCGTGCTGCGCAATAACATTCCTCTCACACCCACCCTCACACCCACCCACCACCCCGTCTCCCGTCCACCCACCCCCAATTTTTTAAAAAAGTTTATCTTTGGTCTCCTACAAAGTAGAATGCTATAATGCTTACAATGTCGCTCAAGCCGACGGGTATTTCATGAACTATTTACGAAAATCTACCCGTCTTTTTTAAAGTTTTGGAAAGGTGTAGTGCAAGTGTACATTTTCCTGATCCGGATTTTTAAAAAAATGTATTAGCACAGAGACAAGCCGAACGACAAACTTTTGTTCCCCCCAACCACCGTCCTTGAATAGTTTTCAAAACAGGTAATAAAAGTACAAACTGCCCTAGATAACTTCAAAAGAGCGCAATATCACGCGGGAAACTTTAAATGCATTCCAACGGAGGACAGGCGCTTGTACTCTTTACACGCGAGCGCCTGTGCCTGTGCCGCGTCTCCCTTTGGTTATCTATAATACATAACCAAAGGGAGACGCGTCACAGGCATAGGCGCTCGCGTGTTTAAATTGTTTCAATACAAGCGCCTGGGCAACGGACATATCACAGCCTACGAAACAAGTCCACTTTGACATTACATCCTTCTGATGAGAGTTTAAACCGAGGTCTAGTCTGTGCACGCACGGATTCCGTCTTCTGTAGGCTTACATGAATACTTATAGACAATCTTAGTTACTGAGGTAGAAAAGAGCAGCATATTGAAAGTAATTACAAAAACCATATGCAGATATTTACTGATGGATCAGTTTTAGATTCGTCAGATAAGTGGATCAAGGCGCCTCCCTAAGTGTGTCGTTCGGCTTGTCTCTGTGCTAATACATTTTTTTTTTAATCCGGATCAGGAAAATGTAGAGATACACTAAAACATGGAGCATACAAAATAAATAAATAAAAAACTACAAACATCAAACAAATGCACACAAACAAGCACAAACAATTTTAAGCAGCCAAAACAGTAAGATAAAAAAAACGTTCATGTGCACATGTGCAGTACAATTAAACAAAAGTAAAAAGTTATAAAAGATATATAAAAGATATAAGAAATTTTAACACACAACCAAACGGTCATGGAATAAAATAACTAAATAACAGATCATTGTATCATGGAATAACATAACTAAATAACAGATCATTGTATCATGGAATAACATAACTAAATAACAGATCATTGTATCATTGTTAGAGAATTAAGGCCCGTAATTGTTGACAAACATGGCCTCTTATCTATAATATTACCATTATAACTTAAAATAGGAGAGAGAAAGAGAGAGAGAGAGAGAGAGAGAGAGAGAGAGAGAGAGAGAGAGAGAGAGACACGCACACACACACACACACACACACATACACACACACACACACACACAAAAGCAGAAAACACACCCCCAAACCACATATGGAAACTGCAGACTGTGGCACTCCACATCATGTCAGCTTCCATCCTGCAGAACTCTCTACTCCGAGGGTGGCTTGAGCAAAGAGTTTATTATTTTTAAACTCTTTGGCTTGAGTTAGCCAGCAGACCTTCTTTCCTGGGACCACGGCCGAGTGGAGTGCTATTCCAGCTGGGGTTGCAAGGCAAGCGCTGCAATTTTTTAAATCCCAGGCCTGACGCCTTCACCTTCCCCCCCCCCCTCCCTCTTCTCTCTCCCACTCATCCCTTCCCTCTCCCATTACCATAACCACTGGCCAACAACTCCTCTCTTCAACTCACCAGAAGACTCACCATTCCATGGTATTTTGCCTTAAAAAATATTTCCCTCCCCTCCTCTTCCCCCCGCACCACTCATTTTCACACACACCAAAGTGTCTAAACAGTCTCAATCCCACTCTCAGTGAAAACAATCTCAGTTCTCTACTAATTAAAGATCGAGATTTCAAGATTCAAAATTTAACTCCATTACTCGCCCTTTTTGGGGTGTGGAGGATACATAAACTAAAACTAAAACATAACAATCATAATTCAACTGAAAAAAACAACAACATGATAACATTACTAATATTTATTCTTTAACATTCAAAACAATAACATTGAAAGAAAGATATTTCTCTTATATAGCGCTCTTACAAGCTCAGAGAGCTTCTCAAGGCTGAATTGTATTCCAGGTATCTCCTGTCTAGTAGTAGTACTAGTAGAAGTACTACTACTGGACTGGAGATACCTGGATCACCTTTCAGCCTACAATTAAGCAGAATAAAAGCAATCCTAAGTAGTAGTAGTAGTAGTAGTAGTAGTAGTAGTAGTAGTAGTAGTAGTAGTAGTAGTAGTAGTAGTAGTAGTAGGCTAGTAGTAATAGTAATAGAAGTAGAAGTAGTAGTAGTGGTACATTACATTACATGGCTATTGCTTTAGGTCCAGCGGACTCTTCCGAGCCAAATCAGGACCAAGTAGTAGTAGTAGTAAAAATACTATAAGTAGTAGTAGTAAAATACTATAAGTAGTAGTAAGGATAATGATTATAGGCCTACTACTTCTACAGGTTACTGCAACTACTACTTCTACTACTAATAATGTATTTATGTATGTATTAGTTAAAATATGCTTCAATCAAGGTTATAGAAGTAAACAAGTGAAACGGAAAATAGGTTACAACGTGATTCTCCATCTTCCTTTTTGGTTCTTGGAAAAATGGAACCAAAACCAAAAGTAACCCGGTGTCACATCCTTCAAGTTCCGGGTTTCCTAGTTTATCCGAGCGCATTTGCGCATGCGCCAGGTCATGTCGGGCCGGCTTTTTCACGAAGTTCTTAGGCGTCATAACCCTAACCCTAACACAAACCCTAACCCTAAACTCTTAACTCTAACCCAAACCCTAACCCTAAGAAGACTATGATAGCACTGTGCGCATGCGTCGAATTTTGTAACGCGTCGACCAATCAGAATGCTCCCATTCGCTCCCAGCCCAGCTAAGATACTAGGAACTGTGAGGATGTCACACCGGTGTGACATCCTCACAGTTCCTAGTATCTTAGCTGGGCTGGGAGCGAATGGGAGCATTCTGATTGGTCGACGCGTTACAAAATTCGACGCATGCGCACAGTGCTATCATAGTCTTCTTAGGGTTAGGGTTTGGGTTAGAGTTAAGAGTTTAGGGTTAGGGTTTGGGTTAGGGTTAGGGTTATGACGCCTAAGAACTTCGTGAAAAAGCCGGCCCGACATGACCTGGCGCATGCGCAAATGCGCTCGGATAAACTAGGAAACCCGGAACTTGAAGGATGTGACACCGGATTTACCCAGAGGGGATCAAGGGGTAAGGGGAGGGAAGCAGGTAAGGAGAGAGGAGCGATAAAACCGACTGGGCTCCGGTTTGATCCAGGGCACAGGCCCTGTCGGGAGTGAGTTTTGGGGTGGTGACGAAGCCCCGGAGACGCTGAAGATAATGTAACTCATTAAGGTGCATTGTTGGCCACTCCTGGAAAGTTAATCACTCATCACAAAACACTTTCTCAATATTTTATATTATTATTATTTTATTTCTTGACTTTTGGGGTGGGGTGAGGGGGGGTTAAACCCTCCCCTCCCCATAAATCCGCCCCTGTTTATTCAAATAAATGTTTCTTCTTTTCTCATTGCATTATTTTTATTAATGCAATAGTGTTCTTTTAAATTAAGCATATATTGATGTACCTTCCTCGGAATGCGTGTGCATGCGTGCTTCCTTTCTTTTAGCATCCTTTATGATAACTGGGATGGCTATGATATACACATTTTATTTTATTTTATTTTTATGTCAAGTTTGATTGTGTTTAATTTTGCTTTAGGTGCTTTTTAAGCTGAAGTAGGCTATTATAAAGTGTTTTGTGTTTGAGAGATATACACAAAAGGAATTACGATATTTGCCTGTGGGAATGATGTGTGGCTGTGTGTGGCTGTTTACCAACAATTTTCAATATGCAATGTATAAATCAGTGTTGTCATTTGGTTGAATAATGTTCTGAGTTAAAGGTGCTTAGCATTGAAAATGGAAGGTCAAATTCCTTCATTATATCAGTTGTGTACGCGCGCGCGCTCGTGTGTGTATGTGTGTGTTTATGTCTGTGTGTGTATGCCGTGTGGGAGTAAGTGAGAGATAGAGAGAGAGAGAGTGTGTGTGTGTGTGTGTGTGTGTGTGTATGTGTGTGTGTATGCGCTCCCACATGCAGTATTATTTCAAGTTCTGTAATGTTTTTATCCCTTAGGAGAATCGCCTCGGATTCGCTCTCGAAGAAGGAAACTGGCAATCTGTCGTACAGGTTGTAGGTTGTCAAATATTTTACCTGTTTCACAACATTTCCAGCCTGTCCGAACTTTCCTTACAATCTTGATAAAAAAAACATATAAAGTAAGATATTCAAGCCAATTGTAGGCTATTGCAGCATTCTTGTATTGCAGCACATTGCATATTCAAACTCTTTTGCTGGGCAAAGTCACATAAAATAAACAAAAACAAGTTTTAAGCTAAGCCAAGATCATTGGCGCCGACTGACTTGGCAACCTTCGTGCAACATTTTGCATGCGTAACATTCATTAAATTCATTAAATTCATTCATTTAATAATTTTGTTCACATGTGTGTGGCTGTTTACCAACAATTTTCAATATGCAATGTAACATTCATTAAATTCATTAAATTCATTCATTTAATAATTTAAATTATTTTAAATTATTTTATTAAGCATATATTTATTTAATTTAATATCTAATAGTTCTAACATTGTACACAACACAACCTATGCACAAGCCAACCCAAGGGTACGCGTTGCAAGCAGAGACGGGCGGGTCCATATAAGGTGATTTTTCGGAACACAAAAAGAACAACTTCACTTGCACCATTTTCTGAATGCATAATAGTTTATTAGATTACTTCCCTTAACCATTAGTAGGGAATGAATGTTACATTGCATATTGAAAATAATTTAGGTTGTGTTGTGTACAATGTTAGAACTATTAGATATTAAATTAAAGAAATATATGCTTAATTTAAAAGAACACTATTGCATTAATAAAAATATAATATAGAAAATAAATAAATTATTTAAAAAAATAAATAAATAAATAAATAAACATGTGAACAAAGAAGGAGTCTTGTCTAAACACTGGATCGAGAACTAGAAGGTGGGAGAAAGACTAAAGGGGCGACGGGAGGGAGCCCCATCCCACCTCAGTGGTATGTGTTGCGTGAATGTTTTGAATGTTTGAAATAAAATTTGAAGCAATGTATAAAATTATTCGTTCAACATGTTGCATGCGTAATGTGAACATTGAAAGAGTCTTGTCTATACACTGAATCGAGAACTAGAAGGCGGAGGGGGAGAGGAGGGTGGGGGCTGCGGAGAGAAGCTCCACCTTACCTCAGCGGTATGTGTTACGTCACCCACTAAAAATTTTGAATCCAAACTAGCGCGGGCAAAGTGTCATGTAACTTACGGATGGGTTGTTTTATCCCTTTCAGGAACGTTCATAGTGACAAACACACACAATGTCAAGAAAAGAACTGTGGTCAACCAGAGAGGGGAAACCGAAAACATGTGACAAGACAGTCATGGGAAAACCAAACCTACACATCCTGAAAAAGAAAATAAATAAATTATTTTAAAAAATAAATAAATAAACGCGCTTCATCTTTGGGCATAGACTGGCTGCCAGACGACTGAGCACCATCATGGGCGACCGGGAATGGGGAGAAGGCACTTAGTGCATGCTAGGTGTATTTGTGTAGCCGGCACTCACCCGTCTAAGAGAGTCCGTGATATGGAATGAGTCCGTACACAGATTAAGCTTCCTCTGTGAGATCTGTAAGGCACATGCCCGACTTGCTTTGGATCGTGGAGACCTAGGTTGTTTAACACTTATATCAGCCGCTTTACAGTCTGGTAGGCCTTCTTGCTGTTGTTCTTGTTCAGACCGTTCTCTATTTCCTGGCATTGATCTTCGAATCCAGTTGTCCCCTATACGCCATGTGTCCGGGGACGTTAATCTACGCAAGAAAGAAGAAAGAATCCAGTTCTTCTTGGCACAATCCCATTTATATACTCTCTACAGTGCCTTTTCGGATGTCACTGTAGAGAGTATATAAATGGGATTTGAACCCCACATCCGTAGATGAGTGAAATGTAAATGAAATATACCCTTTTAAACAGCAAAAAATTACAACCCTTCTTCAATTATTTCAGGCACATCAGATTGAAAAACACCTTCAAAAAGCATTCATTCCCTACTAATGGTTAAGGGAAGTAATCTAATAAACTATTATGCATTCAGAAAATGTTGCAAGTGAAGTTGTGGTTGTGGCTGCTTCACTTTAACAAGATAGTCCCGAGTAAATAACGATAATGAAAATATACCAATCAGTTTATCAACAAGATTTTATTTTAAAAGAGATTTTATGAAGAAAAAAACTTTGGGTTCGAGTCCACCACCCCTCCCCCCACTCTCCTCCCCCCACTCTCCTCCCCCCCCCCCCTCCCCCAATTATTAAAACGACGCTCTAACTGCCTGAGCTAATAGTTCTAACATTGTACACAACACAACCTATGCACAAGCCAACCCAAGGGTACGCGTTGCAAGCAGAGACGGGCGGGTCCATAATATAAGGTGATTTTTTGGAACACAAAAAGAACAAGGTCGGGTTGACGTCATGTCTAGCAGGTCGCGCATTAATTTTGGGGATAATTATTTCGTGCATGTTTGATGACTTAGTGTGATTAATAAATGATATTGGATGTTGGTATTAGGATGCATATGGTTAGTTATGATTTAAGATTTAGGTTATGTTTATTAATTATAAGCGCCCAGACTACTTTTTGATAGGACCTATTTTTGGCGGATATTTTCGGTAGTACAAGGGATGCTAGCGGAAACAGAAACAGACGAGATTCTTCCTTTTGCCTCTACAACGCCTAGGGTGAAGACGTGTCTTCTATTCTCTTCTTCAAACAATCTTTTTAAAAGCTCACTGAACACCGAGAAAGACTACTCGACTCGGATCATCAAACTTACAGTTTCTTCAAACATGGATCGTTATAATGAGATGGGTATTAACATCAGAAATGTGGAGACCATTAGAGCACTGTTGACAGAAGAAATTACAACAATTACAGCAAAAATCGCAAACATCGAATCTGATATTTTGCGTGTCGGAGCAGAAGATCTGCATTTTAACGGCACCGATCTTATACAAACCAGAGAAGAAAGACTAAGGAATTTAGCAAATATCCTGACAAATTTGTGTGAAAAAAAAAGACATTGCAACGTGAATATAACTCTTCATATGAATTTAGGGCACTGAGCTTAGCCAATTTAGAGCACGAGTACAGGGATGAAGATCCAACCAGCACCGACAGTATTATAAACCTACACTCGTCTGTTAGTGTTAGCTTTGAAGATGACATTTCATCAGACATCTCACTACACTAACAGTTTCCCCACCCCATCAAAATAAATAAATAAAATAAAATAAACTTTTAAATTTTTTAATATTTTTTTTAATGTAAACAATATTTAAAAAATAAAACGATCACAAACTATAAAAAGCAAAATTATTCTCTCTTTGTTTTTACTAAGCTGCTTACATACGTTCCTGGCAGCATTATCAATAATGACAAATAATTATATATCTATAAATAATTATTTATTATTAATTTTATATTATATATATATATATATATAATATAAAATATCTCAATGAAAAAAATTATATGTAATAATAATTTTATAAATGTAAATAAATTTTATAAATGTAAATAAATAAATTAAAAAAAAAATATATAAACAAATAATAATAATAATAATGATAATATTAATAACAGTACTTAAATTACAATACTCTCGAGTATTCAGAGATTATAAGTTTTTTTTTATAAGCCTTCATGAATTTGTAAATATAGCAATAAGTTACATTTTGTACATATGTGCTTTTGTAATTTTTGTATTACAGTTGTTTTTTTGTTTTGTTTTTTTTTGTTTTGTCGTTCATGGTTGCTCTCCTTGTTGTTTATGCTGTTGGAGGTTGACATTTATAGTTATTGTTAGTACTGGTTGTGAGTTAATCTTTGCTATAGTCTAGATATTTAAATTTTCTTTATTCACAAGCTCGTTTATATTTTCCTTTTTTTTTTTAAAATCATCCTCCTCCTCCCCCTCCCCCCACCCCCCAGCTTTTAACACGCGCCGCGTGCAGCAGCACAACGAGTAAACAAGCCGCGTGCCACGCGATCATTTATTTGTATTCTAGTGTTTTTTGTTCTTAGTTATATTGCTTGTGCTAATTATGTGAATATAACAGCATATAGTACATTTTTTCTTTCACCCTATCTTACTTTGTACAATTACTATTATGTTGGCTTTAAACAAGTTGTATTGCGTGTTTATTTATGTTTTATACGATGAATATCTTGTTTTGTTGTTTAAAAAATGTGTAATGGTTTCTAATGTTGTTTGCCTATTATGTTTTCGAATATCTATTTGTAAATTTTTTTAAATAGTTTAAGTATTTTATTTGTCAGTTGAATGTTTTTACTATTGTTAAATAATGTACCTATACATAAACTAAAAAATTATCTCCCTTCAACAACTTTACTTGGCTCATTCGAGCATCCATATAGATATTTACAATTGTCTTCGTGATGTTACAGCCTGACAGACACTCCTTGTACTTTTTTATCCTATTGATTTTTTTTCTTGGCATAATATCTTCAGTTTAGTTGATTATTTCCCCCGTTTTCTCGCTTTGTTGTTTTAATTACACTTTTTTTTAGTTTCTTTCAGCTTTTATTCCCATTCTGAATATTGTTGTTTAAAAAAACACACATTTATATTGTTTATTTTTATAGATAAATTACTGTTGGTAAACTTAATATTGATGTTTGGATAAATGAACAATCACACAAACTTTTATTTTTAGTTACTTTTAAACTTGACAAGTACTTTTGTTGTTTTACATTTTGTAGAATTCTTGCTGACAATTGGTTTTTTATACCCATGTTTGTAACCCATGTAATTCATTTGTTAAACTAAGCCAGAAATAGAGCCAAAACTCTCAAAAGTATTTATTGTATGCCTAAATGAATTTTCCTCTCCTTCTAACATTATTTCAGTGTCATCTGTGTAATATAGTGATTGTTTATGCTAAAATGTTGTTGTGCAATTCTTATCAAACATATTAAAGAGTAATGCATAACCTTTTATATTACATTTCTTTATACCGGTCTTATCAGACATGTTTATAATTACTTTTTCTGTATTATTATATTAGTGATTAGTTTTCATTATCAAATACGTGATGTAAAATATTATGTGTGGTTTTGATTAGCTGAACTAGTAGGATATGGAAAATCCTATTGACTGATTTCATTTATAATAATATAATACGTTTTCTGTATTTTCCTAAGTGTACAGCAGAGATTATTGTTTTAATGAAAATAATTCTAAATTCTGCATTTTGGAGATATGGTTATAGAAGAAGCCCCCATTCCCTTACTAGCAGTTGTTGAAGTAACACCTAGCAGTTGATGTAGTGTCATCAGTAAAGCAGTCAGTCAGTCAGTCATTTGTTCATGCGTATTTGAATAGCCATTGATAGTTTAGTTACTTAGATCAGCAGTGTTACATGTTTGGAAGCTTGTGTTTGTTATATTCTTGGACCTGTTTCACACTGAATCGGGTCGTCTAGTCCTATCTTGTCCCTTTATTCATCAACTTTAGGAGCGAATAAAATCAACTAGCCTGAACTTTCACCACACGCTTGGTCGTCGTGGACATATGCAACCCACTTGTGTGTGTGCGAAGTACATATATAACTAACCCGCCCATGTACCCACAATCATACTTAACTACAATGAAAACAAAACTGGTAAACAAGCAATAATAATATACAAGATGATGATTTTTTTTAAAGTCTTTCTTCAAAGTGGCTGTAGAATTGGTTTTTTAAATGTTCATGTTTTATGTTTTTGTAAAAAAAATAAAACAACAATAAACAGATTTGTCCACATGGTTACGTCATAATAACCCCATTGTGGCATCTTCATGTAGGAACTACATTTTACAAAAATTAAAAAAAAAAATCCCGTAAATTCACTAGACAAAATTCCCTAAGAAGTTTCGACAGTAATTGGGTAATAAACAAAAGCTGAACGAAAATATTCCCTTAAGAGTATCTCACCTACAATAAATTGTGGATTAAAGATGTCTAAATAGCTGCAAAATCTTCATGATGTCGAAGGCGACGGCCCATTAGATAGAAGAAGGTCTAAAATCAATGAAGAAATTTTGTAAAGGAATATTACGTTATACACAAAAAGAATATAGCCCAGACTGCGAACTTAAACATTAACAATAACCAAGATATTTATTAACAGTTCCCCAAAGTACAAACTCAATGACGCAAGTCGGAGTTTTCTTATACTATTGAATCCCTCCCTCCCAGGCCCCCCTCCCCCCCCCCCCCCCAAATTTCATGTTATTTATTTATTTATTGTGTGTGTAGAAATTTTGGCAGTTATAATTAGGCAAAATAAAGACATAAAAAGGATTAAAATTACCGATAACGAAAGTAAAATTTGGCAATATGCAGATGTAAAAGGGTGTGGGTGTGGCGGTAAAAAGAAGGTAAAAAAGCGGTCTTCAGCGCTAAAGTAAAGCCACCCGCAGCAGAAGGTGGCATACTAATAAAGAGAACAATAAAGTTATAATATAATAGTTGAACAATCATTGGCCAAAACGGCCAGAAAAAGATAGAATGTTATAAAAAAGTTAACATGGGAAAACATGCAGGCAAGTATCGGGAGGCCCATAAAGCGAGCACTCCGTATGTCGGTTACAGCCGAGCTAGGAGACAGCCACGCTGCAGGACCCTGACGCGGTGCTGTCAAGAGCGGCGCTCTTCAAACCGATCTTATAATATCGAAGTATATCGTTCAATTCTAAGTCAGTAACCCAGAATTGCAGTTTATTGGTAATCCCCTGTATATTTTGGTCTAGTCTTGCAATAGACTGCACAGGTAAAGTTCGTGCCTTGTCAGGGGGAAGACTGCACAGAAGCGTCGCTTAAGGTTTTGACAGGCCAGGCAATGGCATCCGAGCCGACCTGTATGCCGACATCGAGCCAGTCTGGCTACACGCGGAACTAGTAGAGGAGAGCTTTCGGCCGGCCATAGAGCGGACAGTGCCCGCAAGCTCGGCCACAGTGTGTACTAATTTCGGATCGTGGAGACCTAGGTTGTTTACCGCTTTACAGTCTGGTAGGCCTTCTTGCTGTTGTTCTTGTTCAGACCGTTCTCTATTTCCTGGCATTGATCTTCGATTCCAGTTGTCCCCTATACGCCATGTGTCAGGGGACGTTAATCTACGCAAGAAAGAAAGAATCAAGTTCCTCTTGGCTGTGGGCATGCCTTTTCGGATGTCACTGTAGAGAGTATATAAATGGGATTTGGCTAGAAGAGGCTTGCGGACAGAACAGGAAAATATGGCTGCATTTACTTATTTAGGCTTAGGGGTTGGGTTACTTGGTCGTTTCAATGGGAAAACGCTTTGGACGTTTCAACGGATCCCTTGAAATGGATTTCCGTTGAATTGTCTATAAATAACTATTTGTACCTTGGACCAAAAGTGAATAAAAACTGCAATGTTTTAAAAACAATTTAAAAAAATTAAACCTCTTTGCATAAAACAAAATTAATTTTTTTTTTTTAGTTTGGAGGGGGGGGGGGGGGTTCCGGAACCTAGGTAACCCCCCACCCCCCCTGGATCCGGCCCTGGAACCCCACATCCGTAGATGAGTGAAATGTAAATGAAATATACCCTTTTAAACAGCAAAAAATTACAACCCTTCTTCAATTATTTAAGGCACATCAGATTGAAAAACACCTTCAAAAAGCATTCATTCCCTACCTATGGTTAAGGGAAGTAATCTAATAAGCTATTATGCAGTCAGAAAATGTTGCAAGTGAAGTTGTGGTTGCTTCCCTTTAACAATATAATCCCGAGTAAATAACGATAATGAAAATATACCAATCAGTTTATCAATAAAAATTTATTTTAAAAGAGAATTTATGAAGAAAAAAAAAACTTTGGGTTCGAGTCCACCACCCCTCCCCCACTCCACCCCCTCCACCCCCAATTCTAACTTCCTGAGCTAATAGTTCTAACAGTGTACACAATACAACCTATGATATGCACAAGCCAACCCAAGTACACATGCACCACAAGCCTAGCTTCGGTACGCGTTACAAGCAGAAACGGGCGGGTCGATATCCGCATTTTTTCGGAACACAAAAAGAACAAGGTACGCCATCTATCGAGTTGACGTCATGTCTGGCAGGTCGCGCATTAATTTTGTTGATAATTATTTTGTGTATCTTTGATGACTTAGTGTGATTAATAAATGATATTGGATGGTATTAGGATGCATATGGTTATTTATTATTTAAGAGTTAGGTTATGTTTATTAATTATAAGCGCCCAGACTACTCTTTGATAGGATCTATTTTTTGCGGATATTTTCGGTAGTAAAAGGGATGCTAGCGGGATAACAGTTGAGCTTCTTCCTTTTGCCTCTACAACGCCTAGGGTGAAGACGTGTTTTCTATGCTCTTCTTCAATCTCTTTTTTTAAGCTTACGAGACGACTCTTACAGAATCGTAGCTAATCTTTTTAAAAGCTGACTGAACACCGAGCAAAAAAGAAGTGTGAACATTTTTTGTAAGAAATATTTGCGTAATATAGTGATGTGTTGGGAGAAATGTCAAGCGTTCTACCCAGCCCGCCAGGTACAAGCCAAGAAGATATGATTCTAGAAGACTCCCAACAGGTGAACAAGAACTCTCCGTTTAAAAAAAATACGAAAGGTTTCATGCCGAGATGAGCGAATATTTTTCTAAATTGCCTTAAGACCCAAATGCGGAAATGCCTAAATGTCCAAAGGAAAGTTTGTCCTTTTTGAACAACAAGCCTGATAAGCTCACTTGGGAAAACATGGATACATTTCTTGAACAAAAATTGATTAAAACAAATGCTTTGCCACTTCCTGAAATGCCTGATATTTCTAAAGCAGTCAAAGATACAAGTCTAGGCTATGAAAAAGTAACAGACAATTCTAGTCAAAAGAGCAGCAAAATCTCAAAATGATCAGGCCCTTTTTAAGATAAGACAACTTTATTATCTTTTACAAGAAATTACATTGTGGTGTACAATTACAATCAACATGGAATAAACATCACAATAATAATAACAACAATCATAATGACAATGAGGATAAAAATGCACAGTCACATATGACTAGAATTACACTTATGCATGCTAACATTAAACAACAGCAAATGTAAAATGAGATTATTTTGGGCAAACAAAACCCACACACACACACACACACATACACACACACACACACACACATGTCATTTATTAAGTAATGAGACAGCCTTTGGAATAAAACTGTTTTTCATTCTGAGAGTTCTGACCCTTGGTGTTTGGTAGCGCCTTCCGGAAGGCAGGAGCTGGAAGTGATGCGCAAGCACATGAGTGCTATCCAGCACAAAGCAAATAGCTTTCCGCACAACACGTCTTTCATACAACACCTGCAAACTCTCTTGTTTTACTCCCACAACCCTCCCACAGACGTTCACTACTCGATCCAGAATACTTTTGTTTTTTACACACAAACTTCCATACCAGCAGATAAAAGAAAAGGTAAGAACGGACTCAATAAAAGAAGAGTAAAAGGTCTGAAGGATGCGGCTACTGACTTGGAGATTTCGAAGTTTTTGAAGGCAGTAAATTCTAGACTGACATTTTTTGTGTATGGCCTGGGTGTTTGCAGTGAAGTTCAGTTTCTCGTCAATGATGGTTCCCAGGTATTTGTATTGGGTGACTCTCTCGACTGTAACACCATCAATGACAAGGTCTGGAATGAGAGTGTTGTTTTTACGAAAGTCAATGACCAGTTCCTTAGTTTTTTTGACATTTAAGTCCAGATAGTTTTGTTTGCACCAGGAGCTGAACCTATCAACTGCAGAGAAATACACAGCATTTGAATTGGACAGGTCCACAAGGGCAGAGTCATCCGAGTACTTTATGACTGGTGAGGCATCAGTTCCTCTGCAGTCGTTTGTGTAGAGCGTGAAAAGTACCGGAGAAAGAACCGTACCCTGAGGAGCTCCTGTGGACGTTTGTTTGAGAGATGAGACAGCAGAGTGAAAGCGGACAACCTGAGATCTGGACACGAGGAAGTGAACGATCCACAGGACGAGTCTAGGAGGGACAGTGTAAGACAAAAGCTTCTGAGCCATGAGGTGTGGCTGTATGGTATTGAAAGCAGAAGAAAAGTCTATAAATAGAATGCGGACAAAGGAACCAGAGGTCTCTAAGTGATCATACGCATTGTGGAGAAGCGTCAGAGTAGCGTCGTCGGTACTACGATTGGGTTTGTATGCAAATTGAAGAGGATCAGTGAAAGGCTGAGTGTGACAAAGAAGACGAGAGAGAAGAATCCGTTCGAGACATTTCATAGCTATGGATGTCAGGGCAACAGGGCGATAGTCGTTGAGTTCTTTGGGTTTACTGTTTTTGGGCACGGGACAGATGATAGAGTGTTTCCATACACTAGGTACAACACAATCCCTGACTGACCACGAGAATAGCTGACTGAATACTAAGCACAACTGTGCAGCGCACCACTTCAAGGTCCTACCCCCTATACCATCAGGGCCAGTGGCCTTTCTCAGATTCAGTCTTTTAAACATGGACTCAACTGTGGCACCATCGATCTCAAAGTCAGCATCACCATCAACCACGTCTTGTTCTAAACGAGAAATAATATCATCAACGTCGTCTTTTGTGTCATCGCGTTCAAAACGGCAGTAGAATGAATTTAGTTCTTCTGACATTTTAATTTGGTCTTCAAAAGGAAGGTCACAGTTAGTTGACTTCAGCTTCGCTTGACCGGACAGAGTTTTCAACCCCTTCCACGCATCAGCCAGGTTACCACGCTCGAACTGTGATTCTACCTTTTCCTTATATTGCCGTTTAGCATCCTGAATTTCCTTTCTTAGTTTTGCTTGAACACGCCTGCGTTCAGCTTTATCATCAGTTTGAAATGCAATTTTCTTTTCGTTTAGCGTGGCTTTGAGTGACTTTGAGACCCAAGGTTTGTTATTTGGAAATATTTTTATAGTTTTGGTAGGGATGACAGTATCCTCGCAGAATTTAATATAGTCAGAAATAACATCAGCAGCTTCATTTACACCATCACTAGATTCCAAAAACATGTTCCAGTCAGTACAGTCAAAACATCCTTGTAACTGTTCAATGCTTTCAGAAGACCAAACTTTTACTGTTTTCTTTACAATGGGTTGTGATCTGATTTTAGGCAGGTAAGATGGAATGAGATGGACACAATCGTGATCAGATTTACCAACAGATGGAAGTACAAAGGATTTATAGGCATCAGGAATGTTGCCATATAGACGATCAATGGTATTGTTTTGACGAGTGGGGATAGACACATACTGATGAAATGAGGGTAAACAAGTGCACAAGTCACAGCTATTGAAATCTCCTGCAATAAAGTTAGGTGCATCAGGGGAGATCATTTGTAGCTCATGGACGACATCGGCGATCTGGGTCGCGGCACGTGCGGGGTTAGCATGGGGAGGTGTGTAGATAACCGTGACGAAGATTTGACCGAACTCACGCGGCAGGTAGCGAGGACGCAGTGACACTGCTAGAAGGTCAAGGTCGCGTGTGTTCAACTGTTTTCGCACCGTTACATTTGCACTGTTACACCAGCGTTGATTGACATACAGGCATACGCCACCCCCCGACTGTTTGCCACTGATCTCAAAATCTCTGTCAGTTCTAAACGGTGCACCAAAACCATCAATCGCTACGCTTTCATCGTCAATCTTATTACAAAACCAGGTTTCAGATATACACAACAGACACGCATCCCTAAATTCAGACATGTAACTAGTATAGGCCTGTAGTTCTTCAAAATTCAAATTGTTAGATTTAGGCCTAATGGAGCGGGCGTTGGTCACGATCATAGAGGGTAGTGGTGGACAGTGTTTATTTCTTCTAAGTCTTCGTTTCACTCCTCCTCGCTTTCCTTTTTTGCTCTTCTTTCTTCGCTTCTTTCGTTCATTGTCGATAGTGTCTTTGATTTCGTCTGGAAAGTCGCAGAATCGGTAGGGTACATCATCAGAAATTGAACGAAAGCTCAACAGTACCTCTCTACTGTAGAGTAAAGTTCTAGGTTGGGTGCCTGTACCTCGACCGCTAGCGTCGCCATGTTGTTCTACTGCTCCCACCAAACCGGCAAACTTCGACAGAGTTGATACAGCCACCATTACCACCAACAGCCTCAAAACATGCACAGTCATCATTTTGAAGCTTTTATAAACAACATCCACTCGAGCAACAACGACGATGGGCGAGGTAGACACATAAAAAGACATAAACAAACACCGAGACAGACACCACAGCAACGCCCCGTAGTGAAGCGCCACCTGAGGTGATGCATTGAAAAGATGGGTTGTTGTTAGAGAGGGCATTTTTTCTTTGTAAAAATACAAGACGGAAAATGAAATGGTGCGATTATCTAAAAGACAAACTAAATATTTCTCAAAACTATGCCGGAAAACTGCGTAACTTGGCTCATTATTTTGCACAGTATCTTAAGTTTCATAGGCTAAATATTCCATTAGGTGAGCTAATAATCAAATCTAAACGAATTTGGCAGTTTATGAAAGATAATGAGGCATTTCGAGCAAAATGGCGGAGCATAGAATAAATTCTGTAGAAAAACATGATAAAACGGGTTAATAAAACCGGCAGCAAACAACAAAGGAACCAAGTTAATGATTAGTAGGCCCAAACCTGGCGAGACTGACCGAACAGCATGGTAAAAACCCAAAGGTGAAAGACCTTTACCTTTGCTCGTCAACCAAACCTTCATTTTCAGCCAAGGATTCCACTGCATGATTCACACTTGTCTTCACCTCGCTCGTCGGCATTAAGGGGTTGCCACACGGCGACTCCGCTATTGAACTATCACCCCCACATCCACTCCCCCTCCCACTTACATTCACAACAATTACTCAAAACGCAACAAGCAAACATGAGTTTTTTTTCCATATCCCCATACCCCTCCCCACCCCCAACGCCATTTCTTTTCCTTCCCCACCACCCCCTCATACTCCTCACCCACCCTCTTACCCCTCCCCTTTATTCCCTTTATTCATGCCGGCTATATAGGATTATTGACTAATGCAGACTTACTGAAGAATTGTTTAAACCTCATTCGATTGAAGCAAAAATGAACCCTGCAAACTTTAACTTTCCATAAAAACCAGCATAAAGGCATTACTAGCGTTACATTTGCGACAATGCTGGCAGAAATATTAGGTTTCAGTGCCAATGAATTGTCTCTTGACTCCAGCACAAGCGCGACCAGCAGCAGCGCTAACTACATCTTCGCTGGTAGTACTATAAAATTTATTGGACCCTGTGAATTTGTTAATTAATAATAGATTGTTTGTGTACCTTCATCAGCTGAAGATATTGCTAAGGATAATTTCAACTCGGAGAGAATCTTACTGCAATCCAGTTTCATTAAAATTTCTGCCTCAAAAACAACACTTAAGTCAGGATTATACTAGCGTCTGCTTCAAAATAACAAACCAAAACAACGAAATTGTAGACTGAGGATCTTGCAATTATTCTTGAAATAAAATAAGTTTAATTTTAAAACAAATACAATGTTGAACGGCCCTATAATTTCAGTAACCTGTCCTACCATTGAGCTGAAAGACCTAGCAGACACAATTGACTTGAACTCTTCGATGCAAATGCTATTGTTGGGTCTATTTACGGTTTTGAATTTACACCAACTGGATATTATAAACGAACCAGGGGCGTCGCACACGGGGGGGCAGGGGGGCACCTGCCCTCCCCCCCCCCCCCCCAATAATTTGGCCAAAAAAAAAAGAAAGAGAGAGAGAGAAAGAAGAAAAGAAGAAGAAGAAGAAGCGATTTCTCTGCCTTTACATGTGAGAGTGATATAGATTGTGTGTGAGAGAGAATGCATGGTGAAACAAGTGAGCGTGTATTTTGGTACAGATCGCCGCTCTTTGAGCCCGATTACAAATTAGGTACCACCAATCTGTAAACTAATATTTACAATGCTAAATGTCATCGAACGTTCCCGGGCGCCTGTGGTTAAAGGGTACGTATTTGTTACGTATAAGTATAGCGGCTAAATAAATAAATATGCTGAAACTGGTAGTGGAAGTGTTTGGTCATTATATGTATGCAATATGCAAAACGAGTTGTGATTTATAGAGAAGACACAATTTCAACCTAGATGCGGCAGGTAATTAATGTTCGTGTTTCCTGGTTTTAATCATTAACACATATCGCTAATCATGTATTTGTAGTTTCTGGAAATGAATCTTGTATTTTCAGAAAAGAAGAACATAAATAATTAAAATAATGTTTTTACTCTCAGTCTTTCAGTTGCATGAAGGTACGAGGATATATTACAGGGTGCGTCCCGCTTGTCAGCCCCCCCCCCCCCCCCCCCCCCCCCCCACCTCCCCGTCGACAGGGTTGCCCCCCCCCCCCCCCAATATTTTGGACCGTGCGACGCCCCTGCGAACACTAGTGTCGGCAGTACGACCACCAGAAAAACATCTATCGATCAACTAAAGGATTTTAATGCCGGTAAAGTTGAGTCCGATTTTAAGTATGCTATTACTAAACGAGAAAATATCTGGTCTTTAACACCTGTAGACATAATTGCTTACAAACCTACGCAGAGAAATGTTCATGTAATTCCGCACATGACTCTTAAGTTGGGCCGATTTAGATGAGGATCCCAGACGTATTACAGTATTTATGAAGAAAAGAGAAAATGAAAATCAGTACTCTGTATTTGTTCCCCCGCCCAAGATAACTTTTACCCCTGTCGCAAATCCTAGTGATAGAATAACGCAAATTAGCCTAGACAGCGTAGATCTGTTAGCATTTTATTTTAGCAATCAGATATTTTTTTCTGATATTCAAATAGAATATTTTGCTAATGAACTAAAAGCAAGTTAATATTATTGTTAATTAATTAATTAATTAATAAAAAGCCTTTTTTTCACACTAAAAAATATGACGACAAAGAGGAATCAATAATACAGCCCAGTGCTCCAACGGACTTAAGTAATGTTCAAACGTTCAGGCTGGAAGAACTAAGAAAATTTAGGACGGAAATTGAATCAGATATCCAAACGTAGCCTACTCGATGCAGACGATGGGTATTCCGGCGCTTTTAACGGAATAAATTACGCGTCTACTGGTTTATTAATACAGCAGAAGCTGCTATGAGCGTGGGATTATTGGTATACCAATTAGTATTGGATTAGGGGGTTGCTGCCGGATTATCTGCAGTGATGTCAGTTCTACTAGGTGTAATTAATACTAAAGTATCTTATAATAGAAACTAGAAAAACACGACCTCATTTTTAGCCTGGCGATAGCTAAACTAGCATGAACTTAGTTAATTTCGAAAGCTCTAGAAGACGCTCAGATTACAGACCCAGAGTTTGTAATTATCCAGCGAGATTTTGAAGAATATAAAAAGTTGAAGCATGACATACAATCTAAATCTAGGTGTGCACCTGTTAATGTTGACGAAATTTTAAAAAAATTAATAGAAGGGAGAATTATTGGATCGAGCGGAAGGAGCAACTAGATGCTTTGAAGAAAAAGCTCGGTGTTTCAGAATAAATACAGTTAACATTTACTCCAGTCCTACGGGTCTTGCCGCCCTTAGCGGTCTTCCTCCTTATTTATAGTTTCTATTTGTAATTTATAGAGTGGCCTAGCGCGTATGCGAACTCCTTAGTTACCCTCACCGTCTTTATGTCAATGTGTTTTTAGTCATCACTGCAGTGTTAGGGGTAACGTTGTTAAAATGATCTACTACAGATGTTTCGTCGATATATTCAGACAACGCCTATCCCACATAATTATGCTATGCGTAACATTTTACCCCCACTTGACATTCTTTCTCATGTGCAACTGTATGAACAAAGCACACAATTTTATAAAAATGAAATCTGCAATGACAAGAAAAGCTCTTCCCAACTATATTTTAGACTATTATATAAATATACACATTGGTGCATCTATATAATGATACATGCAATCCTGCACCATCTGCGTGCTAGCAATCCATTAAGTACGCACTGGTACAGCAATTAAGCTATTCTAAATGCATGTCTACAGCAATATCGACGCCCAAACTATATAGCAGGACTTAATGCTAAAAGGCTATTACTGTAACATCATTTGCCACACTGCGTATCTGGGACTTGATGAAGCTTACGATCGCCTTATTCACTAAGAAATTAATTACGTGCGAGAGACAAAACTTGAATTACATTGTCTGGAGGTCCAAGAAGTATATTTTGAAGGCACGCTGAAAAGGATTTAGAAACAAAACATGAAGATATATTTCCACATTGATACTGGTTTATCCTGTAATGTTTAGGAGTTTTTATTTGCGATTATAAAGAGAAACAGAACGACACCAAGACCAAACACTACCACGGAAATCGTCACTCCACATGCTTTGTATAATAAAAAAGTAAGATACTCATATTGTTTTAGTTTTCAATATAAGCATGTCTTTATTTTTTCATTTTTTTAATCGTACGAGGTGTTCAATACAAAAAAAAACCTACATGTTTAGAATATGTATTTAAATATAATTAGGTACATTGTCAAACTGCACGGTATAAAAATATGTATTTAGATGCATGGTCAATTTTTATTGGGTGGTAAGAAAATAATTTTATGTATTTACATGTAGATGTAAGTAGGTACATGGTCAAATTGAATGGACTTTATTTAATGCGTTACAAGTTATATTTCCTCGGATGATAAAACATATACATGTATTTCAGTTTCTAAATTTGAGTTGAGCCCATTTCACTGTCAGCGCGATGTGCAAAACTGGTTATGAAAAAGTTTGAGTTCCAGAGTTATACTTGTGATAGAACTTAAAACATCATATACGAAAAAATAACAACAGCTGAGTAAATAAAAAAAATTACAAATATGATTTTACACAAAAAATATCTTGTAGCGGGGGGAAGGTTCAGCTGCATTGCTATATATGTTCTTTACATTCGATTGCTGGTGCGCCCAAGCACAAAAACTGCATTAATGCCTTATGCTTTCTATACTCAAATGTACTATCTAAATTCATTGTGCCAATGGGCAGCGATCAATACAAACAAAACGTGGATGTGTCCTGTTCATATTGCTTTCCCCACAATGATGCTGGTTTATTCTGCAGTAGTTAATGTTTATTATTAGATTATAAGGAGAAGCAGAATGGCAACAAGACAAAACACTACCACGACATCGTCACTCCACATTTTTTCTACAATAAAAAGTAAGACGCTGAATTTATATGTTTCAATGCGCACTTTCTTTATGTTTAGTTATTGAAAATAGTACAACGCAGAGTTCATTACTAAACAAAACCATACATGGTTGCATGTTAACAAGAAAGTATTTTGTTGCAATTAAGTGGTACATGGTCAAACGACATGATCCGCAGGGTTTACAGTATTATTTGACGTTTTATAAGTATGAAATAAACCGTAACATTCACTGGCAGCGCAATATATGTGGTATAATATTATAACAATACAGATGCTGATATGGTACCTAGTCATGATTTCAATGTATATATTTTGTATTTTATTGTACATGATTTCTATTTGATTGTCGTCTTGACTGATAGCAGTTGGCCGATAGCTATAATTATCCCAGTAATATAAATCGCTACAATTGCAAATTGCGCTGTATAGTGCTATAGTCAATGCAACAACACTCGCTAGAGTTTTCTTATTTGAGGAAAGAAGAGCATGCTTGGAAATCAACAGTATCAATGACGTGATATATCGCTTGCTCAGTGTTCTGATGGATTGTATTAGGAGGTATACAAAGGTTTCTATTATGAACAGAGTTCGTACAATGTCCAGCATGGATTTTAAAGTTGCAATAAAATCTTCAAACATTTCTTTTGGGAATAATTCACCACAGATAATGAAAATGTAATAGTCCTACTTTAAAATAACGTACGTAAAGTTTTTGTGCTGTAAATATAGTTAGTATTGTATTGTTAAATTATTGTATTGTTAAATTCTCCAACGGTGTCAACAAAATGTATGCGCATAAAAATGTGCGAAAGAGCTCGGAACGATGCAGCATTACATAAAGATTGCTAGCTTACCGCGCGGCACACGCGCGCAGTACAGTGAATTAAGCTCGCTGGCTCAGTCAACGCGCACATTGGGTCTGCTTGATAGTTAAAAGTTCATTCGCATAAAGAGAGTGGAACAGTTATAGACTGCAATACATGGCGGAATAGATATATATTAAAAGTAAGTAAATCCTATAAAAAATAAATTTTCCCATTTTCTGTTTAAAGTTGTGTTTTATGATGAATATGGTTATTTTATGGTTTCTCTCTTCTATACTTAAAGTGTTGTGTGTATGTCGTTGTGTGTATGATAATAAAACCAACAACAACACCTGGGTAGTAGGCGTTAAAATTTTCGGTTTATTACACTAAAACCTTCAACAGTAAAAACCCAAGGACTGTACAAAACAAAACAGTCTAAGCATATATATATATATATATATAGTAAAGAAAGTGAATCGAGTTCATTAAAAAGAATAGTGTACCATTTATAAATTTCTATTAATTATAAAGAATAATTATATTTAAAATCTATCTCTGAACCGTATTCACCAACATCACCAAAACATAGTGTTCAGTAAGGAGAGGGCGGGGGGAGGGGAAAGTAATATAACCACACATACCAACTCCCTTACAATCGCATCCTCGGTTCAGCCATAAAGAGTCATTCTCCCCCTCTCTCCCTCCACCCGCGCCCAAAATAAAATAAAATAAATGTTATAAATTTTATTTTAAAAAGAAAAAAATTCTATAAATAAAATAAATAAATAAGAATAAAAATATTCACTCTCAAATAGCCAAACATCTCTAGTATAGTTCATAATAGTTCCGCCGCAGTGTCTCCAGACCCTCCTGATCCAAACCCTATCCCCTTGGCTCCAAAAAGCCCCAAACATCGATCAAGCCCAAACATTCAGTCCGTCTGGATAGTTTGTCTTGAGTTTGTGTCTCCAGAACCTCTCCCTCTGTCTCCTCTTGGCTACATCTGCAGACCTCAGGTGCTCGATCACTGTCACTCTCATGTCCAAGATGCTATGACCCTGTGTCTGGAAGTGTCGGGCCACAAGTGTGTCTTGTCTGTGCCTAGTTTTCTTTTTGCGTTCTGGGTCAACGCCGATGTTAGATCTGTGGGCATGGAAACGTCTCTGTAGTGTCTGGCCCGTCTCTCCTGTGTATTGCAGATCCTGGCATTTGGCACAGTCTATCAGGTATATTAGGTTTTGGCTCTTGCAGCTTACTCTGTTTCTGATGGTGAAGATTTGGGAGGTTCGGACGCTCTTGAACGTAGCAGTCTGTTGGAGATGCACCTGACAAATAATGCATCTTTTGCTAGTGCACTTGTAGCACCCTGGCTGCTGGTCATAGGTGTGCAGATGGGCATCTGAAGGTGGTTTCGACTGCATCAGCATTCGGCGTAGATTGTGACAGTTGCGTTCGCCTTTCTCTCTTCTATAAGCTCGCTTTACCTCTTAACACTTTACAATTTTTACATGCATGATCACAAACAAAACGCCCCACCGCACCGAGAAGCGTAGGCCGAAGAAAAATATTCTTCCCCGGCCCAGCTGCCGCGTTCCTGAGCGCGTGCTTCATCATTCAACCGTTACACCGTTTGGCTGCAGCGCAATAGACTCACGATTACCGCAAAATGGGGATTGGAAAAAACACCAGGAATTTTCTTTTTAGTTTTTTTGTAGGCCGACATTTTATCATCCCGGCGCACATATAAAAAACGTTGCTTCTCAATTGCGGATCAAACATTTTTTTCTTCGCTGGCGTCTTTCGTTTCACCATTTTCGCTGCAGACAATATTGATCCAAAATCTCTCCTAAATGAAACGCCCACACCACCGAACCGAGAATCTCAGGCCGCGAAGAAAAATATTTTTCCCCGGCTCAACTGCCGCAGCTTTTGCTGAACGGATAACCTCGGCACGATCACCGCAAAATGGGGATACGAAAAAACACCAGGAAGTTTCTTTTTAGTTTCTTTTTAGCTCCCGTCGTCACCGAATGCATGCAATATGCATCCAACCCGCGCAACAAACTTCGGACCGTGAGCTGTAGGCCGACAATTTATCAAAACTTCGGACCGTGAGCTGTAGCGCCGATATTTTATGACCGTGAGCTGTAGGCCGACATTTTATCAAAACTTCGGACCGTGAGCTGTAGCGCCGATATTTTATCAAAACTTCCGCCATTTTATCAAAACTGTAGGCCGTCATATTTTATCAAAACTTCGGACCGTGAGCTGTAGGCCGGCCGACATTGCTGTAGGCTGACATTTTTTTGATCAAAATCTCTCCTTAACGAAACGCCCACCAAACCGAGAATCGCAGGCCGAAGAAATATATTTTTCCCCGTCCCAGCTGTTTTTGGCTGCAGCGCACGATAGGAAAAAACATCAAGAATTGTCTTTTTAACTCCCGTCGTCACCGAATGCACCCAACCCGCGCGCAACAAACTTCGGAACGTGAGCTGTAGACCCTGCAGACAATATTGGTTCTAAACGACCGAAAAGCGTACGCCGAATAAAAATATTTTTTCCCGGCCCAGCTTCCTCGTTGCCAGTTACCGTTTTTGCCTTACCACGATCATCGCAAAATGTAGGAAAAAACATTAGGAAATTTTCTTTAACTCCCGTCGTCACCGAATGCACCCAACCCGCGCAACAAATTTTCGCTGCAGACAATATTTGTCAAAATCTGTCCTAAACGAAACGCCCACCGAACCAAGATCCGAAGAAAAATATTCTTATTTCGCGCCGCGTGCAGCATTCTGTCGCTCACACAACGGGTCCGGGAGCCGCGTGCCGCTCGATCATTTTTTTTTTCCACTAGTGTTTTTCCTTCTTAATTATGTTGCTTGTGCTAACCGTGTGCATATATCTGAATATAGTTCATTTTTTTCTTTCACCCTATCTTACTGTGTACAATTACTATTATGTTGGCTTTAAACAAGTTGTATTGGGGGTTTTGTTTATGTTTTATACGATGAATATCTTGTTTGTTTTGTTGTTTAACAAAAATGTGGGAGGGTACAGAGTAAGAAAGGAGCTTCTGGGCCATGAGATGAGGTTGGATAGTATTGAAAGCAGAACTGAAATCGATGAAGAGGACGCGGACAAAGGAGCTGGGGGTCTCTAGGTGGGTGTAGGCATTGTGAAGGAGGGTAAGAGTTGCGTCTTCCGTGCTGCGGTTGGATTTGTAGGCAAACTGTAGGGGTCAGAGAAGGGCTGAGTGTGAAGGGGTCGACGAGAGATAACAATTTTTTGTGAAACATTTCATGGCTATGGATGTGAGGGCTATGGAAAACTTTGGAACTTTGTCCTCTTAATAAACAAACAATACAACAGTCAATATTAAATTAGGCTCCTAGCCCAAGGGTGGGCCATATAGCCAGACAAGGAATAAATGGGGATAGGGACACACAATATATGTATAAAACAGCAAGAACGGCACTATATTAATAGAACATAAACATTAAAAAGACATTAGCATCTAACTGCAAACAATAACAATAACATATTGGCTACTGAATGAAAAGACAGCAAATCAACTATTTTTAACTCGTACATACCTCGTAAATATGCACTCAACGAAACACGCACACGCACACACACGCACACGACAAGCGCATAAAGATGATAGCCTAGATAGAACAAAAACAACAGTCTGAGTCATAATAAAAATAAAATACCAATCACAAGAATGCAAAAACAGTAAAGCACACACACATGACCACCAAACAGTATTGACGCACTTGGGAAAAAAAAACAATACAGTAGTCATTTAACTGCTTGGGTCGGGAGATCTTGGGGATGGGTGAGATGACAGTGCTTCCACACACTGGGCACGACACAGTCACGCAGGGACCAGGACAACAGCTGGCTAGACACTGCGCACAGCTGTGCCGCGCACCACCTCCAGGTCCGCCCTCCAATGCCATCGGGTTCTTCTTCTTCTTCGTTTAGATTTACTGTCTCCAGACACTATGGCATATAGGGGACGATTTTAAGATTGCTACATAATTCGGCGGCCGAGGGGGGGACAGGGACCGACGTCGGTGCTCCCCCCGAGGACCCCACTTTAGCTGCTCTGTCTGCATTTTCATTCCCTGGAATGCCGACGTGCGAGGGTACCCACACCACTGCCAGGGAAATGCCCGCATCTCTAATTTTCTCGGCCCAATTTAATGTATCCTCCAGGATTTTCGGTCTGGATCTAGAATTTCCATGTTCTAGGCTTTCCACCACTGACATGGAATCCGACACGACTGTCACACCCAACCCACTAGGTAAATCTGCCTCAGAGAGTGCCATAAGAGCATAGTTGACGGCCAACAGTTCGGCAGTGTAAATGTCGGTGCCGGGGGGGGGGGGGGGGGGGGGCACCAAAGGACCAAGAGCCCACACCCAAATCCCACCGAACCACTGTCGAGGACTGAGCCGTCTGTAAATACCCTGACAGGACCGGGGGCTTCCTGTAATCGTTCCCTGGCTAACTGAGTAAGCAGAGGTAGGTTTTTGTCCCTACTCAAGCCATCAAAGGAGGAGCTGACCTCAAAAGGAGGAGGGACCCACGGGGCCCTGGGGGGGGGGAGCTCTCTCCACCTCGCATAAGGTAGGGTCAAAGCCTTGCAGGAAGCTTTTGGTAATTTCGCCTATCCCCACCAGGTGTCTAGCCCCTACTGGCCAAAAGAACCGAGGAGACAATTCCTGAAAGGTGGAGATTTCTTGTACTCCAGCCCGACAAGCATACTTACTACATCCCTTAATTATTTGTATCCATAGGAGTAGTATGCCAGCCAGCTGGTAGACAAGTCTAGTAGGCACTGAGCCGGGAAGACCCAGCACGCGTCTAAGCATAATACATTCAGTGGCCACCAATCTATCTACGGCGCTCTGGGACAAATCGTACAGCAACTCAGAGCCGAATAACAGCCTAGACCTGATTAGCGACACGACCAAAGTAATGCCGTGCCGGGGATCTCTACCCCAAGGCTCTGATCTTATGATTTTAATAGCGTTCGCCGCTAACCTGGCTTTACGTATGTTATTGTCTATGTGGTCAGTATGGCCCCCGTTTTGCTGAAACAGATAGCCAAGGTATCTAGCCTTAGAAGTGGGAAGCACAGTGCAACGGCAGACTACCACGTTTAGTTTATCAAAGGCAGGGTGCCATCTATGTGAGAATGGTACGAATACTGTTTTACTGGGCGACAATGCTAGGCCAATCTCTGCTAATTCATTTGAGATAGTGTTTATATCTGTCTGGAAGTCGCCTAAGTCCTTCCTGAAAAGGTGATAATCAAGGTCAATTTTGCCACCCCGAGTGGTGCGCCAAATCGCAAAAAAAAAGTTTTAAAATAAAAAAAGTGTTGTGTCAGACTCCGTCAGCATAATTATCGTCGTACTGTCACGATCTCATTACTCACTGAGCTGCCCATAATGTACCGCTTCTTTGCTCACTGTTTAGCTAGTCTTTTGAAGCTTCTTGTTGTAATAACTACCATTGCGAACCTACGATGTTTTGATTTTTTTTTAAAATAAAAAATCTTTGCAATCGCAGTTCAATTCCGACAGCTCCATTTTTGTACCTCATTATAGTAAACTAGTTACTGTTGACAAATGTAAGAGGTTAGTAAAATACCGTCAAATCTGGCATAGATCATCTGTAGCCTATTGGGAGGTTTTGGTTATTTAGTTAGTTAGTTAGTCATTGTGTATAGGATCCAGCGGACTGCAAAGACTCGAATTAGGACCACCACTTGGTTTAAAAGAGGACTCAACCCTGATCCGTAGAGAAGATCTGCTGAAACCACCCAAATGGTAACACTGAAGGCACTGCACCAACCAGGCAATTTACAATAAAGGCATCCCATGCAGGGGACGCTGAAGCTGTACTCTAATTTATCGAAACCCCGTTTACAAAAACAAAATAGAATATAAATAAACTCAATATAAAATATTAACAACAAAAACACACCCACGCACGCACACACACCCACACAAACATATAGATAGATAGATAGATAGATAGATAGATAGATAGATAGATAGATAGATAGATAGATAGATAGATAGATAGATAGATAGATAGAAGATAGATAGATAGATAGATAGATAGATAGATAGATAGATAATGGTAGTGCTTCGGCTTGCGGATCGGAAGGTCCCGGGTTCGAGTCCTGGCCTGGCCATTGTGTTGTGTCCCTGGGAAAGACACTTTACTCCTGTTTTCCTACTCCTTCGGATGAGAGTATAAACCGAGGTCTAGTCTGTGCCGCATACATTCCATCATAACGGACTTTAAAGATCCTGACGCTCATGTCCTAGACGGGTGAGTGCCGGTGACAAGAAAACACCCAGCATGCACCTAGGTCCTTCTCCCCCATCCCTGGCTGCCCAGGATTGTGCTCAGTTGTCCGGGCGTCAGACCATGCGCCCAAAGGCTGCGGGTGGGCGTCTCGGGCGGCTTGAGTTAGATCCTGTATCGGCCAGCGCCTTGAGCAGCTCTTGAGCTGGAAAAGCGCTATATAAGAACGATTAAATAAATAAATAAATAAATAGATAATGCCTACATTGCTAAATAATAATACCATAGAAAGCCCTAGTGACCATTTAGCAGAAAGTGTTCAATCTCCCCAAGCTGACCCAACACACCCTATACACAAATGAGAAGTTTTGGGGGAGTTTTTCAAGAAAACCGGTAGGTGACTGTCTAGCGAAGAAGATGATAGATTGATAGAACAGATTAGGAACGAGAAAGAACAAATAAGAATGACAGAAACGGTGGTAAATTACAGCACTAAATTTCCACTAAGTGGGGATACTATTTTTACCCTGGAACTGGAACTGGATTTGTTCCGAGTCCTTTGTAATAAGCATGACATGGACGAAGATGGGACAAGTCCTGAAAAAACCAGCACGAACACTGTAGTAATAATCATCATCATCATCATCATCATCATCATCATCATCATCATCATCATCATCATCATCATCATCACTGGTCTATGATAAAAGCAGATTTTGAGCTTTGAAACAGTCATTATCTAATAAAACCTGACACATCACAACGGCCGTCATAAAACAAGCTATATAAGGCTATATTGCCTTATAAGGCTTGTTGTATTTGAATTTCATTGATTCATTCCTCAACGTACAAGCGCCTACGTCGGCCACAGCTTACGTCATTTTTAATTAGTCCCCTATATGCACCTGTGTCCGGGGACTCAAAGCATTACTACAATTTCATTGATACAGGCACATAACGTTAAATCTTTCTACTAACCCAAATATGTCCATTGTGTTCTGGCTCCAACGTACCTGTGCTACTGCATTTAATTTATTTTAACATATCCGATAATGATTGATACTAAAAGTGGCAAAACTAACAATCTGGAGACAAAATATTACGTACTGTACATATATTTGGGACACAGATATTAACCTCGATACTAGATACGGACGCCCGTGGCTATAACGGGTATGGTCGATGCCGTCAGCCAAGGCAAGGCAAGTTTATTCCAGAAAAAAACCATTAAGGGCACATGGACATGGTTAAAATGATATACACAAACATGCAAAATAATTAATTATATAACATTTTTAATTTTTAAAGTTAAAACTATTTATGTACACAGATGGATTGCGAAGGGCGGGTGTGGGTGTGGGGGTGGGGGGATGGGAGGAATTGAGTGGGGAGAAGAAGAAAAAAGAAATTGATTGGGGGTAGCAACTATGAATTATAACTAACAATACAATTCAATCTAAACACATCAATGACAAACTACTGAAAATGTTTTTGTTACACACAACCTGTAAATATCACAGCTAGATTAATTTTTGACATTGGATAAACACGTTACTATTGTTTAATTATTAATTTCATTAAACTTACAAGCTTTAATAATGCTGACTTTTTATTAAATGACAATAATTCTTGAAATTTAATGGCATTGGAATATTTATAATAAAATTATTTTAATAATTCTCTTCTCGAGTTACAACAATGTGAACACAAAAATAAATAATGAAACTCATCCCCAAGATCGCTACTATTACATTTTCAGGGGCGGACGAGGGGGGGGGGGCACAGTGGGCACGTGCCCCCCCCCTCCCCTTCCCATAGGCGACCAAAAAAAATGGAAGAAAGAAAAAAAAAGAAAAGAAAAAATGCGAAGAAAAAAAAAGGGGGGAAAAAACACCACACACACACAAATAATAATAATAATACTACAAAACTTTTAAAAGGTGGAAAGAAGAAAAGCGTGCCCCCCTTCCCCACTAGTCCATCCACCTGTTCAGGGTCCTTATTGGCCCTCGGGCAGGCATTCAAGAACTTAACAAGCAGGCTCTGTACTTCCACTGCGCATCTCATTGCTTGAACCTTTGTGTTGTTCATGCCTGCAGAATTCTAGCAGTGAAGAACATGTTTAGAGTCCTGAAAGAAGTGTCCCTGTTCTTCTCTCTTTCTCCAAAATGACAGAGAAAGTTTGAACATGTGGTGGAGTCAGCCCAAGCAGAAAGCAAGAGGAGAAAACTGGTCGACCTGTGTAAAACACGGTGGGTCGAGAGGCACTCTGCCTTTGAAACTTTTGCCGAACTCTTCCCTGTGGTCTATGACTGCCTTGGCCAGATGGTGCAGGAGAACACAGATTGGGACAGTGAAACGCTCACCAAAGCTGGAGGGTTTTGGCACGCTTTCCAGTCGGGTGACTTTCTGGTTGCTTTTGTCGTCACCAGAAAATGCCTGCAAGTTCTCCGTCCACTGACTTTGAAACTTCAGCAAAAAGCAAAGGATGCTGTGGCTGCGTACGGAGAAATAAGCGCAGTGAAGACAACAGTTAAGGGATTCAGGGATGACGTCATTGCAACCTTCAGCAGCTGGTTTCAGGAAGCAAGTCGGATGGCAGCAACAGCCGACTCTGATCTGCGCAGACCAAGGGGTGCAGAACGACAGACATGTCGTAGTAACCCGCCAGCAGAGACAACTCTGCCGTGAACTGACAAAACCGAGCAAGTCCACAAAACCTACTTTCGAGAAAATCGACGTTTTGTGTTGCGCTATATTACGCAATCGTTTCTGGAAGTTTAAGGGCATATTATAATGCAATTCCTCGATTTAAGAGTGCATACATTGAATGTTAAAGAAATGTTTGATAGATTTGATGTTTTAAGACTATTTGTGGACTTGCTTTGTTTTGTCAGATTATTCATGAGATAGGTCCTTGTTGAGAACATGACAAAACCAAGCAAGTCACCCGCTTGGTTTTGTCAGTTTATTATTGAATTAAATCCTTGTTAAAAAAATTCACAAAACCAAGTAAGTCAAATCCGCTTGGTTTTGTCAGTTTATTATTAAGTAAATCCTTGTTTTCAAAATTCACCAAACCAAGTAAGTCCCATAGGCCGTTTCGTTTCTTTGTTAAAAAGTCTGACGAGATGAGTCACTTAAGTTGGGTTTTGTAAGATGTGGGTGCGGCAGTTACAGTGGGTGTAAATGTGTGCCTGTATATTGTTTTTAGCCATTCTTCACTTAATATTCCTGGGTTGGTATGCAGGAGTCCTGTTTTTTTTCTCTCCCTTCAAAATAATATTAGATGCAGCCAATTTAATTTTAAAAATACAAAACTATTTTCCTTTCAGTTTCCTATTGTAGCGATCTTCCTGCCTTTACACCACGTGTATGTCTTGTATTTTGTTGCCCTTGTTGTGTGTCTGTAATATATTTGTTGCTGTTTGTTTGTGGGTTCGGGCACTGAATAGAATAGGCCCAACGTTTCCCGGCGGCGAACTTGTTTTTTTTCAACCTACTTCCAGTCATTCGCCGAAAAAGGCAATTACCGAAGTCGAACGAAGCTCTCCGAGACGAGCGAAGCTATCCGATGTTTTACGAACGAATGCTGGCAGGACTACGTGAAACCACAGGCTGGGAAGTCTCGTCTTTCGTAGGCCTCAATTACATACTATACTACGTACGTATGTAGGAGGCCCACGAGTTTACAAAGACGAAAGAAAAGACTTCAAAGCCTGTGGTGAAACTCCGTACATAAAAATAGCCGCTGTTGCTTCTAGATCTAATGCTATTTCGATCTGCACAGCTTCAAGTTGTAAGTCAAGTCGAGATTCGCATTTTGAAGCAGTTAGTATTATATATTATTTTATGATGATTAATATACTGACACAATTAGTAATAAAGAGTAAAAGTACTACATAACACATAATGTACACATACAACGATTTCACATCTATATCAACATTAAAACCATGACAAAACTTCAAAGCGCTATGGATACGTTGATGTCCCTTCAGCACAACAAGGCAAAGCAAGTTTATAATGGTCTCAAACAACAGTGACATTTTTATTGCAAGCACCAAAGCAATTATTTATTTAACTAATATTATTCTTTTTAACTGATACAGTAAATTTGTTATATGTATTTCAATGATATGTATTTTAATGAGAAACACGTATTAAAAAATTGTTGCGTGGCAGGCGGAAATTTCCATAAATCATCTGAAAACTTTTGTAAATCTATAAGAAACAATAACCAGTAACACCATCTGAATATTTCGGGTTACACCCAACTTCAGCAAAACCAAACAAAACGTCACTGACCATATTTACACCATTGAGCACGCACAGCAGCACACTATTCTTTTCTGTTCTTTTTTTTTAAAGTAGGAATAATAATAATAATAATAATAATAATAATAATAATAATAATAATAATAATAATAATAGCAAACTAATAATAATAATAATAATAATAATAATAATAATAATAATAATAATAATAATAATAATAATAATAATAATAAAACAAATCAAATAAATTAATTAAAGATTTAACTAAAAAAATATACTACTACTACTACTACTACTACTACTACTACTACTACTACTACTACTACTACTACTACTACTACTAGCAAAGTTGTGGTCTTGATTTTGTGGTCCTGATTCGGCACTTTGCAGTCCGCTGGACCCTGTAAGCAATGAATAACTAATTAGCTATTAATTTAACTCTGATCTCGAGTTGTCTTGATTTTGTGGTCCTGATTCGGCTCTTTGCAGTCCGCTGGACCCTGTAAGCAATGTATAACTAACTAACTATTAATTTAACTCTGATCTCGAGTTATTAAAAAAAAAAATTCGCTTAGCCTGCTCGTCCTTCTCCGGAAATTTAACGATTCAAATATTATAAAGTATAGGCCTAAATATTATTAATTAGAATAGATATAGTTTAAACATTTATTTACGTATAAAACAAACAATATAGGTCTAATAATTATATTCAGCTAGTGAGCTTCTTCGCTGCACGAAGACTTACTTATAATATATAATGTAGATTAAGCCTATGCTATTATTAGACTACTGCTGAGAACTAACAAAATGCAAATCAAGGAACGCAACTATTAAATATGGTCGATAATAACAAAGTATACCGTTGCGAAATGCTAATCTGTGTAAATCGAACAGAATTAGAAGCAACAGCGATCATTTTGAATGTCAACTAGTCGTAGTCATGCAAGCATCATTTCGTAACACATCGGAGAGCTTCGTTCGACTTCGGTGATTGCCTTTTTGGGCGAATGACTGGAACTAGGTTGGAAAAAACAAGTTTGCTTCCCGGCGTGTCGTAAGAGGCGACTAACAGGGGTAATGTTAGCACGGCATCACGGGGGCGAAAGTCTTCTACACAGAAGTCACCGGCCAGGGCGAGGAACCTCACGTTGCTACAGGTTCAACGACCACGTGCTCGGGGCCAAGGCGAGCCACACTGTATTCGTGGATTTCGGCTGTGGCCAACAGCCTGGAGAGGATTGGGCACCGCCAGGTCCTTTTTTTGCCCAAGACACACTACATGCATGATGACACTATCCACTAATTCTATACCGGATCGATCGTCGCCCGGCTCAAGGACCGCGCCTTCCGTTGGCCACCAGGACGGAGGTGTTAAGTATGCTACTGATGGACAATTTAGCAAGATCCGCACGAGAAACAACATCGTCATAGGAACATGGAATGTCAGGACCCTAACTGCGGAAGGAAAATTAGAAGAACTGGCCCACGAGTTGGACCGCTATCGATGGAACGTTCTAGGCATCAGCGAACTGCGCTGGAAAGGCCTAGGTGAAACAACGACAGACAAAGGCCACAAGCTCTATTTCAGCGGTAGAGATGACAGGCACGAACACGGCGTTGGATTCTTGGTCCACAAGAACATTATAGCCACTGTCATGGGTTGCCGCCCAGTCTCCAGTAGACTCATTACCATCCGCCTGAGAGCAGCCCCTTTCAAAATCACCATCATCCAGACCTATGCCCCATCATCAGACTATGACGACAGCGAAGTGGAGGATTTTAATGAAAATCTACAGGCGGTCCTTGACCATGTGCCGAAGAAGGACATAGTCATAGTGCAAGGCGACTGGAATGCCAAGGTTGGCCAAGATGCGCACCACAACTGGGGAGACACATGTGGACCCCACTGCAACAACGAGACAAATGACAGGGGTCTGAGATTCTTGGAGTTTGCCAGATACAACAATCTGGTACTGGCAACACGCTTGGTCTCCACAAAAACTCCAGACGATGGACATGGCACAGTCCCGGGGGGAGCATCACAACCAAATAGACTACATCATGAGCAAGAAACGCTTCAGATCAAGCATCAACATTGGCAGGACACGCACTTTTCCAGGAGCAGACATCGGAAGTGACCACGATCTCTTGATGATGTCTTTCCGGCTCCACTTGAAGAGAGTAAATACTGCACTAGACTGAAGTTCGACCTGGACAAACTGCAAGACCCGGAGGTGGCAGAACTATTTCAGGCCACAATTGAAGGGAAATTTGCACCACTGCTCATTTTGGGGGCTGGTGAAGTAGATGTCAACACCATGACCACCACCTTCAACTCAGCTGTGACAGATGCCGCCACTGAGATCCTTGGCAAGCACCGACCAAAGAAGAAGCCGTGGATCACACCTGAGCTTTTGGATCTGTGTGATAAACGAAGAGATTTAAAAAAAAAAACCACCTCACAGGGAGCTGATGTCTACCGAAAAATCAACAATGACATCCGAAAAGGCATGCGCACAGCAAAGGAGAACTGGATAGAAGATCAATGCCAGGAAATAGAGAACAGTCTGAACAAGAACAACCGCAAGAAGGCCTACCAGACTGTAAAGCGGCTGACAAGTGTCAAACAGCCCAAAGTCTCCACGATCCAAAGCAAGTCTGGCATATGCCTTACAGAAGAACAAGAAGTCTTGGACAGATGGACAGAGTACTGCTCTGACCTTTACAACCATACACCAAATGGAGACCCATCAGTTCTAGCATGTCCCGAGAACAGAGAAGAAGAAATCCTCCCAATTCTCCGGGAAGAAGTTGAGGCAGCAGTGCAATCGCTAAAGAAAGGAAAGTCAGCGGGAGTGGACAACATACCCGCGGAACTGCTACAAGCAGGAGGAGAAGCGATGATTGATGCCCTCACCATTATCTGTAACAAGATCTGGCAGAGTGGAGAGTGGCCTATACCATGGCCCAGTCGCTTGTCATCACTCTTCCCAAAAAAGGTAACTTTCAGGAGTGTGAAAATTACCGCACCGTCAGCCTCATCATCCATCCCAGCAAGGTCCTCCTGAAAATATTACTCAAAAGGTTGAAAACCCAAGCTGAACAAATCATAGCTGAAGAACAAGCAGGATTCAGGGCAGGGCGAAGTACCACTGAACAGATTTTCAACCTCAGAATAATCTGTGAGAAATAATCTGTGAGAAATACCTACAGCACCAACAACATCTATATCATGTGTTCATAGACTTCAAGAAGGCGTTTGACCGAGTCTGGCATGCAGCTCTATGGGCAACAATGAAAGCGTACAACATCAGACCTAAAATTATTGAAGTCATCAAAAACCTGTATGACAAGGCTACCAGTGCCGTCCTCCACAACATCGCCATCGGGAACTGGTTCAGAACAACAATCGGTGTGCGTCAAGGATGCCTACTCTCTCCAACACCCTTCAACACCTTCCCAGAGCGCATCATGTCAGATGCTCTTGCAGATCACGAAGGCACAGTCAGCATAGGGGGTAGAGCAATCTCCAATCTTCGTTTTGCGGATGAATTGATGGATTGGCTGGAGAGGAACAAGAACTTGAACAGCTTGCACAGAGGCTTGACACCACCTCCAAAGCTTATGGAATGGAAATAAGTGCAGAGAAGACCAAAATGATGACCATTTGTTAAATTAAAGTCTCTAGACACATAGAGCGTATAAGGGAGCATGTATGTAGTGAGCGGTTCTTTTCATCATGTCCATGTGCCCTTAATGGGTTTTTTCTGGAATAAACTTGATTTGCCTTGCCTTAGCTCACGGCATCGACCATAACCGTAATAGCCACGGCCGGGCGTCCGTATCTAGTATCGAGGCTGGGGCAAGAAAGACCAGGGTCCGTATTCAGAAAGACCCGCTTGCAAACCCTTCGATAGGTTGTTTATCTCAAGGTATAACCCTTTCCGTAATTTTTTCTTACCTCAGGGTTGGAGAAAACTGCCGATAAACTGGTATTCCTATCCTTCCCTATCCCGTAACTCAAAAAGGTTATTGGGGCAACACAGATGATCGTTTAAACTGCGTACTCCATCTTTCTCTGTTCTCAGCAATCCTCATGGCTTCGTTCAGTGTCAAACCAGTCTGTCACAAAATATAATGTTAACGAGTGATCACTACTCATGAAGGACTTTCTTGACTTTCATGACTTACCCCGAACCGTGGTTTTATTTCAATTAAAAAAAAACTAAGGCACACCATTTCCTTCCACTACTTCACAAACACATAACACGTTTTTCCAAGTTCAATTCTTTTATTCTACTTCGTTCTTTTCTTCTTCAGAATGACAGAACCGAAGTGATATGTTGATACTACTTCCCGTTGTTGTTACCGATAATGTTCGTTTCACTTAAATTTTACATTTAGCTTTAGATATAACCCTCGTTGTTGTTGTTGTTGTTGGCAATGAAGAACCGGGTTAAGGCGGAGTTGGAGAAGAATTTCATCGTAGGTGGAATTTGACGCTGATGTTGTTGTTGGGACTAGTTACTGTCCATGATCCACCAGAGACATCCATAGTCACCTTTGACATAAGATAAGATAAAATAAGATAAGAATATTTATTAACCAAGTAAAAACGTTACAAGGATTTTGGTGTGGCATGGCGACAATGAAATACATCCTTTCTTGCACAGTCACACATGCATTCATCGCGTCATACACTTCATTGGCATACAACATATATACAGCACTAAAGGATAAGTAAACACAGTGTTAAACATACATCACTCATCAGTCATATAAAGTTATGGAGTCAAACACACATTGCAAGTAAAACAAAATACAGCATTAAAACAATTTAACAGCATTAAATAAAATGAGAATTATTAAGAATGTTAGGCTTCACATCCAGATCTACACACACCACACCACAACACACCACACACACACCCACGCACACACACACACACACACACACACACACACACAGCATAGCATACTCCTATTTCACAAAGGTACAAATCAAGCAATGGTAATGAGTTTTCAGTTTATACAGATCATTCTATGTTTGGTGATGTACAGCGTCTGGGAAGAAACTGTTTCTGAATCGAGAAGTTCTGGCTCTTAAAGCACGGAACCGACGGCCAGAGGGCAGAAGCTCGAAGAGACTGTTGGCTGGGTGTGATGGATCGCAGACTGTCTTTTCCGTTTTCCGTTTCATTCGCGTTATGAAAATGGAGGCGACAGATGGAAAGTCGCAGCCAGCTATTTTGGAGGCAGTCTTAACAATGTGCTCGAGCTGTTTCTTTTCTATCGCGGTTGTGCTGCCGTACCAGACAGTGATAGAGAAGCACAAAATCACAGGCGCTTGTATCTGGACACGCGAGCGCCTATGCCTGCACTAACGCGTCTCCCTTTGATTATAGATAGGTGTCCAGATACAAGCGCCTGTGGTCGCCAGAGAGCAAACACCCTCTTCCCACTCAAAACATACAATGACAGATCAAAATCCAGCTCACTAATTTGCCGCCAACTAAAAAATTCGTGACCTCATTGACTAATAGACCTATATTACTACAACCGTCTTACTACAATGTCTTATATACAAATATAGGTCCGTGACAATGGTTTTTGCAAGGCCTGATGCTCTGGTGACGTGGCAATACCATCGGAGTTTCCGTTTCTTCACCACTGTGAGCATGTCATTGTGTGCCCCCAATGGGTTGTGTGATGGTCTGTCGGATTTCGTTGTTGGTAATGTAATGGGTATAGAAAATGCCCAGGATCTGTAGCACCTCATCTCTATGCTTTGTATTCCTCGTTGTAATCTGCTGTGAGGGTCCATGTTTCACAAGCGTATAGGAAGATGGAGATGACAAGTGAGCGCAGCAGTCTTAACATGGAATGTAGAGGGGTGGTCATGTCTTTCCAAATGGGCTTCAACCTTTCAGGGCAGCAGTTGTTTGTGCGATCCTGGAAAGGACTTCCTGTCGGGACCCATTGTCTGATACAATGGCTCCTAAATATTTGAAGCTATGCACTGTGCGGAGAGATTGGCCTTGGACTTTGATGTCCATGTTGATGCCAGTGGTGTTGTTGGTCATCATTTTGGTCTTCTCTGCACTTATTTCCATTCCATAGGCTCTGGAGGTGGTGTCAAGCCTCTGTACAAGCTGTTTAAGTTATTGTTCCTCTCCAGCCAATCCATCAATGTCATCCGCAAAACGGAGGTTGGATATTGCTCTACACCCTATGCTGACTGTGCCTTCGTGATCTGCAAGGGCATCTGTCATGATGCGCTCGAAGAAGATGTTGAAGAGTGTTGGAAAGAGTAGGCATCCTTGACGCACATCAATTGTTGTTTTGAACCAGTTCCCGATGGCGCTGTTGTGAAGGACTGCACTGGTAGCCTTGTCATAGAGGCTTTTTAATGACTTCAATAATTTTAGGTCTCATGTTGTACACTCTCATGGTTGCCCACAGAGCTGCATGCCAGACTTCGTCAAACGCTTTATTGAAGTCTACAAATACATGATATAGATGTTGTTGGTGCTGTATGTATTTCTCGCAGATTATTCTGAGGTTGAAAATCTGTTCAGTGGTATTTTGCCCTGCCCTAAATCCTGCTTGTTTTTCAGCTATTATTTGTTCAGCTTGGGGTTTCAACCTGTTGAGTATTATTTTCAGGAGGACCTTGCTGGAATGGCTGATGAGGCTGATGGTGCGGTAATTTTCACACTCCTTTTTGGAAAGAGTGATGACAAGCGACTATAGGTCCATGGTGTAGGCCACTCCCCACTCTGCCAAACGGCCGTTAATTTTACCGACGCTACCCCCCTCAGGTTACTCGAACCCTTGTCGAGGTCAAAATGGCGAATGCAATTGTTTTCGCAATGATTTTGCATCGGAGACGAAGGAACAGTGTCTTTTGGGACAGATGAAATCCTCTAAATATACTAGATGATGTAGAACATTACAGGAGATTTACATTTTGAAGAATCGACATCGTGCGAATTGTGGATGAAGTAGGAGAGTAGTTGCAACATGCGATCCGGCATCGTCACTTCTTCCTTCACTGCAGATGTGCTTAGCACTAGGTTTCCAGTTCTATTTATCCTTGTGCCAGTAAAATTGCCGTAAAATACTTTCTTTTTGATAGAAGATTAACGACCAAATCAAAGTACGCAAGTAAAATGTTTGTGGTTTTCTCTTTCAATTCTAATTAAACGAAATATTTTTAATGGAAAAGTTGCGTTTTCCTTCGTGTGATTCGTCGTCTGCCATAGAAGCTGTTGTGTCGTTGTCATCGAAAAGCGCATGCGTAATAGAGGGGGGATTCAAATTTAGCTCGAGGTAGAGACCACAAAGACTATAAGCTCTTTGGAGACCATACGTCAGGTAGGCCTTTTTAAACACCGAGATAAGTTTATCGGCAGTTTTCTCCAACCCTAAGGTAAGAACAAATTACCGCAAGGTCTATACCTTGAGATAAACAACCTATCGAAGGGTTTGCAAGCGGGTCTTTCTGAATACGGATCCAGAGCTGCCGTGCTGACATCACCCCTGTTAGTCACCACTTACGACATGCTGGGAAACGTTGGGTCTATTCTAATCAACGCCCGAACCAAACGGGGTATAAAAAGCAAGACCTGAAGCCTTTCGGCAGTTTTTCACGATGGCAAACTCCTTAGGAATTTTTTTTAGAAATGATATCGAGATCGAGGATGTTCCTATGATGTCACCTTCGGAATATATGGAGACACAAGTGTGTATACAAAAAGAAAAACTAGCTACTATTCGTGATAACATTACGGAGGTAAAGAATGGAATTACCAGGTTAGAAGGTCAGAAAGAAAGGAGTCAAGAAATAGTAAGAAAATTTACTGATGATTTATCCGAGTTAAAAGAAAAAGAAACAGAACTTCTACAGGAGCTCTATGATGCTTGTATAAAGTTATCACGTTTGGAGCAAGAGTCTAAGGATTTACCTCCATCCGACCAAGGCGAAAATATCCAGCCAATGTGTTAACAAGAATAAAAAATAAAAAATAAAAAAAATAATAAATAGTTTTTGGTGTGATGTTTTTAATGCTTATTTTGACTTTGGCAGCTTGTGTTTTGTTTACTAAGTTTGAGCGTTTGTTTTTTTCTTACCCTATCCAAAACTTTTCAGGAGACTGAACAACGCGTTCTTCTCAAGTACTGTTACACTCGTCTTCAAACAGTTCAAGAGATGGTTAGTTTTCCTCGAGATTTTAAAACGCTCAAAATGCCATCTTGAAAGACCTGTGCCAAATTTGTAGCTTTTAAACTTCCTGTCTTTTTAATAAATAATGTTACGTAAAATAAAAATTTGAAGACCCTAGGATTAAAAGTACATAAGTCACATTTTTGCATATTTGGAGTTGAGTGCAGAAAATGATCCTCCTATGTGTGCTAAGTCCGCCCACTTAATTGTGAATCATTAAGAAGTGCCTAAGTCCCGTTTTCAAAAAGGCTTGGTGTCAGGTTTCCTTGTTTTAAGTCACAAAAAGTACTCAAGTCCGTGTCTTTTGAACGAAAAGTACCTTAGTCCATGACAGCCAATCACCGCTCTCGTTGGCGTCATAGAAACAGTAACACAAAATGGCTGAAAGTACACACGACAACGAGGATGCTGCAGCACCGAAGGGAAAAAAGAGACGATTAACGCCGTCTGAATGGAAACGAAGCAAGATAAAAGTTGCAAAAGTCCGATGTAAGGATGTTTGGTTTATTTCAAAGGAAATAATATTGTTATGACCGCAGTCAGCTTCGATGTAAACACACGAGTGAAAAATAGGTCAAACAGTAAAAAAGTACGCAAGTTCACTTTGTCTAGTATGCACAAGCATGAATTTTCAGTGTGTATTTGTGCAAACTAATGTCCTTGTACATGCAAAGGCCCATGTATAAGCAAAATTATTACAGTATCTTCAAAGAATATAGATATACAAAACAGAACTTGCGATTGAAGCACGATACCGCGGAAGCTTGTCTGAGTGTTCAACATGGTACAATATAACTATAAAAACCACGTTGTTAATGCTTTGTTTGAGGTAAAAATTAAAAAAAAATTATAATAATACACACGTGTTCATTCATTTGTGTTATACATTAAAAAAACTGATTGTTTGTGGAAGCTCAGTCCTAGCAGTTTAGTGCTAAAAGTACTTAAGTCGTTGATTTGACAGAAAAGTACCAAAGTCCATTTTAATTAACTCAATAGAAGGTAGAAAGACAAAATATCTTATTATTTGGCATTTTTACATTTATATAATCATATACTAAGAATATAACCTAAGCAGAACAACATCAGCACAAATACCTGATTTCACTACAGAATTTAAACTTTGAAGCCGTTTTTCTCAGAACGGACATTTTGTGACTTAAGTACTTTTAATCCTAGGGTCTTTATTTTCTATCTACATAAATGATCTCCCCCTTTATATTTCTACTTCTTGTGAACTCTTTGCTGATGACACTACATTACATTCTCAAAATATAGACTTGAATAAACTCTCCTCCTCATTACAAAAAGGGGCTAGTGAACTACAGGAATGGACTGAATACAACCACATGGCCCTCAATCCAGACAAAACAAAATCCATGCTAATTACAACAAGACAGAAAAGACAAAATGTATCAATAAAACTTCTTCCATTAAAAATTGGCAATACAATAATTGCTGAAGTACAGTGTCATAAACTTCTTGGAGTAACAATAGACAATAATTTGTCCTGGGTAAAACATATTTCAAATATTAGTAAAACTATTTCTAAAAGAACTTACCAATTGTCAAGGATAAAGCATTTATTAAATTTACATTCTCGTAAACTATTTTACTCCGGTCATATTCAATCATTTATTGATTATTCTTCTACTATTTGGGATTCTGCTAGTGGCAATGCAATGAAACCTTTAATAAGAATTCACAAACGTGCAATTAAACAAATTTTACTGAAACAAAAAATCTCTCCAGATGACTATAAACGGATCAATATTCTACCTCTTACCGACAGACTAAAATTTAATAAAGGCGTTTTCATGCACAAGGTCCTTTCTGGCAATGCACCTTCCTATCTTTCTTCTCTTTTTTAAAAAAAAAACTGCCAGATCGTCCACAAAATTAAATGTTCCAATTCCAAAAATTGATCTCTACAAAACTAGTCTAGCTTATTCCGGTTCCATTTTGTGGAATAACTTTCCTGAAGATCTCCGCACTCCAGCATCTAAATTTACATCATTTAGAACACGTCTCCTAAAACACATTAAAAATTAAATACCCATTAATTGTTAATGTTGTTGATTGAGATTAACAACATTAATTTGATTTCAATTGTTTGAAAAGGATTTTATCTAATGTTGACTTTGTTTATTTGTTATTGTTCCATGATGTGAATGTTATAACCTTGAGTTGTATTTAATAGTTATTGTTAAAGCCCCAAGGGCAAGATGTAAAAAAGCGCATCCAGCGCTTATTCTTTTACCCTTGCAAAATAAAATTGTTATCTTATCTTATCTTATCTTATCTTATCTTATCTTATCTCCCTCTCTCTCTCTCTCTCTCTCTCAAGATTACAAGATATGTTTAGACAAGAATGGGAAGCAGTAATCAATGAGAAAGACAGATATGCATTGTTTCGTTCATTTAAAACAGAATGTAACCAAGAGTCGTACATTATAGATATTGATATTTATTGTTTTCGCGTAGCCTTAACACAGTTTAGATTTGGAGTTCTACCGATTAACAACATTATGCACAGGTATAGTGAAAATGTATTAAATAAAATGTGTGATTACTGTAAGAGTCAACTGGAAGATGAACATCATTTTGTTTTTGTTTGTCCATTGTACAACGATCTGCGCAGCAGATTCATAAATAACCCTCATGTCTGTTACACAATTGCTTGTAAATTATGACTCTGACAGATATCGTTCTCTTAGCAAATACATCCATTATGCTGTAGGAAGAAGGAAGAAACTTGTCGACCAAACATTGATTTCATGAACCTCTATTATGTAACGAATGCTGATTAACTATCAATAATTTGCCTTCTTCTATATAATACTTTCATATATTTTACAGACGTCAATCCCTAAATAATATATGGCAAATAAAGACTGAAACATGTAACAAATCATTTTTTTCCCCTATTGTATCATACAGTTGTTATCGTTATCAATGTTTTTATGGGATCATGTAATAATTATTGTCATTTATATATGTATTATTTAAGTGTTTTTTTTTTTAAAATTATTATAGCTTAATCCTTTTGTATCCTACACTACATTATGTTTACAAGAATTTTTCTCCAGTTTGATGTGTGCGTAGCTTGAATTCTATTTTGAATTTGTTGTATTGAGAAAATACCATTGCTCGAGAGTTGGTGAGGGAATGACCTCCCTTCCCCTCTGTTCCTTGGTATGCATATGGGCCCAAGGCCGTGAAATGCATTAAAATCTAAAATCTGAAATCTCTCTCTCTCTCTCTCTCTCTCTCTCTCTCTCTCTCTCTCTCTCTCTCTCTCTCAGAGAATCAAATTAATATTTTAAATAATGCATGCAAAAGACTGTACCTGAATGTTAATATAGACAAGACCAAAATAATTGTTTTTCGCAAGGGAGGGTTTTTGGGAAGAGCTGAATCATGGCATCTCGATGGAAAGCATCTACAAGTTGTCAATGAATATAATTATCTCGGATTTATTTTTACCACCAAGATGAGTATCAAGAAAGGGGTTGATGCGCTAGCATTAAAAGGCAAGAAGGCCTGTTTTGAATGTGTTAGAAATATTTCAAAATTAAGAGAAATTTCGAAAAACTGTTACTTTAAAATTTTTGATACGCAAGTACAACCAATTTTGATTTATGCCTCGGAGATGTGGGGCCTACACCGGTTAGACAACATTGAGAGAGTTCATACTTTTGCATGCAAGAAATACTTAAACGTACCCATAGGAGTACCTAACAAATTTATTTATGGTGAGACTGGACGCTACCCCTTGTATGTAAACAGCGCAGTACGTTGCATACGTTATTGGCTAAAGCTTCTCAAATTAAATCCAGACAGACTGCCCAGACAAGCTTACCAGATGCTAATTAACTTAGATAACAGAGACAAACCTTGCTGGGCAACAAAAGTAAAAAACAATTTATTTTCCATGGGGTTGGGGTACGCGTGGGTACAACAGAGTGTGGGGTGCGAAAACACCTTTGTTAGTCTATTTAAACAAAGAATGAAGGATAACTATATACAAGAATGGGACAGTTCAGTATTGAGGAGAGGTAATTATCAGCAATATAGAATATTTAAAGACGTTTTCCAGGCAGAAGCCTACCTTGATTTTATGCACATTAAGTGTTTTAGAGATTGTTTGATTAAACTTCGACTGGGCGTTCTACCCTTGAAAGCTTCACTATTTAGGTTAACTTTTGGTGACGTAGGTGGCAATGTATTATGTGCATTTTGCAATGCTGTTGAGAATGAAAATCATTTTCTATTAGAGTGTTCTTTATTTAATGATCTTCGAGATAAATATATAACTTTCCCACTTCAGTCGTATGTACATGCTTTGCAGAATGGATCAAAATTCTATTTATGGAGGATAAGTCTGTATATTTTTCATGCACTAAAATTAAGATCAGAATTTTATGAACAGCTAGCTATTGCAAGCTAATGAATGTTTAACATATGCCGTCGATTTATAATGCAATATGTATACTATATTAACCACGTGACTACCATATGTACATTCTAGGGGCTGGAGGCCCGAAGAATTGTGTTTGTTATGTGATGTTGTTTTTGCTTAATACACGGACGAAGTCCAAACGTCTCTCTCTCTCTCTCTCTCTCTCTCTCTCTCTCTCTCTCTTGATTTGTTTAACTTTCAGTCTATCTTTCGAGCTGCGCAATACTTTCCCACCCCCACCCCCACCCCCACCCCCACCCAATAAAGAACACATTTTCTTTGGTCTCCTACAAAGCAGAATGCTATAATGCTTCCAATGTCGCTCAAGCTGACGGGTATTTCATGAACCATTTATAAAAATCTACCCGTCTTTTCTAAACGTTTTTGGAAAATGTAGCGCAAGTGTACAGTTTCCTGATCCGGATCAAAGATTGTATTAGCACAGAGACAAGCCGAACGAACACACATTTGTCAACAAAATTACTGTGTAATGTGTAGGAAAATGACTCCCTGAAATAATGCTGGTATTTTTGCACATTTGTTTTTCGTCAACATTGTGATATAGAGCTTGCAATTTACATGGAAATGGTGAATGAAAACAGTTCGAATTCTACTTCTTTTTTTTTTTTAAATTCATACAAACATGAGGTTTTTTTTTAAATGATATTCAAGTTTGTGCTATTGGTGACTGAATATCATAAAACAAAACTATTGCAGCATGCCAGAGAGCTAAATTGTATTCATTAAAAGAAAAGGAACCCACAATCAATAAAAGCATGAACACAGTTATGTATATACTAGTGGTTTTGTACCCTGGCAGTTGCTGTTTAAAATGTAGACAGAGAGACAACTGTTGTCCGCGAGTTTCATTTGGACCTCCCCATATCCCCCTTGATACCTCCCCATACCCCCCCCCCTGATATCTCCCCGCTCCCCCCCTTATGATGCCTCACCATACCCCCTTGATACCTCCCCGAACCCACTTGATACCTCCCCATACCCCCTTGATACCTTCCGTACCCCCCTTGTAACCCACCTGTACCCTCCTTGATACTTCCCCGTTGATCGTTTCGCAGGTATGGATGAAAGGAATCGACCATCACCATACCCCCTTATATATACCCGTATCCCCGTTATGCCTACCCATGCCCCTTTAAACCTACCCGTAGCCCCCTTTTACCTACACGTACCACCCCATCCCGATCCTTGCTACTACTACTACTACTACTACTACTACTACTACTACTACTACTACTACTACTACTACTATTGAATATAGAATAATACAAATAGAAATAATAAAAAACACCAAGGTTTTAAAAGAAAACTTGATATAAGATATAATAATAATAATAATAATAATAATAATAATAATAATAATAATAATAATAATAATAATAAATGATTATTATTATTATTATTAGTTTATAAATAATAATAATAATAATAATAATAATAATAATAATAATAATAATAGTAATAATAGTAATAATAATAATAATAATAATAATAATAATAATAATAATAATAATAAATGAAAGGTAGAAAGCCTAAATTAAAAAGAAAAATATCCATATTGTAGAGTAAAAAAAAAACATTAAAAAAAAAGTGCCTCGTGAGATTTGAACTTGGGTCGCCCTGCATGGTAGGCGAATGTTTTACTAAGTAAGCTATCAATGCTTCGTAGAAAAACCATCAATTTTTTGGTCTACATGGGAAAACATGCTGAAACCTCAATTTGATTTATAATGGAAGCGCGCGGAATGAGGCTATTGCAGTTTGTGGACATTTTGTTTATTTATTTATCTCAGAAACGGTTAAATGTTCGGTAAGGAAATGTCGGCTATAACGATTTCGCTGGTTTTGAGCACACAGCAGGCCGATCCGTAGTGCCCAGCACCTGCCCAGATCAGCGTCCATACCGGACAAACTTTATAGTAAAGGCGAAGAAGGACTTCCGGCTAAGCAATTTATATATATAGATAGTCAAACCGTACAGTTGAGCCTTGAGTCTATCAAAGATAATAATAATAATAATAATAATAATAATAATAATAATAATAATAATAATAATAATAATAATAATAATAATAATACCGGATGCTAATGCGCGCTCTACTTCGAATGATTTCGAATTCAATGCGCGGCGAACACGCTCACGTGCAACAAACATTATTACAGACACACATTGACACAACATAAGGACAACAGTATACAAGACATACACGCGGTGTAAAGGCAGGGAAATGGCTATTAGGAAATGGAAAGGAAAACAGTTTTGTATTTTTAAAATTAAATTGGCTGCATCCAATATTATTTTGACAAGTATTACCAAGATCGATCTTTTATTTACTCTTGGGGTTATGTGGCGTGGAGCAAGCAACAACCACAAGTTGGATCAACCATTATACTTGCCAATTTAATTTTTAAGCATCAAGTAATGTACCCACCTTTCTTCTTCCTTTGGAAATCTGAAGTATGAAAGGTCAGTAGTAGTAGTAGTAGTAGTAGTAGTAGTAGTAGTAGTAGTAGTAGTAGTAGTGTGAGGACAAAATAGGCCGTGAGGTCTTTGCGAATGTCCCTTCTTTGACAGTATAATTTCTGTTATGGGTCTGTTATGCATGCAATTTTCCTACAAATCATTCATCATAGCAATAGAAAATCTCTTTAGATTTTGGTAATTCATCCAACTGATTTTTGAAAGAATTTATGTTAGGTGCTTGCTTTAATGTAACTGGTAAATCGTTCCAAAAGGTAACAACTCTGTTAGAAAAACAAAACTTCCGCAGGTTAGTATTGCAATGTTGTACAAAGATTTTTCCCTCAGAGTTTCGGGTTCTGTTACAAGAAGGTGCTGCAAAAAAGTCACTCCAATTTAGGTCATCAATGCCATTATAAATTTTATAAACTTGGATTAAGTCTCCACGTATTCTACGACCACGTAAGGAGTCAGGGCGCTTTAGGCTGTTGTTGATGCAGTTTATGGCACTGCAATGATGGCCCGAGCTACTTTTCTTTTTGTATTTTGGCTTCGAAGACCGACTGCTTTCTGCCATGTTTGCTGACGCAACGCAACCGCTTGGTGTCGCCATGGTGTCGCTGACGTCACTCGTTTCGCATAGAATCGTGTTATGATTCTTCTTTGTATACCCATATTCTTTGTTGGTATTAAACCTATGATACAATGTGTGATTTCTAGAGGAATAAATATTTATTTCTGTTGGGTTCCATCACATTGCGGAATTCATTGGAATGAGGTAGCCTATGTGACCGACTAGCCAAGGAAGGAGCACAAAGGTCGTCAGATTCTATAACTATAACATATTTGGATAAGGGAAATAATGAAATGTTTTCTTTACTAAAAGTGGCAGTGTATAACGATAATAGTATTAAAAAGATATCTATACTAAATTGTTCAAGCCCACTTTCAAAATGAATAAATAAATTTAGAAAGAATGCATGGAATACTAAATACTCCGCAGAGGTTCAATGTGTATGTAGCACAAGTCTATCAGTACATCACCTTCTATTTGAATGTTCAGTTTTAAAAGACATATTGGAAGTAAATGGACATGACATAAGTGAATATGGACATTCTGTAGACATGGTTATGCAGAAGTTGTGAAAGTTATTGCTAAATCCCCTGTTGGTAGTCTTTTAAAGATATGTTTGAAATTATATTTTTAAATAGTTAAAAGTGGTTTAAAAGTTAAATTTTCATGTTTAGTTATGACATAAATGTGTTAACAGACTTTAAATAAAAGATCGATTGATACCCTCAGCATGTACCAGGTCCCTTCTCCCCCAAGTACTGATCGCCCAGGATTGTGCTCAGTTGTCTAGAGAGTCAGACGATGTACTTTAAGCAGCAAGTTGGAGCTTCGGGCGATTGGAGTTAGATCCTGTATCGGCCAGCACACTGTGCAGCTCTTGGACTGGAAAAGTGATGTATAAGAACAATAAATAATGAAGACTTCTGGGCATTTCCTATACCCAGCATATAATAATAATAATAATGTTCGTCATTTGTAAGGCGCCCTAGCCCAAGGATCAAGGCGCGCAAGGGGTTGGGGGAATGGGAAGACAAGACAGACAAAACTGGACAAAAGATACATAATATACATATGTACAAAACACAGTTAAACTATGAAAAACACAAGCACGCACACCTGCTTACACTCTCTTGCAAATGATCAATTGAAATATTCCCTAAAAATGTATGTTTTTAACTGTGATTTAAAAGAGGAAATGGAGGAAGAATGTCTAATCTTGTATGGAAGGGAATTCCAGAGTTGAGGACCAAAGACAGGTAGAGAGCGGTAACCATGCGATTGTCTGTTGAAGCGGTTCTGTCTAAGAAGACGTGTGTCAGCAGATGATCGCAGAGCTCGAGAAGGGGTGCATATGGATAACATTTCAGAAGTATAAGCAGGAGCAGTGCCTGTAAAAACAGAGAAACAAAGGCAAGCTATCTTGTATTTTATGCATTCAGCAACTGGTAGCCAATGGAGTCTGTGTAGCAAAGGAGTAATGTGTTCACGGAGGTTTGAACGGAAAATGATGCGTGCAACGATGAAGTCCGACAGACCATCACACAAGCCATTGGACAACACGATGACCTGCTCACAGTGGTGAAAAAACGGAAACTTCGATGGTATGGCCACGTCACCAGATCATCAGGTCTTGCAAAGACCATCCTGCAAGGCACAGTGCAAGGAGGTAGAAGAAGAGGGAGACTAAAAAAGAGGTGGGAGGACAACATTCGAGATTGGACTGGTTTGACACTGAGCGAAACAATCAGGGTTGCTGAGGACAAGGATTGATGGAGTACGCGGTTAAACGATCATCTGTGGTGCCCCTACGACCTCCGAGTTATGGGATAGGATAGGATATGTTATTTACTTGTAAGACTAAATTATCAAAATAATAATTGCCTCCTTTGCTTTCAAAATATGTACTGAGCTTTGCCACACCTTTCGAATCGGAGGGCTTCAACAACGGCGTTCGCGGCATTTTGAAGCAAGCAAGCAATGGGACGGAACTTTGATTCCTTGTCTTTTTGCTAAAACGTCAACGTAAGCCAGGGTTGCCCACACTATGACTTTTTCAGCATGCGAGCGACTTTTAAAATGACCAAGCCAAAATGATCTACCTATAACCAAAATGTAAAACATATATATAGTCATATATATAATAGGCTGACGTCAATTTTTTTTACTGCTACGCGATCTACTCAGTCCCACTGCCTTCGCGATGGACCGGTCGATCGCGATCGACGTATTGGGCACTCCTGTCGTAATCCATTATATTATCCATTAGGAATATCGTTTTCTTTCTGTATTTCTTCCGTTCGTGCCCCCCCCCCCTCCATCCCTTCTTTAAAAAAAAATTAAACAACAACAACCCCCCCCCCCCCCAAAAAAAAAAAAAAAAAATATATATATATATATATATATATATATATATATATATATATATATATATATATATATATATATATATATTTATTTATTTATTTATTTATGGTTTGTGAATTATAGTCATGAATTCTAGTAATAGGTAAAACGCTTGTACATTATCTTACTGACATTGTAATGCCCTGAAGAAGGTTATTAAAAACCAAAAATTTGGCAATTCAAATTGAGTGGATAACATGTTGTCGTTTTAAAAGTGTTTTATGTTATGTGCTATTCTTCTTTAAATTAGAAGACAAACATACGACTTTGACAAACATACGACTTTGTGGTGGTGTGGCGCAAGCAGCTGGGTTGATGATGTTATGTTATGTTTATCAGTTTATAGTCCCCTCCCTTCCCGTAAGGATTTTCAGAGGGGGATACGGTGGTTACCGTTTCCAAGTGATTGATCTGTTTCCTTTAAAGTTTTCGAGGGGCCGGGTAGCTCAGTTGGTAAGAGCGTCTTGCTAGTAACCGAAAGGTCGCTGGTTCGAATCCCGGATTGGTCAACGTGTGATCATATTATTTTCCCCTTTACCAACAACTGGCTCGCTGGTGTCAGTATAAATCGGTCCAGTAGTCACCTATATGCGAAAGTGTCGTGTGACTATAATCTACAAACAAACATTTAAAGTTTCTCTCTCTCTCTCTCTCTCTCTCTCTCTCTCTCTCTCTCTCTCTCTCTCTCTCTCTCTCTCTCCTTCTTCTTCTTCTTTTTTTCCGTTTTTTAGGTGTGATGGGGGGAGGGGGGGGTTTCGGAAACCCCGGAACCCCCCCCCCCTCCTCGTCCGCCCCTGTGCACTATCATATCGTCGCTGTCAGACGAAAACCTCGTAAGTCCCAAAATGGCGGTTTGGAGATAACTTCATAGTTGTGACCCTTGGTCTCTTGCCCATGTTCTGTGCTAAGCTCAAAATTCCGTCTCGAATAGAAAGTTAATAAAAATCCATGAAACCAAACCTTGTATCTCTCTACTGGCAGACCAAACCTCGTATGTTTAGATACGAGGTTTTTACCGAACGTTTTCGCCGTAGGAAGTGACAATGACGCAACATACGAGGTTTTCTTTGTCACAAAAGTTTGGACGAAAATTGTAAGTACAGAGACATAACGCTTTGAGTCGTTTGATTTCCTTCACAATTAGACAATGAATGTATGGAAAGACATTGAATCATGTAGTCTTGAGTTTTCAGTGGTGAAAGACTGATCTCTCTCTCTCTCTCTCTCTCTCTCTCTCTCTCTCTCTCTCTCTCTCTCTCTCTCTCTCTCTCTCTCTCACTCTGTGTGTGGTTGAAGAGAAAGGGACAGTTCTAGAGGCGAAGAGAATAGATCTAGTGTGGGGAGGGTGTACGTGGAGGTCACTGGATCTGGGGGATGGATGTTAGATCTAGTATGTAGGCTTAGATTGAGTAGATCTCCATATCGCTTGTTTGTGAGAGGGGCGTACAGCATACATTCATTTATTTAAATCGGAATAAAACACTTGAGATTGTTTATGTTAATTAATTTCAGAATCTAGGTCGATGTCTGATAACGGAAATCTGTCGTCTGGGACCCTCTGCGGAAAGTGCAACCTGCCACACTCCCCTTGCTCATCATTATTTTGATGATTTTGCGGAGTGGATTTGTAAAGTCTGCAACGAACCTCCCAAAGACCCTGTGACTTCGGGCACTAAATAGAATAGACCCAACGTTTCCCGGCGTGTCGTAAGAGGCGACTAACAGGGGTGATGTTAGCACGGCATCACTGGGCGAAAGTCTTCTACACAGAAGTCACCGGCCAGGGCGGAGTAACCTCACGTTACTACAGGTTCAACGACCACGTGCTCAGGGCCAAGGCGAGCCACACTGTATTCGTGGATTTCGGCTGTGGCCACAGGATTGGGCACCGCCAGGTCTTTTTTTTCCAAAGACACACTACATGATGAAACTATCCACTAATTCCATACCGGATCGGTCGTCGCCTGGCTCAACAAGGCGCCTTCCGTTGGCCACCAGGACGGAGGTGATAAATATGCTACTGATGGACAATTTAGCAAGATCCGCACGAGAAACAACATCGTCATAGGAACCTGGAATGTCAGGACCCTAACTGCGGAAGGAAAATTAGAAGAACTGGCCCACACGCTGGACCACTATCGATGGAACGTTTTATGTATCGGCGAAGTGCGCTGGAAAGGCCTAGGTAAAACAACGACCGACAAAGGCCACAAGCTCTGTTTCAGCGGTAGAGATGACAGGCACGAACACGGCGTTGGATTCTTGGTCCACAAGAACATTCTAGCCACTGTCATGGGTTGCCGCCCAGTATCCAGTAGACTCATTACCATCCGTCTGAGAGCAGCCCCTTTCAACATCACCATCATCCAGGCCCCAGCATAAGACTATGACGACAGCGAAGTGGGGGATTTTTATGAAAATCTACAGGCGGTCCTTGACCAAGTGCCGAAGAAGGACATAGTCATAGTGCAAGGCGACTGAAATGCCAAGGTTTGCCAAGATTCGCACCACAACTGGGGAGACACATGTGGACCCCACTGCAACAACGAGACAAATGACAGGGGTCTGAGACTCTTGGAGTTTTGACAGATACAACAATCTGATACTGGCAAACACGCTTGGTCTCCACAAAAACTCCAGACGATGGACATGGCACAGTCCCGGCGGGGAGCATCACAACCAGATCGACTACATCATGGTCAAGAAACGATTCAGATCAAGATCAAGCATCAACATTGGCAGGACACGCACTTTTACAGGAGCAGACATCGGAAGTGATGATGTCTTTCCGGCTCCACTTGAAGAGAGTAAATACAGCAAAGTGCACCAGACTGAAGTTCGACCTGGACAAACTGCAAGACCCGGAGGTGGCAGAACTATTTCAGGCCACAATTAGAGGGAAATTTGCACCACTGCTCATTTTGGGGGCTGGTGAAGTAGATGTCAACACCATGACCACCACGTTCAACTCAGCTGTGACAGATGCCGCCACTGAGATCCTTGGCAAGCACCGACCAAAGAAGAAGCCGTGGATCACACCTGAACTTTTGGATCTGTATGATAAACGAAGAGAGATTAAAAAGAAAAAGAACACCTCACAGGGAGCTCATGTCTACCGAAAAATCAACAATGACACCCGAAAAGGCATGCGCACAGCAAATGAGAACTGGATAGAAGATCAATGCCAGGAAATAGAGAACAGTCTGAACAAGAACAACAGCAGGAAGGCCTACCAGACTGTAAAGCGCCTGACAAGTGTTAAACAGCTCAAAGTCTCCACGATCCCAAGCAAGTCTGGCATATGCCTTACTGAAGAACAAGAAGTCTTGGACAGATGGACAGAGTACTTCTCCGACCTTTACACCAAATGGATACTCATCAGTTCTAGCATGTCCCGAGAACAGAGAAGAAGAAGAAATCCTCCCAATTCTCCGGGAAGAAGTTGAGGCAGCAGTGCAATCGCTGAAGAAGGGGAAGTCAGCGGGAGTGGACAACATACCCGCGGAACTGCTACAAGCAGGAGGAGAAGCGATGATTGATGCCTTCACCATTATCTGTAACAAGATCTGGCAGAGCGGGGAGTGGCCTTCAGGAGTGTGAAAATTACCGCACCATCAGCCTCATCAGCCTTCGTAGCAAGGTCCTCCTGAAAATAATACTCAACAGGTTGAAACCCCAAGCTGAACAAATCATAGCTGAAGAACAAGCAGGATTCAGGGCAGAGCGAATTACCACTTAACAGATTTTCAACCTCAGAATAATTGATGGATTGGCTAGAGAGGAACAAGAACTTGAACAGATGGTGCAGAGGCTTGACACCACTTCCAGAGCCTATGGAATGGAAATAAGTGCAGGGAAGACCAAAATGATGACCAACAACACCAATGGCATCAACACGGGACATCAAAATCCAAGGCCAATCCCTCAACACACTGCATAGCTTCAAACATTTAGGAGCCATTGTATCAGACAATGGGTCCCGACAGGAAGTCCTCTCCAGGATCGCACAAACAACTGCTGCCCTGACAAAGTTGAAGCCCATTTGGAAAGACAGGACCATCAGTCTACAGTCCAAAGTAAGACTGCTGCGCTCCCTTGTCCTCTCCATCTTCCTATATGCTTGCAAAGCATGGACCCTCACAGCAGATCTACAACGATGAATACAAAACATGGAGATGAGGTGCTACAGAAGACTTCTGGGCATTTCCTATACCCAACACATCACCAACGACGAAGTCCGACAGACCACCACACAAGCCATTGGACAACACTATGACCTGCTCACAGTGGTGAAGAAACGGAAACTCCGATGGTATGGCCACGTCACCAGAGCATCAGGCCTTGCAAAGACCATTCTGCAAGCCACAGTGCAAGGAGGTAGAAGAAGAGGGAGACCGACAAAGAGGTGGGAGGACAACATTCGAGAGTGGACTGGTTTGAACTGAGCGAAGCCATCAGGGCTGCTGAGGACAGAGAAAGATGGAGTATGCTGGTTAAACGATCATCTGTGGTGCCCCTACGACCTCCCGAGTTACGGGACAGGATAGGAAATGCCGGAAGATATGGTATTTCTGTGTTTGACGTTTTGACAGTTTGTGACACCTATAAATATGGCTTTCCTGCGATCTTTGACAACGTTATCCTCTGATTTTGTGTTGTACCAGGGTCTGTTGTTTTATTCAAAAACCTCGTAACTCAAACTTTTTTACAAAGTTGTAAGTCGAAAACCTCGTAACTCTTCATTTGCTTCCAGTTCTCAACGGAAAACACTTCTTCAACTTTTTATCCCATACTGCCAAATTTCTAGACTTTTCATAGTTCCTTTGAAGTAAAAAAGTCATTGGTTTGGCGTTACCCGACTGGTTGAAACAGTTTTTATCGATTTTCTCAAAACAGCAAAAAATGAGATACGAGGTTTTCGTCTGACAGCGACGATATTTTATATTTAATATAATCCAACGCATAAATTTTTGCTGATAATATTCGATGCATTATTCTTATTATTAATTTTAAAATGACAATTATTTTTTATTGATAATGTTCTATGCATTTTGTTTTAAAAGAGTTTCTTTTAGGAGAGAGATAGAGAGCGAGAGAGGTAGATAGAGAGCGCGTGTGCATGTGTGTGTATGTGTATGTGTGTAGGGGCGCGGGAATGGGGGCATTTGTGGATAAATGTATAATGTGTATTAACCCTGAGTTATTTTAATTGAATCATTCTCCTACCCCCAACCTTATCCCCTCGGCGAGTCTTTCAGGACTATTTGTCTACAAACCAATATTCCCACCCTAACATTACCTTTCTTCATGACCTGCTTATAAGTCGCGCAAGCTATACAACTTTCACGGTCACCGGTAAGAGCCATCAATGTAGAATAACTTCCTTAGTAGGAAAACAAACAATGGCATATTCTCCCTTTTGTGGAATTTCATCATTCTCATCCCTCCTGGTACTTGTACATCCAGTAATAGTATCCCAAGTAATCCAATGTGTATAATTTACTTTTCACAGCTTTATTTTGTTGTTGTTTTTCTGAGGTTTGTCTCCTGGCAGGGAAATAGCGTGAGTCCGATTCACTAACTCAATTTCTCGGATCTGTCTCTCCTTTATATAATTTCACAACTACAACATACAATAGGCCTATATTATTTAGTTATGGACGTGACGGGTTGTGCAGCTGGATGTACCCTCTGTGTGTGTGTGTGTGTGTGTGTGTGTGTGTGTGTGTGTGTGTGTGTGTGTGTTTGTGTGTGCGTGTGTGTGTGTGAGCGCATGCTTTTTTGTTGTTGTTTTTTTTTCTTTTTTTGGTAGTCTGCTTTTTTGTTTTGTTTCCTGACGACATTTGTGTGCGGTTCGCTGATGCTTTGTGGATGTGAGTGAATGAAGAAATTGTTATTAGGTCCCGAGCTATTCACAGATGTCGGGACCAATTGTGTTTTTAATTGTTATTGTCAATGATTTATGCCATTCCCAGACGCGCAAAGCAAATTCTTCTGTGTGTGACATTTGAAGCGAATAAAGAATCTTATGTCTATGTCTTACGTCTTAATAACATTGAAGGAAAAAGATTTATCTTGAGATTTCTCTTATATAACGCACTTACAAGCTCAGATAGATTCTCAAGGCGCTGGCCCGTAATATCCAGCAATTACAAAATAGTTTGCTGAAGTCAGGATTAATTGCTCTGTGGGTTCGGGCAAATAGAATAGACCCAACGTTTCCCGGCGTGTCGTAAGAGGCGACTAACAGGGGTGATGTTAGCACGGCATCACTGGGCGAAAGTCTTCTACACAGAAGTCACCGGCCAGGGCGGAGGAACCTCACGTTACTACAGGTTCAACGACCACGTGCTCAGGGCCAAGGCGAGCCACACTGTATTCGTGGATTTCGGCTGTGGCCAACAGCCTGGAGAGGATTGGGCCCTGCCAGGTCTTTTTTTTGCCCAAGACACAACACATGATGAGGCTATCCACTAATTCCATGCCGGATCGGTCGTCGCCCGGCTACACAAGGACCGCGCCTTCCGTTGGCCACCAGGACGGAGGTGAAAAGTATGCTACTGATGGACAAATTAGCAAGATCCGCACGAGAAACAACATCGTCATAGGAACCTGGAATGTCAGGACCCTAACTGCGGAAGGAAAATTAGAAGAACTGGCCCACGAGCTGGACCACTATCGATGGAACGTTCTAGGTATCAGCGAACTGCGCTGGAAAGGCCTAGGTGAAACAACGACTGACAAAGGCCACAAGCTCTATTTCAGCGGTAGAGATGACAGGCACGAACACGGCGTTGGATTCTTGGTCCACAAGAACATTCTAGCCACTGTCATGGGTTGCCGCCCAGTCTCCAGTAGACTCATTACCATCCGTCTGAGAGCAACCCCTTTCAACATTACCATCATCCAGGCCTATGCCCCAACATCAGACTATGAAGACAGCGAAGTGGAGGATTTTTATGAAAATATACAGGCGGTCCTTGACCAAGTGCCGAAGAAGGACATAGTCATAGTGCAAGGCGACTGGAATGCCAAGGTTGGCCAAGATGCGCACCACAACTGGGGAGACACATGCGGACCCCACTGCAACAACGAGACAAATGACAGGGGTCTGAGGCTATTGGAGTTTGCCAGATACAACAATCTGGTACTGGCAAACACGCTTGGTCTCCACAAAAAATCCAGACGATGGACATGGCACAGTCCCGGCGGGGAACATCACAACCAGATCGACTACATCATGGTCAAGAAACGCTTCAGATCAAGCATCAACATTGGCAGGACACGCACTTTTCCAGGAGCAGACATTGGAAGTGACCACGATCTCGTGATGATGTCTTTCCGGCTCCATTTGAAGAGAGTAAATACAGCAAAGTGCACTAGGCTGAAGTTCGACCTGGACAAACTGCAAGACCCGGAGGTGGCAAAAATATTTCAGGCCACAATTGGAGGGAAATTTGCACCACTGCTTATTTTGGGGGCAGGCGAAGTAGATGTCAACACCATGACCAATACCTTCAACTCAGCTGTAACAGATGCCGCCACTGAGATCCTTGGCAAGCACCGACCAAAGAAGAAGCCGTGGATCACACCTGAACTTTTGGATCTGTGTGATAAACGAAGAGAGTTAAAAAAGAAAAAGAACACCTCACAGGGAGCTGATGTCTACCGAAAAATCAACAATGACATCCGAAAAGGCATGCGCACAGCAAAGGAGAACTGGATAGAAGATCAATGCCAGGAAATAGAGAACAATCTGAACAAGAACAACAGCAAGAAGGCCTACCAGACGGTGAAGCGGCTGACAAGTGTTAAACAGCCCAAAGTCTCCACTATCCAAAGCAAGTCTGGCATTTGCCTTACAGAAGAACAAGAAGTCTTGGACAGATGGACAGAGTACTGCTCTGACCTTTACAACCATACACCAAATGGAGACCCATCAGTTCTAGCATGTCCCGAGAGCAGAGAAGAAGAAGAAATCCTCCCAATTCTCCGGGAAGAAGTTGAGGCAGCAGTGCAATCGCTGAAGAAAGGGAAGTCAGCGGGAGTGGACAACATACCAGCGGAACTGCTACAAGCAGGAGGAGAAGCGATGACTGATGCTCTCACTATTATCTGTAACAAGATCTGGCAGAGTGGGGAATGGCCTACACCATGGACCCAGTCGCTTGTCATCACTCTTCCCAAAAAAGGTAACCTTCAGGAGTGTGAAAATTACCGCACCATCAGCCTCATCAGCCATCCCAGCAAGGTCCTCCTGAAAATAATACTCAACAGGTTGAAACCACAAGCTGAACAAATCATAGCTGAAGAACAAGCAGGATTCATGGCAGGGCGAAGTACCACTGAACAGATTTTCAACCTCAGAATAATCTGTGAGAAATACCTACAGCACCAACAACATCTATATCATGTGTTCATAGACTTCAAGAAGGCATTTGATCGAGTCTGGCATGCAGCTCTATGGGCAACCATGAAAGTTTACAACATCAGCCCTAAAATTATAGAAGTCATCAAAAGCCTGTATGACAAGGCTACCAGTGCAGTCCTCCATAACAGCGTCATCGGGAACTGGTTCAGAACAACAATCGGTGTGCGTCAAGGATGCCTACTCTCTCCAACACTCTTCAACATCTTCCTAGAGCGCATCATGTCAGATGCTCTTGCAGATCACGAAGGCACAGTCAGCATAGGGGGCAGAGCAATCTCCAATCTTCGTTTTGCGGATGATATTGATGGATTGGCTGGAGAGGAACAAGAACTTGAACAGCTTGTACAGAGGCTTGACACCACCTCCAGAGCTTATGGAATGGAAATAAGTGCAGAGAAGACCAAAATGATGACCAACAACACCAATGGCATCAACACGGACATCAAAGTACAAGGCCAATCCCTCAACACAGTGCACAGCTTCAAATATTTAGGAGCCATTGTGTCAGACAATGGGTCTCGACAGGAAGTCCTCTCCAGGATCGCACAAACAACTGCTGCCCTGACAAGGTTGAAGCCCATTTGGAAAGACAGAACCATCAGTCTACATTCCAAAGTAAGACTGCTGCGCTCTCTGGTCATCTCCATCTTCCTATATGCTTGCGAAGCATGGACCCTCACAGCAGATCTCCAACGAAGAATACAAAGCATGGAGATGAGGTGCTACAGAAGACTTCTGTGCATTTCCTATACCCAACACATCACCAACATTGAAGTCCGACAGACCATCACACAAGCCATTGGACAACACGATGACCTGCTCACAGTGGTGAAGAAACGGAAACTCCGATGGTATGGCCACGTCACCAGATCATCAGGCCTTGCAAAGACCATTCTGCAAGGCACAGTGCAAGGAGGTAGAAGAAGGGGGAGACCGAAAAAGAGGTGGGAGGACAACATTCGAGAATGGACTGGTTTGACACTGAGCGAAGCCATGAGGGCTGCTGAGGACAGAGAAAGATGGAGTATGCTGGTTAAGCGATCATCTGTGGTGCCCCTACGACCTTCGGGTTATGGGACAGGATAGGATAGGATAGGATAGGAAGTCAGGATTCGAACCCACGTCGCTCAAGACGCACTCACACAAGTCGTGCGCTCTGACCACCGAGCTATCCCTGCCGATTGAACTATTATTATTATTATTATTATTATTATTATTATTATTATTATTATTATTATTATTATTAGCGAGCGCCGTTTCCTGATTGCATAGAATAATCAATTAGTAGGCCTAACACTTGTCTTCTTTTCTGAAACAAACTACATAAATTAAACATTGACTTTGCAAGATACATTTTTCATAGTAATATTATCTATTTAAATGCGAAGTAGTGGACAGCACTGGATATTGGGTCAATATTAAGGAGACACTTGCATAGCAAATATAGGCCTAAATGGACTGAAACAACAAGAGGCTGGTTATAAACAATCCAGCCTAAGGAGCTAGGATATTTTATCCAGGGCATTTGCTTTTATCCAGCTTAATCCAGGTATCTCCTGTCTAGTAGTAGTACTAGTAGAAGTAGTACTACTGGACAGGAGATACCTGGATTACGTTTCAGCCTACAGTTAAGCAGAATAAAAGCAATCCTAAGTAATACTAGCAGAAGTAGTGGTAGTAGTTTAGCAAGTAGACAATTTAGCAAGATCCACATGAGAAACAACATCGTCATAGGAAAATTTGGAATGTCAGGACCCTAACTGTGGAAGGAAAATTAGAAGAACTGGCCCACGAGCTGGACCACTATCGATGGAACGTTCTAGGTATCAGCGAACAGCGCTGGAAAGGCCTAGGTGAAACAACGACCGACAAAGGCCACAAGCTCTATTTCAGCGGTAGATATGACAGGCACGAACACGGCGTTGGATTCTTGGTCCACAAGAACATTCTAGCCAATGTCATGGGTTGCCGCCTAGTCTCCAGTAGACTCATTACCATCCGTCTAAGAGCAGCCCCTTTCAACATCACCATCATCCAGGCCTATGCCCCAACATCAGACTATGACGACAGCGAAGTGGAGGATTTTTATGAAAATCTACAGGGGTCCTTGACCAAGTGCCGAAGAAGGACAAAGTCATAGTGCAAGGCGACTGGAATGCCAAGGTTGGTCAAGATGCACACCACAACTGGGGAGACACATGTGGACCCCACTGCAACAAATGACAAGGGTCTGAGACTCTTGGCGTTTGTCAGATACAACAATCTGGTACTGGCAAACACGCTTGGTCTCCATAAAAACTCCAGACGATGGACATGGCACAGTCCTGGCGGGGAGCATCACAACCAGATAGACTACATCATGGTCAAAAAACGCTTCAGATCAAGCATCAACATTGGCAGGACACGCACTTTTCCAAGTGCAGACATCGGAAGTGACCACGATCTCGTGATGATGTCTTTCCGGCTCCACTTGAAGAGAGTAAACACAGCAAAGTGCACTAGACTAAGTTCGACCTGGACAAACTGCAAGACCCGGAGGTGGCAGAAATATTTCAGGCCACAATTGGAGGGAAATTTGCACCACTGCTCATTTTGGGGGCTGGTGAAGTAGATGTCAACACCATGACCACCACGTTCAACTCAGCTGTGACACATGCCGCCACTGAGATCCTTGGCAAGCACCGACCAAAGAAGAAGCCGTAGATCACACCTTAACTTTTGGCTCCGTGTGATAAACGAAGAGAGATTAAAAAAAAAAAAAAAAAAAAAAAGAACACCTCACAGGGAGCTGACGTCTACCGAAAAATCAACAAGGACACCGAAAAGGCATGCGCACTGCAAAGGAGAACTGGATAGAAGGTCAATGCCAGGAAATAGAGAACAGTCTGAACAAGAACAACAGCAAGAAGGCCTACCAGACTGTGAAGCGGCTGACAAGTGTTAAACAGCCCAAGGTCTCCACGATCCAAAGCAAGTCTGGCATATATGCCTTACCGAAGAACAAGAAGTCTTGGACAGATGGACAGAGTACTGCTCTGACCTTTACAACCATACACCAAATGGAGACCCATCAGTTCTAGCATGTCCCGAGAACAGAGAAGGGGGAAGAAATCCTCCCTATTCTCCGGGAAGAAGTTGAGGCAACAGTGCAATCGCTGAAGAAAGGGAAGTCAGCGGGAGTGGACAACATTCCCGCGGAACTGCTACAAGTAGGAGGAGAAGCGATGATTGATGCCCTCACCATTATCTGTGACACGATCTGGCAGAGTGGGGAATGCCCTACACCATGGACCCAGTTGCTTGTCATCACTCTTCCCAAAAAAGGTAACCATCAGGAGTGTGAAAATTATCGCACCATCAGCCTCATCAGCCATCCCAGCAAGGTCCTCCTGAAAATAATACTCAACAGGTTGAAACCCCAAGCTGAACAAATCATAGCTAAAGAACAAGCAGGATTCAGGGCAGGACGAAGCGCCACTGAACAAATTTTCAGCCTCAGAATAATCTGTGAAAATACCTACAGCACCAACAACATCTACATCATGTGTTCATAGACTTCAAGAAGGCGTTCGACCGAGTCTGGCACGCAGCTCTATGGGCAACAATGAAAGTGTACAACCTCAGCCCTAAAATTATTGAAGTCATCAAAAGCCTGTATGACAAGGCTACCAGTGCAATCCTCCATAACAGCGTCATCGGGAACTGGTTCAGATCAACATTCGGTGTGCGTCAAGGATGCCTACTCTCTCCAACACTCTTTAACATCTTCCTAGTGCGCATCATGTCAGATGCTCTTGCAGATCACGAAGGCACAGTCAGCATTGGGGGTAGAGCAATCTCCAATCTTCGTTTTGCGGATGACATTGATGGATTGGCTGGAGAGGAACAAGAACATGAACAGCTGGTACAGAGGCTTGAAACCACCTCCAGAGCTTATGGAATGGAAATAAGTGCAGAGAAGAAAAAATGATGACCAACAACACCAATGGCATCAACACAGACATCAAAGTCCAAGGCCAATCCCTCAACAGAGTGCATAGCTTCAAATATTTAGGAGCCATTGTATCAGACAATGGGTCCCGACATGAAGTCCTCTCCAGGATCGCACTAACAACTGCTGCCCTTAGAAGGTTGAAGCCCATTTGGGAAGACAGGACCATCAGTCTACATTCCAACGTAAGGTTGCTGCGCTCCCTTGTCATCTCCATCTTCCTATATGCTTGCGAAGCATGGAACCTCACAGCAGATCTACAACGAAGAATGCAAAGCATGGAGATGAGGTGCTACAGAAGACTTCTGGGCATTTCCTATACCCAACACATCACCAACGACGAAGTCCGACAGACCATCACACAAGCCATTGGACAACACGATGATCTGCTCACAGTGGTGAAGAAACGGAAACTCCGATGGTATGGCCACGTCACCATATTATCAAGCCTTGCAAAGACCGTTCTGCAAAGCACAGTGCAAGGAGGTAGAAGAAGAGGGAGACCGAAAAAGACGTGGTAGGACAACATTTGAGAATGGACTGGTTTGACACTGAGCGACGCCATCAGGGCTGCTGAGGACAGAGAAAGATGGAGTAAGCTGGTTAAACGATCATCTGTGTTGTCTCTACGACCTCCGGGTTACGGGATAGGATAGGATAGAATAGTAGTAGTTGTAGTAGTAGTAGTAGTAGTAGTAGTAGTAGTAGTAGTAATAGTAGTAGAAGTAGAAGTAGAGTAAAGGTAGTAGTAGTAGAAATACTATAAGTAGTAGTAAGGATAATGATTATACTACTTCTACAGGTTACTGCAACTAGTACTTCTACTATTAATAATGTATACCTATTAGTTAACATATGCTTCAATCAAGGTTATAGAAGTAAACAAGTGAACCGAAAATAGGTTATCACGTAATTATCTATCTTACTTTTGGGTTTCTTGGAAAAATGGAACCAAAACCAAAAGTAACCCGGTTTTAGCCAGAAGCGGATCAAGGGGTAAGGGAAGGGAAGCAGATAGGGAGGGTGGGAGAGTCCAAACTGTGGCCAGGGTCGATAAAAAAACCGCCTGGGCTCCAGTTTGATCCAAGGTGCAGGCCTTTTCAGGAGGTTCGGGAGTGAGTGTTGGGGTGGTGGCGAAGCCCCGGAGACGCTGAAGATAATGTAACTCATCAAGGTGCATTGATGGCCACTCCAGAAAAGTTAATCACTAGTCACAAAACAATTTATCAATATTTTATATTATTATTATTTTATTTATTGAATTTGGGGTGGGGTGGGGGATTAAGTAGGTAGTGAATATTTTGTATATACACCTTTATTCCACCACAGAGGTTTTAGCATTGATTTTTAGCAAAATAATTTATAACAGGTGTAAATTACTTCTCTTGATTCAATCAAATTGTACTTCTGTGTTTTGGTATTAACTAATTGATTGATTGATTTTTAGGTATTTATGTTTCTTTATTAATGTGATTTGGGTAGAGACTTTTTATTGCTCATGAATATTTGAGGTTATTTGATTGTGTGTGTGGGGGGGGGTGTGGGTGTGTGTGTGTGTGTGTATGAGTTCAGGGGTGAGGGATATGACACATACACACACATCTGTGAACTTATAAGATACGGCTCTGTTTGTATATTGTGAATTAAACTGAATTATATGATGGTGCTGGGGAGGATGAGATTGATAGTGGTAGTGACGATTATGATGATGGTAAAAGCGATGAGTCATAGCAATGTGATAACGAAGGTTTTGTTGATGATTACTGTGGTGCTAATGATCAGTTATGGTGATGACGATGGCTATGGTGAAGAGTTTATGCAGCTGGTGCAGGTGATTAATGATGATGATAATGATGATAATAGTGATGGAGATGCAGTTTAATCAATATGGTCCAAGTGTTGTGTAATATTGATGTTCATGCTAAACGCACAAGGACTCTTTCACAGTTAAATTATGCACATACAAAATGGTCGTTATTTTTTTTGTCTGGCAATTTTGCAATATTCACTAAGTTTGTTTCTTTTGTTTTTTATTTACAGTTGTTTTTAGTTGACATGATTGTTTTATTGACTGTACTTCAGGCAAGCAATGAGAATTTCTATGTGCATGATTATAGTGGCATGCTACACTGTCAGGGTTGCACAAAGCGACCACAAACTGGGCGTACATCATGCCCAGCAATTTGAAATGAGTCTTGAGGGCATTGTTGGTTTTGTGTTTACACTAGGTAGTGTATTATCAAAGGAAAGTTAAAAACTGTATCATTGAGGCCAAAGCTCTCAAATAAGAGTGTACGCAGTTTGAGAAGAAATTCAGTCCCTTTATAAGGTGTGTTTCCTGTTATACAGTTTCTGCTTTGAGGGGTTTCTGTATAAATAGTATCCCCATTTTATGGAAAATTAGTGCTTTAAATTCCCACTGTCACTGTCTCCTTTGTTCTTTCTCATTCCTACTCTGTTCTATCTACTATACTATCTTCTTCTTCGCTAGACCAGTCATCTACCGTTTTACTTGAAAACTTTTCCAAAACTCCTCATTTGTGTATGAGGTCTGTTGGGTCAGCCAGGGAATATTGGACGCTTTCTTCCAAATGGTCACTAGGGCTTCCTATATTATTATTTAGCAATGTGGGCATTTTATATGTGTGTGTTTTGTTGATATTTTATTATGTTTATATTCTATTTTGTTTTTGTAAACGGGGGCTCGATAAATTAGAGTATAGTCTTAGCGTCCTCTGCGTGGGATGCCTTTATTATAAACTGACCGGCTGGTGGAGTGCCTTTAGTGTTACCACTAGGGTTGTTCCAGCAGATCTTTTATACGGATCAGGAGTGAGTCCTCTTTTAGCGCAGTTGTGGTCTTGATTTTGTAGTCCTGATTCGGTTCTTTGCAGTCCGCTGGACCCTGTAAGCTATGAATAACTAATTGAGACTGGTGTAGTGATCTGGGCACGCGCTAGCAATGTTTCAGTTTATGCAGCGTCGGCAGGGGTTAGTAGTTGGGTGGGTGACCATGCTTGTTGTCGCACATTAACCAAGAAGAATGGGCCATCGGCAAGAATGTTGTGGATCCCCGATAGCGGACTGGTAGCGCAGTAGTGCAGTACATGTAGTAAGCTTACGTATAATTTTGTACTACTGCGCTACCAGTCAAACAAAAGAAGAAGACGAAAAAATGTCATACTGTATCTGGGTGACTATGTAATGACATAGACACATACATTGCTCAGCACGCTTTATTTTGTCATCAGACGGCAGATGGTATGAGCGGCAATCTCCATGAGTCAAGTTGAGTTGTTCTTATTTTTACATTTCTGAGGAACGGCTATATACTCGTATATAAGCTTACACGAAGTTACCCACAACAATATTAGGATGGCTTCCCCGTACCTCTCTATTCCTATGCCTAACGAGCGCGATGATGTAAGTAGTGAGAACACTATGCTTACTTTAAGAGAAAAAAAAAGTAACATACAACGTAACATGAAGAAAAACCAAAAAAAGATGGAAAAATTTGAAAAAGAATCAAAGATTAATAAGTATTTTTTAATTTTTGGCATCATTGTATATATATTTTTGTGTTTTATTGTGTATTGTTTGAAATTACTTAGACCCGAATATATAGTAGTATTTGGTTTTGGTATTCTGTGTTTACCATTAATTTGTTGCCATTATTGTCCTCATAAAAAATACGTAAACAAACATAAAAATATGTCATTTAAATATACTGAATGCTTAGAGAATTTGGACGCACTACAAAATAATACATTTTATAGTCATTCGACAAATTTTTACTAAATTCGAGCGTTTTTTTTCTCTCCAGCTACTTTCTAAAATGCTAAAAATTTCTAGATAGCTTGAACCCAAACTTTGTACGCAGTATTTCATGAGGTTTTTTTGGTAGAAAGTGTTTGATCCGTTTTTATTAGAAGTGCTATTTAGGATAGGCCTACTGATTGTTCGTTTGTATTAATTGTTTTGTTTAAAGATTAATTTAATTGATAGCGATTAGAAATATAGTTAGTATTGTATATATGTTAAATTACTGTACTCTGTAATGTATTAAGAGATTATAAAGAGCTTTTATAAGCCTTCTTGAATTTATTTTTGTATATATAGCAATAACTTACATTTTGAATATATGTCCTTTTTTAATTTTTGTATAAAAGTTGTGTGTCTTTTTTTTTTTTTTTTTTGGTCGTTCATGGTTGCTTTCCTTGTTGTTTATGCTGCTTGAGGTTGATATTCATAGTTATTGTTAGTAGTTCTGATTGTGAGCTATAGCCTGTGCTATAGCTAGATATTTAAATTTTCTTTATTCACAAGGGCGTTTATTTTTTACTTATTTAAAATCATCCCCTCCCCTTTCTCACTCCCCCTCACCTTCCCCCATGCTTTTAATTCGCGCCGCGGGCAGCAGACAGTCTGTCGCTCACACAACGGTTTCACGAGCCGCGTGCGGCTCGAACATTTATTTTTTTCTCCTAGTGTTTCTCGTTCTAAATTATGTTGCTTGTACTAACTATGTGCATATAACGGCATATAGTCCTTTTTTAAAATGTCACCCTATCTTACTTTGTACAATTACTATTATGTTGGCTTTTAACAAGTTGTATTGCGTGTTTGTTTATGTTTTATACGATGAATATCTTGTTTGTTTTGTTGTTTAAAAAATGTGTAATGGTTTCTAATGTTGTTTACCTATTATGTTTTCGAATGCCTCTTTGTAATTATTTTATAGTTTGTTAAGTATTGTATTTGGCAGTTAAATGTTTTTAATTTTGCTATATAATGTACCTATACATAAACAAAAAAGTTATCTCCCTTCAACAACTTATAGACAACATTGCTCATTCGAGCATCCATATATTTCGTGATATTACAACCCGACAGACCCTCCTTATATTTTTTCTCTTATATATTTTTTTCTTGGCATAATACCTTCAGTTTACTTCACACACACACACACACACACACACACACACACTTAATTGCTCCGTGTGACGTTTGTATATTTTTCTAGTAGATGTCCTTCTCCACGTGGAGCGGCTCTTGTCGTTTCCCCTCGTTGAGTTGCGTTCGCAAATACATACCGTGAGATTCTTCTGGGCATAACCGCTAATGGTTATATCCGTTAAGTCACCAGTCGAGTCTCTCCTTTGATTTGTTGGTAAATGCATGTATGGTTCGTTGTGTAGAATATTACCCATTTTATACTTGGTTTTGTCACACTATTTTATTGTCAGGTATGGTTTAAAAAAGTGTCTATTACATTGTTTTCACCTAAATTTTTATGATCTTTCGTGTTTTATTCAGTGTGCTTCAATTGTATAATTGTAATTTTTATATTTTCGGAGAGAGGACTCTCTCTCCTTTTCCGGACCAGGGAAGGGCATATATGACAGAGTCCAAATTTATGGTTTCAATACAATGTTAGAAATGTACCACAGTTGTTGGAATTGATGTCACGTTTTAACAAATTTGAGAAGCCTATTACAATTGCTGGAAATGCTTAGTTTTGATACAAAAAAAATCTGTATTAATGTTGATAATAAGAGTTTATAAAAACAAAAATGTAATTAGCGCCGATCCGAGCTTATCCAAACTTTATGGAGACGGAAGATAAATTAATTGTTGAGATTGATGATTAAAAGCGGTGGTGGAAGTGTCCGAAATTTATTTGGGTTTTGTGACATTAAAACAAGAAACATGAAATAAGAAGTAAAACAAGAAATATGGTTGTTGATTATGGGAGTGGGTTATAAAGGAAATTTGTGAAGCATAAATATAAATGAAGACATTGATAGGTTTGATTATTCAGCAATATGGAGTTATTTGTATAATACATGGTTAAATATTAAGAGATGTGAAGGTGATTACAAGTATAGATGCAATAATAGTAATGTAGAAATAGTAGTTTTGAGGGTAGGTGTGTGTTTGAAAGTGATAAGGTAGGTAGTGAGGAAATGTATTAGTGTGGGAAAGTAATCTATAATCAAAGATAGAGGAAAGACGTGGAGTATGGTTAATGTAGTTCTGTTTCACCTTTAACATCGCGTAGCCAGTTAGGTGGTGAATGAAACACCACAGAATGGTGTAAGGAGGTTAGGCGATAGTGAGACGGTTTTGGAAAGTTCCTTGAAATTAATATTAATAAGAGAAAGAACGCATGCCCATAAAAAAATTTTTTTATATAAATATTCACAATTGCACAGTTGACCAATCATTATTAAGTTGGGAGGCGTAATGTTGAGACTGATACCCATTATATATATGTATGATGATGACGATTTTGTATTTTGATGTATATTTTTCAATAACTAAATAGTTGGAAAAACAAAATGAAAGAGTTGTGGGTTAGCAGATAAAATCTCTCAAAACTGCCTCTCAAGCTGTCTGTGTATAGTGTTCTCTCCGTAGAATGCTAGTTTTTGCATGGACGTGAAGGCGATGAGTTGCACAGGTAATATTTGATGGACCTGCGGGGTATTGATCCCCGTACCTCTCACATTGTTCCTGTTGATGTAGACATGCCAATATATTTTAAGTTGTAGTTTTATGTAATATTTAATGTTGTAAGTAGTTACGATAAAGATTTTTTTTTACCCTCTATTTTAATTTAGATTAATTTTTTTGGTGGTAGAAAATGTTTGATCTGTTTTCGTTAGAAGTGCTATTTAGGATACTGATGGTTCTTTTGTATTAATTATTTTGTTGAAAAGTTAATTTTTAATTGATACCGACTAGAAATATAGTTAGTATTCGTTTTATAAGCCTTCTTGAATTTATTTTTGTATATATAGCAATAACTTACATTTTGTATATATGTGCTTTTCTAATTTTTGTATAACAGTTGTTGGTCTTTTTTTTTGTCTTTTTCATTCATGGTTGCTCTCCTTGTTGTTTATGCTGTTTGAGGTTGATATTTATAGTTATTGTTAGTAGTTCTGATTGTAAGTTAGCCTTTGCTATAGTCTAGCTATTTAAATTTTCTTTGTTCACAAGCGCGTTTATTTCTTCCTTTTTTTTTAAAATCATCATCCCCCCCACCCCCTCACAGCTTTTAACTCGCGCCGCGTGCAGCAGACCGTTTGTCGCTCACGGGTACACCAGCCGCGTGCCGCGCGATCATTTATTTTTTCTCCTAGTGTTTTTCGTTCTTAATTATGTTGATTGTGCTAACCATGTGCATATAACTGCATATAGTACATTTTTTTCTGTCACTTTATCTTTGTACAATTACTATTATGTAGGCTTTAAACAAGTTGAATTGCGTGTTTGTTTATGTTTTATACGATAAATATCTTGTTTGTTTTGTTGTTTTAAAAAAATGTGTAAAGGTTTCTAATGTTGTTTGCCTATTATGTTTTCGAATGCCTATTTGTAATTGTTTTTATAATTTAAGTATTGTATTTGGCAGTTGAATGTTTTTACTATTGCTTAATAATGTACCTATACATAAACTAAAATGTTATCTCCCTCCAACAACTTGTACATTGATCATTCGAGCATCCATATATTTTACATTTGCCTTCGTGATATTACAACCTGACAGACACTCCTTATATTTTTTCTCACATATATAAATATACTACTCAAAATAATTGAAGGGCCACTCTCATATTTCATTTAGCTTAATTATTTTTTGCTGCTATCAATAATATCGCTTATATTGCTTATTTCAAAACTTATCCTGTACAGTAACATTCAAGACAATCTTATTCTGAGAAGTAATCACATGTGTGAGTTTTGAACTTTCTGCACTGAGTTGAAAAACAAACCCAATTTTTACCAAACAAATGGCCCTAATTTACTGTTGTCTTGCTAATAAAGCAAAATTATCAACATTAAAAATTGATTTGCACGCGAAATGCTTGCATTTTCTGAGTTCAGTTCAACAATCGGCGCTTTTTTCTGGGTATAAATGGCAGCGCTTTTGTTGCTTTTCTAACCATGCCCCCAAGGCGACGATTGACTGATGCGGATAGAGGCAGAGCTATTGCATGGCTTCAGGAAGGGGTGGGGGTGAGAGAAGTTGGCAGGCGGCTGGGAGTGTCCCACTCTGTTGTCCAAAGGCTGCGGGAGCGCTTTAACAACACTGGAAGCGTCCAAGAACCAAGAAGGTCCGGACGCCCCCGTGTTACCACTGCAAGACAAGACCATTTCATCACCCTGTCAGCTCTGAGGATGAGGTCCGCTACAGCAAACACCATTAGAAGACAGCTTCACGCAGCCAGCAATGTTAACGTCAGCGACCAGACAATTCGCAACCGTCTACACGAGGCAAACCTGCGATCAAGACGACCAGCAGTACGGCCTTTGCTCACCCCAGCTCACCGTGCAGCGCGTTTGGCCTGGGCTCGGCGTCATTTGGTGTGGACTAGGCAACATTGGTCAAGGGTGCTCTTTACAGACGATTCTCGGTTCTCCTTGTCTTTCAACGACCGTCGAGTGAATGTTTGGAGGCGTCCACGGGAGCGTTTTGCTGATGCGACGGTGCGCGAGCATGACCGCTTTGGTGGTGGATCTGTCATGATGTGGGGTGGCTTCGCATTAAACTTCAGAACACCCCTGCTCCAAATTCATGGCAACTTAAATGGTATTGGCTACAGGGATGACGTCCTACAACCTAGGGTTCTCCCAGCTCTGCGGGCCATTGGGGAAGGTGCCATACTACAGGACGATAATGCCAGACCCCACTGAGCGCGTATCATCAATGACTTCCTGCAGCAACAGCACGTCATAAGGATGGATTGGCCGGCTCGATCACCCGATTTGAACCCCATAGAACACCTGTGGGATGTCTTGAGTCGACAGACACGGGCAATCCTCCCTCCAGGAGCTAACCTTGAAGTTCTGACCCAAGTTCTCCAGCAAGAGTGGTTGGCCATCCCAGGAAACATCCTCCATAACCTGATACGGTCCATGAGACAACGATGCCAAGACTGCATTGATGCAAACGGTGGCCACACCCGATACTGACTCTATAGCTTTTTGGTTTCTAAAGTTTTGATTGTGTAAATGAGGGGTATGTCCAGTTAAATTGAATTTAATCGAATTTTAAGCGACTGATGTCTAAAATCCTTTTTGTTATTGATGCAGAAATCATTGCAATGGAATATGATGAACTAATAAATTGAATTCGTGTTTCTGATTTAAAGAGAGCCCCATATGTACAAGTGGCGCTTGTATTGTTTTGAGTAGTATATATATTTGGGCATAATACCTTCAGTTTGGTTCATTTTTTCCCCCGTTTTATCGTTTCGTTGTTTTAATTACACTTTATTTGGTTTCTTTCAGCTTTTAATCCCATTCTGAATATTGTTTGGGTTTTTTCCGACATACATTTATAGTGTTTTTGTATATATATAAATTACTGTGGTAAACTTAATTTTGATGTTTGGATAAATGAACAATCAAACAAACTTTTCTTTTTAGTTACTTTTGTTGTTTTACATTTTGTAGATTTTTTACCAACATTTGTTTTTTTAATGCCCATGTTTGTAACCCGTGTACTTCTTTTGTTGTAGTTGGTTTATTATTAGTTATCTTCCATTTAACTTTTCTAAATAAACTAATCACCTACTCAAAAAAAAAAAAAAAAAATTGTCACGCGTTATAGTCGTGCAGTTTCTACAGTTTGGTGGTTGCTTGTTTTTTATCCTCATGAGTGTAGTGACTTTCCTCATGAGTGTAGTGACTTTCCTCATGAGTGTAGTGACTTCTCTATTGTTTGCTTGTCACATTCAGTATTTTGTCTTAAAGTTTATTTTACGTTTATTTTACGGTTACATTTTTGCTATTTTCTTTTCATGACCTGATCGAATTTCACTATCTTGTTAAACAAAACACTTTATATTGGTTGCATGTGGTTTTCTACCGGGTTCAATTAATGACTTTATGTGTTACGATTTCTTTTCTTCTTTGCAATTTGTTCCCCAGTTTGTAAACGTAAATTTTAAAACAATACTTTTAAATGCTGTCGACATTGGCTGTGCTTTTAAAGGTTTATTATGTAATTGTTATTTTATTATAATCCGTTTTAAAACCTGAATTGCAATTTTAAAAAACCGCAATGTTTATATGTTCTTTTGTTGATTTTGCATGCTAAGTGTATCTTATTTTTTTAATTGTTGAAGGGTATTATCGGTTAAAAAAACACCACACACACACACACAAAAACCAGATATCTGAGACATCTTTACACGTAAAGCGGTTTTAATTCCTCCGTGACGTTTGTATATTTTTTCTATTAGATGTCTTCTCACTTGAGAGGCTCTTGATGGTTGTTTATTATGAGAGTGGGTACTAACGGAAATTTGTGAAGCATACATATAAATGATGACATTGATAGGTTTGATTATTCAGCAATATGGAGTTATTTGTTTAATACATTATTAAATATTAAGAGATGTGAAGGTGATTTGCAAGTATAGATGCAATATTAGTAATGTAGAAATAGTACGAGTAGTTTTGAGGGTAGGTGTGTGTTTGAAAGTGATAAGGTAGGTAGTGAGGAAATGTATAAGTGTGGGAAAGTAATCTATAATCAAAGATAGAGGAAAGACGTGGAGTATGGTTAATGTAGTTCTGTTTCACCTTTAACATCGCCTAGCCAGTTAGGTGGTGAATGAAACACCATTAGGTGGTGAATGAAACACCACAGAATGGTGTAAGGAGGTTAGGCGATAGTGAGACGGTTTTGAAAAGTTCCTTGAAATTAATATTAATAAGAGAAAGAACGCATGCCCATTTATTTTTTAAAATAAATATTCATAATTGCACAGTTGACCAATCATTATTAAGTTGGGAGGCGTAATGTTGAGACTGGATACCCATTTTATATATATAAAAGGAGCTTGCCACCACTCTCTGTCTCAGCTCTGTTTTCTTAGTTCTATGCCTCCGCATTAGGTAATGGTATTGTACTAGAAAGGTAGGATGAAGATTTTGTATTTTGGATGTATGTTTTCCAATAAATAAATAGTTAGAAAAACAAAATAAAAGAGTTGTGGGTTAGCAAATAAAATCTCTCAAAACTGTCTCTCAAGCTGTCTGTGTAAAGTGTTGTCTCCATAGAACGCTAATTTTTCCACGGACGTAAAAGCGATGAGCTGAACACGTCATATTTGATGGACCTGCGGGGTATCGATCCCCGTACATCTTACATTGTTCGTGTAAACATAGACATGCCAATATGTTTTAATTTGTAGTTTTATTTAATATTTAATGTTGTTAGTAGTTACATGTACGATAAAGATGGGGGTATTTTACCCTCTATTTTAATTTAGATTAATTTTATGGTGGTAGAAGGTGTTTGATCCGTTTTCATTAGAAGTGCTATTTATGATACTGATGATTCTTTTGTATTAATTATTTTGTTTAAAAGTTAATTTTTAATTGATAGCGATTAGAAATATAGTTAGTATTGTATATATTATGTTAAATTACTGTACCCTGTAATGTATTAGGAGATTATAAAAAGTTCTTTTTATAAGCCTTCTTGAATTTATTTTTTATATATAGCAATAAGTTACATTTTGTATATACATGTATTTGCTTTTAAAATTTTTGTATAACAGTTGTTCGTTGTTGTTGTTTTTTCGTTCATGGTTGCTTTCCATGTCCATGCTGTTTGAGGTTATTTATTGTTATTGTTAGTATCTCTGATTGTGAGTTAGCCTTTGCAATAGACTAGATATTTAAATTTTCTTTATTCACAAGCGCGTTTATTTTGTTTTCTTTTTTTTAAAGCATCACCTCCCCAGCTTTTATCTCGCGCCACTTGCAGCAGACAGTGTGTCGCTTACACAACGGGTTCACAAGCCGCGTGCAGCAGACAGTCTGTCGTTCACACTACTGGTTCACGAGCCGCGTGCCGCTCGATCCTTTATTTTTTCTCCTAGTGTTATTCGTTCTTAATTATAGTTGCTTGTACTATGTGCATATAACTGCATATAATACATTTTTTTCTTTCACCCTATCTTACTTTGTACAGTTACTATTATGCTGGCTTTAAACAAGTTATATTGCGTGTTTGTTTAGGTTTTATACGATGAATATCTTGTTTGTTTTGTTCTTTAAAAAATGTGTAATGGTTTCTAATGTTGTTTGCCTATTATGTTTTTAAATGCCTATTTGTAATTATTTTATAGTTTGTTAAGTATTGTATTTGGTAGTTGAATTGCTAAATAATGTACCTATCCATAAACTAAAAAGTTATCTCCCTTCAACAACTTGTACATTGCTCATTCGAGCATCCATATATTTACAATTGCCTTCGTGATATTACAACCCGACAGACACTTCTTATATTTTTTTCTCTCACATATTTTTTTCTTGGCATAATACCTTCAGTTTACTTGAAATCCCCCCCTCCACCGTTTTCTGGCTTTGTTGTTTTAATTACACCTTATTTGGTTTCTTTCAGCTTTTATTCCACTTCTGAATATTTTTTTTTCCGAAATACATTTATATTGTTTTTTTAAATACATAAATTACTGTAGTAAACTTAATATTGACGTTTGGATAAATGAACAATCAAACAAACTTTTATTTTTTGTTACTTTTATACTTGACAAGTACTTTTGTTGTTTTACATTTTGTAGAATTCTTGCTGACATTTGGTTTTTTATGCCCATGTTTGTAACCCATGTACTTTATTTGTTGTAGTTGGTTTACTATTAGTTATCTTCCATTTAACTTTCTAAAATATACTAATCACCTACTCAGAAAACAACAACAACAAAAATTTTGTCACGCGATATAGTCGTGCAGTTTCTACAGTTTGGAGGTTGCTTGTTTTTTGTCCTCATGAGTGTAGTGACTTCTCTATTGTTTGCTTGTCACATTTAGTATTTTGTCTTAAAGTTTATTTTATGTTTATTTTACGGTTACATTTTGCTAGTTTCTTTTCATGACCTGATCGAATTTCACTATCTTGTTGTTAAACAAAACACTTTATGTAATTATTGGTTGCATGTGCTTTTATACGGGGCTCAATAAATGACTTTATGTGTTACGTTTTGTCTTCTTCTACTTTGCACTTTGTTCCCCAGTTTCTAAACGTAATGTTTCAAAACAATACTTTTAAATGCTGTAGACATTGGCTGTGCTTTTAAAGGTTTTTTATGTGACTGTTATTTTATTATAATCCGTTTAAAAAATTGAATTGCAATTTTAAAAAAACCGCAATGTTTATATGTTCTTTTATTGATTTTGCATGCTAAGTGGGTTTTTTTAATTGTTGTAGGGTATTATCAGTTAAAAAAAAACAACACACAAACAAACACAGAGCGGTTTTAATTTCTCCGTGACGTTTGTATATTTTTTCTATTAGATGTCTTCTCACTTGAGAGGCTCTTGATGGTTGTTTATTATGAGAGTGGGTACTAACGGAAATTTGTGAAGCATAAATATAAATGATGGCATTGATAGGTTTGATTATTCAGCAATGTGGAGTTATTTGTTTAATACATTGTTAAATATTAAGAGATGTGAAGGTGATTACAAGTATAGATGCAATATTAGTAATGTAGAAATAGTACGAGTAGTTTTGAGGGTAGGTGTGTGTTTGAAAGTGATAAGGTAGGTAGTGAGGAAATGTATTAGTGTGGGAAAATAATCTATAATCAAAGATAGAGGAAAGACGTGGAGTATGGTTAATGTAGTTCTGTTTCACCTTTAACATCGCCTAGCCAGTTAGGTGGTGAATGAAACTCCACAGAATGGTGTAAGGACGATAGGAGATAGTGAGACGGTTTTGGAAAGTTCCTTGAAATTAATATTAATAAGACTAATAGAAAGAAAGCATGCTCATATAGATTTTAAAAAAAATAAATATTCACTATTGCACAGTTGACCAATCATTATTAAGTTGGGAGGCATAATGTTGAGACTAAATACCCAAATATATATATATATATATATATATATATATATATATATATATATATATATATATATATATATATATATATATATATATATATATATATATATATATATATATATATATAAGATGATGCACAGTGACAGGAGCTTGCCACCGCTCTCTATCTCAGCTCTCAGTTTTCTTTGTTCTCTGCCTTCGCATTAGGTAATAGAATTGTTCTAGGAAGATATGATGTAAATTTTGTATTTTGATGTATGTTTTCCAATAAATAAATAGTTAGAAAAACAAAATGAAAGAGTTGTGGGTTAGCAAATAAAATCTCTCAAAACTGTCTCTTAAACTGTCTGTGTAATGTGTTGTCTACGTAGAATGCTTGTTTTTTCCCGGACGTGAAGGTGATGAGCTGACTACGTCATAATTGTATTAAAGCCCATTTTGTTGTATAATAGGAGTACTTCCTAAATAGCTGTCAACATGTGTTTTGTACCGCTTTTCAGGGAAAGCAACTCTCAACTCTCATTGACCTACTTTCGGTTTATGCTGTCAACATGTATTGTGTACCGCATTTCAGGGGAAGCAACCTACTTTCGGTTTATTTAGGGAAGCGTTTAGTGAATTGGAAATGTGCAACAAGTTTTAATTGAAGTTTTTGAAAAGGATTTTAAATACAAAGACTAGTAAATCAACATTTATGGTGCTATGCGAAGTGGGTAGTTTTCCTGTTTCTGTTGACGCAAAATGTAGATTGCTGACAGATAATATAATGGTGAGGGCGTCAATCATCGCTTTTCCTCCTTCTTGAAGCAGTTCCGCGGTTATGTTGTCCACTTCTGCTGATTTCCCTTTCGTCTGCGATTGCACTGCTGCGTCAACTTCTTCTCGGAGAATTGGGAGGATTTCTTCTTCTCTGTTCTCGGGACATGCTAGAACTGATGGGTATCCATTTGGTGTGTGGTTATGAAGGTCAGGGCAGTACTCTGTCCATCTGTCCAAGACTTCTTGTTCTTCTGTAAGGCATATGCCAGACTCGCTTTGGATCGTGGAGACCTTGTGCTGTTTAACACTTGTCAGCCGCTTCACAGTCTGGTAGGCCTTCTTACTGTTGTTCTTGTTCGGACTGTTCTCTATTTCCTGGCATTGATCTTCTATCCATTTCTCTTTTGCTGTGCGCATGCCTTTTCGGATGTCATTGTTGATTTTCGGTAGGCATCAGCTCCCTGTGAGGTGTTCGTTTTATTTTTCAGCTATCTTCCTTTGTCACACAGTTCCAAAAGTTCAGGTATGATCCACGGTTTGTTCTTTGGGCGGTGCTTGCCAAGGATCTCAGTGGCGGCATCTGTCACAATTGAGTTGAAGGTGGTAGCAAAGAGCTTATTACGGAAAGAGGGAATGTCCTATACAAAAATGCGAGACGCTCTCACTGATTATTTCCCTTTGCTCGGGCTGGCTACATTTCATCATCTGCTATATGAATGATCTGTTTGTGGTAATTTATTGAGCCTATGCCATTGCAAAAGAACATTTTTATGGCAACGTTTGCAAAACCCAAACTTTTAACCATCATTATTATAAACATTCCGCTACTGCTGTCTTTTTGTTTCTTTTATCTGCTTTATATGGCTTTATGTGTGTATGTCAAGGTTCGTTTTCTGCCCTGGAATTTATTATTTTTTAATCAACGACAGATATTTTAAAAAAATATGCATGACAGACTACCATTTATCCTAATCTGTGTAAATCCGTAATCGAGAGAGAAGAGAGAGAGAGGAGATTTCTCACTCAAAAGAAAAAATCAGAGATAGAATATAGAGTTACTACTCCATTTTTTGTAATTTCACACGATACTTTTGCAATATGTACTACCACCGATTTTAACCCACATTTTTACTAAAAATTCCTCACATTATTTCCACACATTCCAAACCAAATCGACCTTATACGATTTACGAACTGCAGACTAACTGTGGAAATTAGTTTCATATTTCTCTCTTCACCAACTATGTATCAGTGTGTATCATCTGCAGCCACATGAATCCCACTCCCCAAAATATTACCTCCCTCTATATCTATAAGATTGATTCGTATCGTGGTAATTAGAGTGTCAGAGTACTACTTCCACGCAATTTATGAAAATTTAATATTCAGACAGTGTTCATTTGTTAGCTTTTACTCACATCACATGAGTTATTAGCACGGTAAAGTTTCATCGGAAGTATGATGACATATGAGTTTGGGATGTGCACAGTTATTGATCAAGTGAATTTAACAACAGCGAGATGCTTGTTTAGATGTTAACATAAAGCAGTTGACGAACAAACTGCCAATCTGAAAAATCTTGGTTTGAAATGTGTAAAGCACAAAATTAGTCAAACAACCTAGAAACAACGTAAACAGTGAGCGACCTTTTGAACGTAAACTGCAATCAAGCACAGTTTTTTGTTTTAGCACATAGAATAGATATAACATGAATCACTATGAAGCCTCTCCCGATTGTTTTTAACACACTGCAGCGGTCTGGTTTAGGCCTATATATAAACACACAAAAAGAAGTTTTTTTTGTCGATTGCAATTATCTTTCTTTGTCTCTTGGAAACTTGAAAAAGAACTTGTCATCACAATTTTCTTGTATGTGGCATTACGGCAATTGATGGCTGTACAAAAGTCACCGCCCTGTTTTACTCGGTCGCCTTTTGTCTTTCTGCCACGAGCCATTTTTAGCATGTCGACAAGGGAGCGTAACTCGTATCTTCCGTCTCGCGGTTCTGTTCCAAGTTCCCTCTCTTTCTATAATACGCTCTTTGGTGGTAGTCATGGTGTTGAAATCTACTTCACTAGCTCTCAAAATGAGCAGTGATGCAAATTTCCCTCCAATTGTGGCTTGGAATATTTATGCTTCCTCCGGGCCTTGTAGTTTGTCCAGGTCGAATTTCGATCTGGTGCACTTTTTTGTGTTTACTCTCTTCAAGTGGAGCCGGAAAGACATCATCACGAGATCGTGGTCACTTCCGATGCCTGCTCCTGGAAAAGTGCGTGTCATGCCAATGTTGATAAGCGTGTCTTGACTATCGTGTAGTCAACCAGGTTGTAATTCTCCCCACTGGGACTGTGCCATGTCCATCATCTGGATATTTTTGTTTAGACCAAGCGTGTTTGCCAGTATCGGATTGTTGTATCTGGCAAACTGCAAGAGTCTGAGACCCCTGTCATTTGTCTCGTTGTTGCAGTGGGGTCCACATGTGTCTCCCCAGTTGTGGTGCGCATCTTGGCCAACCTTGGCATTCCAGTCGCCTAGCTTGCACTATGACTATATTTTTCTTCGGCACTTGGTCAAGGGCAGCCTGTAGATGTAAAAATTATCGACTTCGCTGTCGTCATAGTCTGATGTTGGGGCATAGGCCTGAGTGATGTTGAAAGGGGCTGCTCTCAGACGTATGGTAATGAGTCTACTGGAGACTGGGCTGCAAACCATGACAGGGGCTAGAATGTTTTTGTGGACCAAAAATCCAACGCTATGTTCGTGCTTGTCATCTCTCCAGCTGAAGTAAAACATGTGGCCTTTGTCGGTCGTTGTTTCACCTAGGTCTTTTCAACCAAGTTGTGGTCCTGATAAGCAGTGAATAACTATCTAACTAACTAACGTTGGGTCTATTCTATTCAGTGCCCGAAACCATAGGGCTGAGTTTGTGTCATATGTACTAAATATCAGCGTTTTATTTTCTTCTTCACTTCTTCACCCAGGGCCGGACCTAGAGGGGGAGGGGAGGGTTACGAGGGGAGGGGGGTTACCTGGGTTCCGGCCCCCCCCCCCCCCCTCCAAACTTTAAAAAAAAATTTTGGTTTGCAAAGAGTTTCAATTTTTTTAAAATTGGTTTTAAAACATTGCAGTTTTTTAGTCACTTTTGGTCCAAGGTAGAAAGAGTTATTTATAGACAATTCAACGGAAATCCATTTCAAGGGATCTGTTGAAACGTCCAAAACGGTTTCCCGTTGAAACGACCAAGTAACCCAACCCCTAAGCCTAAATTAGTAAATGTAGCTATATTTTCTTGTTCTGGCCGCACGCCTCTTCCAGCACCTTCACCTTGCTACTGCCCTAATCCCCCAAAATCTTTTAGAAATATTAATTAAGATGCTAAGTTGATAATTATGAACACAGCGTTCGTTGCCTGGTTTGGTGAAGTCAGCAAAATGGCAAGTGCTTTGACAACTGATGTTATTGTTCCTCATCAAGCATCCCGACAGACTCTCCGTGACAACCAACCTGCGGCCACTCTAGAAGAATATTTCAAGATTAGCATTGCCATTCCTTTATTGGAACACCTGTCAACCGAATTGGACTCGGGTTTCAAAAATGCTGACCTAGTAGTCGATGGTCTCTGTCTGGGGCTAAGCACTTTAATAGACAACCAGGATGGTTTCATGCAGGTTCCAAAAGGGGTGAAGACACTGGCAATGTTGTGGGAGTCTGACCTACCAGACAACGCTACCCTTGATGCAGAATACCAACGGTGGGTTTGCAAATGGCGAAGTGCTGCTGAGAATGCGACAGCTATCATCCCATCCACGGCATCAGAAGCACTGAAACATTGTGACAGGGATTTTTATCCCAACCTGTTCTTCATGCTAAAGAACCTTTGCACCCTGCCTGTCACTACTGCCGAGTGTGAGCGTTCGAACAGTCAGTTGCGCAACCTGAAAAACTACCTGCGCTCTACAATGGGGCAACAGAGACTCAATGGACTTGCAGTGAACTGTTTTGCCAGAAGATACAATTCACAAATGGTACTAATGCCGAGGAACCTAGTGCAGCAAGACTGAAAGTGAAAGCAGGGCGGTGATGATCATAAACTACAAGGTAAAGCTTTATACCGTTAACGATCAACAAAAAGTAGTGAATAATAATAGTATACAAAACATCTCTGTTGATAAATACATGTTTGTGTGAGTGTTTTTTTTTTTTTTTTTTTTTAAAGGGAGGGGCAGAGGATAATTTTTGTACGCTGGAGTTTGTCAGTTCATTTGTTAAAAAAGCTCAAAGTCCCAGACCATCACAAATGGCTTTTTCAAGGTTCAGGTTCATATTTCTAAAAAGTCGTTTTTGGGGGGTTAGGGCAGTATCAAGGTGAAGGTGCTGGAAGAGGCTTGCGGCCAGAACAAGAAAATATGGCTACATTTACTAATTTAGGCTTAGGGGTTGGGTTACTTTGTCGTTTCAACGGGAATTAAATGATAGACTCAAAACAAATAAATAATGTAACGTAAAAAAGAGGAAAGAATTTAACTTAAGGAAAAATTATTCCCTTTCCCATGGATTCCCCATTTGGCAGGGGGACAGTCAGAAGTGGAATGACTGTCAGCCACTGAAGCTGTGGCTCTGATGAGCCCAAAGCAGGGCGAAACAGTTAAAAATAATACAACGATGTGTTGTTTATAATTTATTTATTTGTGTAATTATTATTTACTCCGGTTGCCCCCGTGGGGATGCCGGGAGTTTCTGTATAAATAGAATCCCCACTTTCTGGAAATTTAGTGCTTTAAATTCCAACTGTCGCCGTCTTTCCCCCAATTTTGCAGTCGACTTTGAAAAGACTGTCAGTCACTGATTAGCCCAAAGCAGGGCGAAACAGTTATTTATTTATTTATTTATTTAGTGTTACCCAGATAAGCTACTATCAGTTATTATTTATTCAGGTTAGTCACTTGCTTACAGTCCTTGTTTATTTGTTGTATTGTTAGGAGTATATTAGGATTGTGTGTCATTGTTACTGTTATTAAATATAATAATTATGGCATTAAACGTGCACCTGAAGATGAGTTTTGCGTCTATGGAAATTAAGAACGCAAATTTAATTATATATTTATCCATTCATTCATACATAGGCCCTACATGCAGTTCTTTTAATTAATTGATTAATTAATTAATTTATTTAGTGTATATATTGGGGTTGGGTGGGGGGTAAACTCATAGAAATCAGGTGATCGTATAGACCAAAGCCGCAGACAGCGGCGCGAAATTCTCCCGCGCAGTGGGAGGGATGTAGTGGGTTGGGGGGGAGGAGGGGATTAGGGGGAGGGAATGAGGTAAATGGCGGGATGGCACTACCGAATATTATCTGCTAGAGCGTGTGTGTTGTAGTTATATAGTATTACAGTGAACTCCGGATATACTAAAGGCCGGATAAAGTAAATATTCGGTTTTAGTAAAGTCCAGTCTTGGTCACGACCAAAACGCTTCTTTGTCTCTGTTTTTAAAAATCGGATATAATTTTTTTAAAAATAGTAAATTCCGCTTATAATAAAGTGTTTTCTAAGGCCCCTGGCGAGTTTTGCTGCCGCTTATAATAAAGTTTCAAGGGAGATTACTGTATTAAAGTTTCATGAGAGTTACTGACGTTCATAATGACGCAACATCGGCGCGTCACGCTTACCCTGAAGCCTAAAATAGATCTAATTCATGCACTTGAAGATGAAAAGATTTAAAAAAAAGAAATTGCTGAACAATTTGGAATTTCCTCATCAACAGTAATGGTGATTATGAAGGAGAGTGAAAAACTGAAGGAGAGATTTAACTGTTTGGCAGAAAAAAGAGTACCTAGCTTAGAAACTTACAAAGCAAATTAGACTTCACTTTCGCTATACATGATGAAATGCGTTTATGACTAAATAAGGGTGTTATAAGTTGAACACATTATAATTATACTTTTTGTACTGAGATGAATCCGAATCAATGGAGAACTGGGAAACCAACGTTTTGACTGGACTGCACTTTCAAATTTGTTTGTTTGTTTGATTGTTGCTTTAGGTCCAGCGGACTCTTCCGAGCCAAATCAGGACCGGACAACCCCCAATCCGCATAAAAGATCTGCCGAAACAACCCTAGTGGGAAAATTGAATGCCCTCCACCGGCCAGTCACTTTACAATAAAGACATCCCACGCAGGGGACGGCTGAGGCTTTACCCCAACTACTCAAACCCCTGGTAACAAAAACAAAATAGAATACAAACATCATTATAAATCATCAACAAAACACATACATATAAAATGCCTTTAGTGCTAAATAATACAATCATAGGAAGCCCTAGTGACCACCCGGCAGAAAGCATCCAACACTCCCAAGCTGATCCAACAGACCTCATACACGAACAAGGAGTCTTTTCCAGGAAGAGTTTTCATGAAAAAAGGTAGGTCATTGATCTAGCAAAGAAGAAGATAGTATAGCAGAGTGATAGGACAGAGCAGGAATAGGAAAGAGTAAATGAGGAAGACAGCGACAGTGGGAATTTAAAGCACTAAATTTCCATAAAGTGGGGATACTATTTATACTGAAAAACCCCGGCACTCCAACGGGGGGGGGGACTGTTGCCGCAGTGAATCTGTCTTGCCTACAAAGGAAAGACAGGTTTTCAACTGGGGCTTTCACTTTTCCCTTTATAGGTTTGAACAATCTACAGTGGCAAGATTGCTCATGACCCCAAGGGGTGCACTTTCAAATGAGAAGTAAAGAAGAGATTTATTCCTAAGCTGTTGCATGACTTTGCAAGACAAACCATCTTTTTTTTAAATCCACCATATTGTTTAGGTTTTGTTCATGTCTTTGTTTGCTTTAATTTTGTGAGCTTTTTGGTTTTCCACAATGACGATAGTACAACATGTACAATTCATGATATACTTTTATGATTTATCCTTCCGATTAAAGGGTTGGTTTGAAATAATTAGGACATGAAGGCTCAGTCATGTTATCTCTTATCCGTAATGGACTCTCTCTCTCTCTGTCTCTTTCTCTTACCCTCTCTCTCTATCTCTCTCTCACACACACACTCACACACACGTGAACTTACACACACGGACATCAACAAATAATAAAGAGTTAATAAACAAAAATAATCAATCAACATATGTGAGTGTAATGGAATCCAATAAGGGACAATGGACCTACTGCAAGTGTTCATAAAAAAAGTATCTTTTTCAGTTATTTCCCGTGGATTTCTGGTGGCTTCACACGAAAGGCTAAAAGGACCTTTTCACTTTCGTGAAATATCACTTGTTATCATGTGGCTGTGTCCAGAAACAATAGATCTTGACGATGAGTGCATATTCATAATGTTCACTCAAGTAACGTAATTGCTATTTACCTGTAAGTACGATAGCAATAGGTAATACCCATTGGGAGGTGGAGGGGGGGAAGGGAAACACAAAGAAGAAGAAAATCTAAATTTTGAAAAGGCCATGTTCGACAGAGAGAGAGAGAGAGAGAGAGAGAGAGAGAGAGAGAGAGAGAGAGAGAGAGAGATTGTCCAACCACTCAAATAAATACTTTGAATTTTGTTCTTGGCAACTCTGGTAAGACAAACGTCTCCACGACGACTTATGGACGGCTGTCCGGGGGTGTGGGGCTGGAGCTGGGGAGGGTGGGGGTGTAAGTTAAAATGGGAAAACATAGTTTTCGTGTGGAATTCAGCAAGGGACAACAAACCAACACAGAAATATTAATCTAAATTAAAATATGTAATAACGAAAGCGATTCCTTCGATTTGCACTGTCTTATTTTAACTGTTCAACTATGTGAATCAAAGAGCTTAATATAGAAAGAGGGGGAACTTGGTACAGAATCGCGAGACGGAAGATACGAGTTACGCTCCTTTGTCGACATGCTAAAAATGGCTCGTGGCAGAAAGACAAAAGGCGACCGAGTAAAACAGGGCGGTGACTTTTGCACAGCCATCAATTGTCATAATGCCAGATACAAGAAAAGTTGTGTTGGCAAGTCCTTTTTTCAAATTTCCAAGAGACAAAGAAAGGTAAATTGCAATTGAAAAACTTCATTGTTTTGTGTTTATGTAGGCTTAAACTAAGACCGCTGCAGTGCTGTTAGTGTTAAAACAATCGGAGAGCGGCTTGAATGATTCATGTTATACCTATGTGCTAAAACCAAAACAGTTTGCTTGCTGACAGTTTACGTTCAACAGGTCGCTCACTGTTTACGTTATTGCTAGGTTGTTTGACTATATTTGTGCTTATATTTCAAAAGATGTCAGATTGGCAGTTCGGCTTCGTCAAACTGCTTATGTTAACAAGTTAAATTAGACTAAGTCTGTTTTCTCCTTGTGATCAAATACTGTGCAAGATAACCCCTTACCTAGGCACAAAAATGGTCCTTGATCTGTTGTAATCCCTTTTTGTTTGAGTGTAAACGGGAAAAAAATGTAATGTAGAAACTCAGTCCTTGTTCTGACCTGTGAATTTCTGCGCATTAGATCTATATTGCGTGGAATGTTGTAGTCTAGGTTCTGATTGTTCTGTCTGATTAATTAATTATTTTCCATGAAGTGACTGATGTTATTAAGCCAGTGATGTGGGAGGTGAGAGGGTTGGGGTTTAGGGGGACACCTGATGTAAATTAAATACTCACTTTTAGTGAAACATATTGTTATTGTGCTTTATTGTGATTAATTGATTGAATGACAGAGCTCTCTCTCTTCTCTCTCTCTCATGATTATGGATTTACACAGTTTCGGATAAATGAAACAGTCTGTCATGCATATTTAATTTTAAAATATCTGTCGTTGATTAAAAAATAATAAATTCCAGGGCAGAAAACGAACCTATGACATACACACATAAGCAGCATAAAAGCACCTAATAAATGTCAATAAGTAAACATAAACCAAAAAAAAAAAAGACAGCAGCAGCGGAATGTTATTAATAATGATGGTTAAAAGTTTGGTTTTTGCAAATGTTGCCATAAAAATGTTCTTTTGCAAAGGCTCAATAAGTTACCACGCACAGATCATTCATATAGCAGATGATAAAATATAGCCAGCCCGAGCCAAGGGAAATAATCCGTGAGAGCGTCTCGCATTTTTGTATAGGACATAATGGAAGTTCCCCCTCTTTCCGGAATAAGCTCTTTGGTGAATCTAATCAATTAATGGGACCCAATTCCAATGTACATGTATATAACGCGCCAAATGTCAGCTCAATTTAGAACGATGTTGAGTTACGTGAACACACAGACAAATAGACACACAGACGATTACAGTCTGCAGAAATCCTGTTAAAAGATGGAAATTCGAGAGGTCATTATTTTGTTCACTGATTTGTTTTGCATTTCTTCTTCTTTATTTGCACCAGGGCCGGATCCAGGGTGTAGGGGGGGGGTGCTAGGAGTGCTGCAGCATCCCCCACCCCCACCCCTTGGCAACAACAAAGAAATAAAGAAATAAATAAAATAAATAAAGTAGAAGATGGAAGTTTTTGTTCAACTGGAAATACGTTATGTAAGGCAGTTAGTTACGGTAGTTTTACTTGTGGTGTTTCACCACTCTGTACCATACACTTTAAAAAGAACTAGACTAGCACCCCACCCCATCCCCTCCCTCGAAAATGGATTGATCCGGCCCTGTGCACCCACTTACACTTTAGACCAGTGTTTTCTATCTCTTTATAATGAGAGTGTCGGATTAGTAAACGTTAAATTAAAACAAAAACAAAGTTTCGGTTATGCTAAATTAACCCTCTAAAATCGTTATTATAAGCGAAGTCGGTTATAGTGAAGTAAACCTCTTAAACTGTATTATAAACGAAGTTTCGGTTATAATAAAATAAACTTTAAAAACTTTACTGTAAACGGATTTTCGGTTGTATTAAATATTCGGTTATACTAAAGATTTATTTGGTCCCAGGGCACTTTACTATATCCGAAGTTCACTGTATATAGGTATGCATGAAACCGTAGGTGTGTTATACATTTTCATTATTATTGTTGTTATTATTAACAATAAGGGACTGCATGCTATCCTCAAGTAAACCTTCCTGGTCCCGCTCTCCAATGTATTATGTAGCCTAAAACACGTACTGTGACATGTAGGGCCTACGTTTCTGAAAAATGAACATCCGCAAGACACCCGATACTTCACGCCTTTCACACGTGCACGTTGCACAAATTTGCGACAACCACAGGCGCTTTAACCAAGTAGAATGGAACATCAGCAAGAAGGAGGAGGAGGAACAACGAAGCTTAACGTCCTATTGCATCCGCGTTAAGGACGATCACCACGTCGCCACCCTGACAATAATGATTATCATCATCATATCAAAGATGAGATCCTACGGATCTCGTTATTTTGTGTGTGTCTGCATATATATCCAATCCTATCCTATCTCGTAACTCGAAGGTCGTAGGGGCACCACAGATGATCGTTTAACCAGCAAACTCCATCTTTCTCTGTCCCCCGCAACCCTCATGGCTTCGCTCAGTATCAAGCCAGTCCATTCTCCAATGTTCTCCTCCCACCTCTTTTTCTGTATCCCTCTCCTTCTGCCTCCTTGCACCGTGCCTTGCAGAATAGTCTTTGCAAGTCCTGATGATCTGGTGATGTTGCCATACCATCGGAGTTTCCGTTTCTTCACCACTCTGAGCATGTCATCGTGTTGTCCCAATGGCTTGTGTGATGGTCTGTCGGATTTCGTCCGCTGGACCTAAAGCACAAATCATGTAATGTCATATAATGTAATGTCGGATTTCGTTGTTGGTGATGTGCTGGGAATAGGAAAAGCCCAGAAGTCTTCTGTAGTACCTCATCTCCATACTTTGTATTCTTCGTTGTAGATCTGCTGTTAGGGTCCATGTTTCGCAAGGGTATAGGAAGATACAGATGACAAGGGAGCGCAGCAGCCTTATCTTGGCATGTAGACTGATGGTTCTGTCTTTTCAAATGGGCTTCAACCTTTTCAGGGCAGCAGTTGTTTGTGCGATCCTGGAGAGGACTTTCTGTCGGGACCCATTGTCTGATACACTGGTTCCTAAATATTTGAAGCTATGCACTATGTTGAGAGTTTGGCCTTGGACTTCGATGTTCATGTTGATGCCATTGGTGATGTTGGTCATCATTTTGATCTCATCTGCACTTATTTCAATTCCATAGGCTCTGGAGGTGGTGTCAAGCCTATGTACCAGCTGTTCAAGTTCTTGTTCCTCTCCAGCCAATCCATCAATGTCATCCGCAAAACGGAGGTTGGAGATTGCTCTACCCGCTATGCTGACTGTGCCTTCGAGATATTTTAGATCTATACTGTAAAAAATTTGGATTGTGTTTACATATTGCAAAAACGAAAGTGATGATTTTTTCCCCCGCGATAAAGTTAGAAGATAAGATAAGATAAGATATTACTTTATTAATCCAAAAGCATGAAAATTACATTGTCTGTCAATTAAACATGTCCATTAATTCTTCTTTTACACACACATAAAGACGCATGTTTCTTACAAGTGATAAATAAAAAGAAAAGTATTGAAACAAAGGAATTAAAATATTTATACACATTCCTTCAAACACATGGACATATTTTCATAATGTAAATATTAGAAATAAGCAGTAAAACGGGTTAACGTAAGAACAGATAAGGTTGCCTGTTTTTAAGTTTAAAAATGTAATTCTTGAAATTGTTTGGGAATATAAATATCTGGGTACCCTTTTTCAATATAATAACAAATTTCAAAAAATTCTCAGATCCATGAGTGTAACAGCTGAAAGTGCTATGTTTTTGCTTTTAAAAAATGTAGAAAACTGGATTTGCCGCTTGATATTCAGTTAGATCAATGTTGATAAATGTGTAAAACCGATTTTAACTGCGAGGTATGGGCCCATGAAAAAAATAATAATATGTGATAGATTACAACTAAAATTTTTTAAATTGATTCTTAATGTTAAAACTAGTACGCCGGCCTGTATGGTTTTAGGTGAAGTTGGCTGTTTTCCTGTTTCCTTGGATGCTAAATGCCTATTCCTGTTCTGTCCCGTAGCCCGGAGGTCGTAAGGGCACCACAGATGATCGTTTAACCAGCATACTCCATCTTTCTCTGTCCTCAGCAGCCCTGATGGCTTCTTCGCTCAGTGTCAAATCAGTCCAGTCTCGAATGTTGTCCTCCCACCTCTTTTTCGGTCTCCCTCTTCTTCTACCTCCTTGCACTGTTCCTTGCAGAATAGTCTTTGCAAGGCCTGATGATCTGGTGACGTGGCCATACCATCGGAGTTTTCGTTTCTTCACCACTGTGAGCAGGCTACTCTATTTCTGATATAAACTTTGTATCGATTGTTGCAATGATTCTGCTAGTACTTATGTTTCGACTATGCTCTTATTTATTTTTTAATTCTGAGTATAAACTCTCCTGGTTATGTACTGTTCGTTCTCTGCTAAATGATCTTGGTCTGTCTTTCATTTGGTTATACGGCTGTAAATACCCTTTGAATTGTTTTAAGATCATGGTCAAACAACGCTTGAGAGACCAGTTCTTGAAAACCTGGCATCAGGATGTAGGCCTACATGTATTTGATCATAATGCTTGTATTACATATAGAATTTTTAAGAGTACCTTCTGTTTCGAAGATTATTTAGCAAACGTCTTTCCTGCTGAATTGGATCGCAAGGCTTAATGAAATAAGCAATGGAAAATGGAAACACATTCCTATAAGTCAGCTAAGCATGCATGGTAATAATTTAGTATGTTTAAACGCCTCAGTAACCTCGAAATTGTTTATCGGAATGGAAAAAATATCCTCCCCATTCTGGAAACAAGCTTTATCAAAATGGCTTGATAATAAACACTTGTGGGTCAACAAAAAATCCCCTTTTCACGGTAAATGTCTTTGGAATAATAATGATATAAAATACAGAAACAAAATATTATTTATAGATAGCTGGATAAAGGCCGGTATTAATTTTGTTGAAGATATCTGGGTAGGTGGGGATATTGCTCCATTGGAAGTAATAGTCGCTAAAGTAGGTTTTAACCCGACAAGAATTTTTGAGCACAGCGTGATACGAACGGCGGTACAAGCTTTGTGGCGACGACAGGAGAGAGAGCCTGTTCTAGTTCAGAAAGCAGGCACGCAGTCTGAGTGTAATGAAGGCTGCAATCCCAATAAAATCAGTGCTCGAGACTTTCGACAAATGATAACTAACGAAGAATGGTCTATTCCTTGTTCAGTCAACTTTTGGCAAAACAAATATAAGTATTGAAAAACATCACTGGTCTCTGGCTCAAATTAGCACAAAGGAAGAGAGACTGAGATTAATACAATGGACCAAGGGCGGATCAGCAGGTTCATGCGGGAGGGTGCACTTTTTTTTTTTTTTTTGGGGGGGGGGGGGGGGGGTAAAGAGAAGTTTTTGTATCTTACCTCAGATTCATAACAAAGAACAGTTATTCTTTCAAAACAACAGTTTATGGGTAAAACGCCCTGACATACATGTGTTACACTTTCTTTTGTTGTTGAGTTGCTACCTAATGATGTTGCTATAACTGCTGTAAATATACATTTTAAGAATAAACAGGATTAGAATAATATTAACAAGAATAAACGACAAATAAAATAAATTATAAATATCTTTATGTCTATCCCTATCATCATCATCAAACAAAATATGTACATACCACTTCAGTGTGAGGTAGGTCACAAAATGGTTCAGCACAATATAAAATGTCTTTTCACAAAATAGAAATACTCCTAAAAACTGGTAACTAACACTAATGCTGTGCAACAACGCTAGGCTGTTGCTTCTTTGACGGACACAATATAAAATGAACTCTTCTACATAAAGCGGGAATGAGAGGAGTGTAAGGATTAAGGGGAGAGGTGCACTAACGAAATAAGCAGAGGTATTCTCGCCCAATTTCTGGTCTTGTCATCATGCGCTAATCATTGACACTGTGCTTGTTTAGTCTACGGGCTGGACAGTCCCCGCTTCTATCAACAATGAGCCCAGCGCACAAGGAAATAAATGTTTTACATTGAAAATAAACCTCTTACATAAACGCATGTGAAAATGCATGCGACATATGACGTTTTAGCGGATGTTACACGTCATAATTGGCAGGCGTTCTTTGAAGTTGAGCTGTTACATGTCTAACATGTGTAGGCCGATTGGTGAGTGTGAGTAAACGAAAGAAGAAAGGAGGGAGGGGGTGGGGGTAACAGGAGATTGAGGCGTGAAGAGGGCAGGGTTGATATGGGAAAGAAAATAGGAGAGAATGCATCTTTATTATTATTATTATTATTTATCATTCTTATATAGCGCTTTTTCAGCATCTTTGGGGTAAATGACGATTATTATTATTATTATTATTATTATTATTATTATTATTATTATTATTATTATTATTATTGTATCACTTTGGTGGAAAGACTTAAATAAATTATTATTGTATCACTTTGGTGGAAAGACTTTAAATACATTAAACAACGTCTTCTTCTTCTTCTTCTTCTTCTTCTTATTATTATTATTATTATTATTATTATTATTATTATTATTACTATTATTATTATTGTCCTTTATTATTATTATTATTATTATTATTATTATTATTATTATTATTATTATTATTATTATTGTCCTCTATTCTTCTTCTTCTTTTTATTATTATTATTATTATTATTATTATTATTATTATTATTATTATTATTATTATTATTATTATTATCATTATGCTGCTTCTGCTGCTGCTGCTGCTGATGATGATGATAATGATGATTAGCATAATTATTAGCATGATGATTATTATGAATATTATGGATATTCTGAATATTCTTCTTCCTCTTCTTTGTCTCCTTCCTCTTCTTTCTTCTTCTTCTTCTTTTCCTTCTTCTTCTTCTTTTTTTTTGTAATCGTCCGTGGGGGGGTGCACGTGCACCCGGTGCACCCCCCCAGATCCGCCCCTGATGGAAAATATTACACAACATCTATCCAACAAACATTCTTTTATGTAAAATTGGTATCAAAGACTCCAATAATTGTGACTTCTGTTTAGAACCTGATTTTATCGAACATTTTTTCTGGAAATGTAAAAAATTAAATATTTTTTGGCAATATGTAATGAAACAGATGTTTGACTTTAATGGCGAAAATGTTGTATTGAAAGAAACGGACGTGTTGTTTGGTTACAAAGCAAATAATCTAAATTCAAATAAGATTAAAGTTGTTAATCATATATTATTGATTGCGAAAATGACCATCAGTAAATTCAAATACGGAGAAAACTTAACCCAATATGTATTTTTGACAATGAAATGGTACTGAGGAAATACGTAGCTATATATATATATATATATATATATATATATATATATATATATATATATATATATATATATATATATATATATATATATATATATATATATATATTTCTTCTTCTTCTTCTTCTTCTTCTTTCTCCCCTTACCTTACCCTTCTTTTTCGTTTCGGGAAAATTCGGTGCTGAGGGCTTGTTGTTGCTTGTGTTCCTGTTTAGATAGATGTGAAGACCATGTCACGCTGTTCTGTAATAGTGATTTGTTTTTATGGTTTTTTTGTGTGTTTTTTTTTCTTGTTTTCTTATTTAGGAAAAGAGAAGAAAGGTAAAGACAGAAAGATTAAAAACAAAAAATATTATTTTCAAATATACATTTAAAAAAAAGAACCAATGAAAAAGATCTGAAAAACTCCTTTAGTTTTAAAAAAAGGGAAAAAAAAGACAGGAAAAAAAAGGGAGTACTCGATCTGCATGCATCTGAGGTTCAAAAAATAACTAAAAAAAATTAAAAATTTTATTTAACAAGGGTAAAAGATTAAGCACTGGGTGTGCTTTTTTACATTCTGCCCTTGGGGCTTGGAACAGTAACAATTAGTATAACAAAATAACTTCATAACAATAACATCATAATGTAACAATATAATCAAGATATGCCCATGCACGCACACACCCAAACACACAATAAATATATGTGTGTGTGTTTGTGTGCGTGTGTGGGTGTGTGTGTGGGGGGGTGTTTGGGTGTGTGCGTGCATGGGCATATCTTGATTATATTGTTACATTATGATGTTATTGTTATGAAGTTATTTTGGTTATAACGTCAATTAACACCAGTTGGTCGGGTTGCTGCATGTGCTTAATTAGGCTAAGTCGTTGATCTTATCGAAGCTCGTATATCTGTGGCTGTTACTGTGTAATTCACCAGACAATATTATCAACTCTATTGAAAAAGTATTTTTTACATTTTGTTTGGAATAATAAAAATGCTAAGATTTCTTAAAAGTCCTTAATTAAAAGTATCTCCGAAGAAGGTATTGGTATCCCAGATGTACGCCATTATATGAACGCATTTAAAATAACTTGAATAAGAAAGTTGATGGAGACTAAGTATAAATGGAAAAATACAATTGAAATTGTAAATGATAAGGTGTTTTTAATTAATAAACTCACAAAATACACAAAAACACCAAGAAAAAATTAATATAAAATCAAAGACTTTTGGGCTACGCCCTTCTTTAATGATGAAAAATAAATAAAACATGAGGTCAGGGATGATGACATAAACACTAAACATGCGCCATAGTCTCACTCTCTCTCTCTCTTTCTTTCTCTCTCACTCTCACTTTCTCTCTTTCTCACACACACACTCTCTCTCTCACTCCCTTTATTAAAAAAAGGTATATGAATATATATATATATACACACACACATATCACATATATATAATATAATTAATAATACATAATAATAATAATAACAACAACAACGACAATAACAATAATAATAATAATAATAATAATAATAATAATAATAATAATAATAATAATAATAATAATAATAATAAAAGGCCAGAGAACTTAATTAATAAACTTGGTAACAAATTGTGTATTGCAGAAAATATTAACACTTTCTGGTATGACGTTCTTAGTTCTGGGAGATAAAATTGGACTTGACTGTGCTGAGGAAATGTATTCGGAGCCATTATTTTGTAATAACAATATTTTCATTGAAGCGAAAACAATTTATTTTCTAGATTGGATTGAAAAAGGTGCATATGTGATTGGAAATTTATTGAATGAATATGGCAAGTTTTAAAAAGTGTTTAACCTTTTGTTGAAAAACATAGAACTACTACTAATTTCTTAGTGTATTATGGTTCTGTAGAGGCTGTTCAGAAATATGTTAACTGGGGTGGACTGCAATTAGCTACGCTAACGTTGTTGATTATAACAATATTAAAGTGTGAAGACTTATAGGTTCAACTACGAGAGATGCAATATTTTATGATATATTAGTTAAATATGATGTAAAACCAAACTGTTGTTAAACTGGGATGGGAGAATAGTGAGCACAGTAGAACTGAAAATAATATTTAATAAAATACAAGAAATTAAGGAAATCTAATTGAAGTGGCTGTAAATTAGAATAATTCATAGAATAATAGGAACCAATATAGTATTATCTAGCATTGGAGTAGAACAAAGTATTAATTGTACCTTTTGTGAAGGTGAAAAGGGAAAACCTACATCTTTTCTTTAAGTGTCTTTTCGTTCAAACGTTTTTGACTGAATTTGAAACAGCCTTAAATTCTATGTGTTACAGTGTTGTTACGTTCCACTTCAGCAAACATCTCGTAATATTTGGTTGTGACAGAAATATAAGAACGGACACAATATTACACTTGTTCATTTTATTATCCAAATCATTTATCTACAAATGCAAAATGAAAAAAAAATATTCCACTTTACAGGCCGGCCCTTTACCAGCTGTGCTGAAAAGTCGATGTAAAGTAGAAAAACATATGGCGTTTTCATAAATGAGATATTAAAAATATGTACTAGCATGGCACCCATACTTACAACTGTTTGATGGCAGATAAGTGCTTATACCTTATAGTTAGATGCATGTTTTGTATAATTTGTAAAATGGTGACCCATGATGCTCGCTCTCTCTTTTTTTTCTTTTTTTTTCTCTGTTCCCATTTTCTATTACACAGAAAAAACACAAATAAGTCTGTATAATCTAATACAAAAGCTGTGCATATCTGAACTGTATGATTTTGTTTTGACAACTTGTACAAGTGTCATAAGGAGTAGGAATCCTTCGTTCTACATCTTTTTATTATCTTATTATCTTTTTATGTCATTTTCCCCTCTAGTGTTTGAGAATGTAAAAATGTAGTATTTGCCTGCATGTTTTGGAAAAAAAAAAGTTGTTAAAAAAAACAACAACAACACACACTATAAATATAGAAGGGTAGTGGTAGTACCAAGGCCTGGGTAGTACTAAGTTAACACACAAACACACCCACCTACACTATAAATAGAAGAGAGATACCAGGCAAGTAGTAAATCAGAGTCTCCTCTCTGAAAATCCTTACGGGAAGAGAGGGGACTATAAACTGATAAACAACAGGCAAGTAGTACCAAGGCCTGGGTAGTACTAAGTTAACACACAAAAACACAACCTAACTATAAGTAGATTGACTACGTATGCCTGTGACATTGTGTTTGTGTGGGCGTGCGTGTGTGTGTGTGTGTCTGTGTGTGGGTACGCGAATGTGATGCACACATAGTAATGGATATGTGAGTGGCTGTTTCTTAATTATTAAGTGGTTCATAATCATACGTGATCCTGAACTGTGATGCCTACTATTGATTGTTTGTGCATGATGTATACATTGACTATTAATGTAATGTGAACTGTGAGGCGTTGTATGTTGGTTTAATCAATTGACGTGATGTGGGTGCTTGACGCGATTAGGTGACATGATATATATTGACAGTGTTTGTGGTTCTATTTAGTGATCTGATTGTTTACTTTCGATAGCCTATTTTGCGTAAATGTGAGAAAGCGATGTGTCTGCTTGCACTGTGCTGTAATGTATTGTATTGTATTGTGTATGAACTTATAACCTATATTCTGATGTATTCCCATACCTTTGATTTGTACCTTTGTGAAATAGGAGTACGAGTATGCTATGCTGCGTGTGCGTGTGTGTGTGTGTGTGTGTGTGTTGTGTGTGTAGATTTGGATGTGAAGCCTAACATTCTTAATAATTCTCATTTTACTTAATGCTGTTAAATTGTTTTAATGCTGTATTTTGTTTTACCTGCAGGGTGTGTTTGACTCCATAACTTTATATGTATGATGAGTGATGTATGTTACTGTGTTTACCTATCCTTTAGTGCTGTATACATGTTATAGGCCAATGAAGTGTATGACACGATGAATGACTGTGCAAGAAAGGATGTATTTCACTGTCGCCATGCCACACCAAAATCCTTGTAACGTTTTTACTTGGTCAATAAATATTCTTTATTTTATCTTATTCTATGCGCAAAACAAATTCTTCACATGAAGTCAATAAATCTTGAATCTTGAATGATTCTATTAGCAGTGTTAAAATCTAGTCACATGTTTTTGAAGTAACAGTTTATTGATGATTTCGTTGCGGAATGTCTCTAGTTGTAACTAGTCATGTGTAATAGTGTCCATGTAACACCATTTTATTTGCTCAGTAGCCTATTCGTTGTTACTTATTTTCTTATAATGTATGTAACAACTCCACTCCCCTGTATAGTGAGTGAAGGGAAACAACAATGTTGACATAGCGTTGACAGTGGAGATGTGTAATGTGTAACCTTAGAACGATTAGCCCCTTTACAGTGAGTCCCTTAAATGTATTAAGAGTGTGTGTGGGATGAATCAGTGCGTGGATAAGAATGAATGTATAGACCCAATTAACGAAATAATGTATTCTTTGTGTTTATCAAAATGGAAGTCTTTGGCATTTTATGCACAATACCATTTTGTTCACACAAACTTTGGAGAGTAGCCAGTAGTCGTGGATGTCTCAAGCTAAATGATAACAAAACTGAGGGTCTCTGTGTTTCTTCATCTGCTGACCCCTCTCTCTCTTCAATTCAATATTTTAATTTAACGTCTTTTCACAACAATGTGAATTTTAGGCTACCATAACACAAATAGAAATAACTTAATTATAGTAACTTAAAATAAATCTGTTCCGACATAAACCCTCTTCTCTTCCCTCAATTATCACTGTTGGAACTACTTCGATTTATTTTTCTGACACGCTGTGTCATAGGATCGTCACAGCAGGACGACACACTGCTGCTTATAAAGAGAAACACAGAATGACAGCAAGACCAAACACTACCACGCACTCACTTCACATGCGTTCTATAATAAAAACTAAGATACTCGAGTTTTAGTTTTCAATATACGCGCTTGTCTTATTTTATTAAATAAAATCATACAATGAGTTCCTTACAAAACAAAAACGTAAATAAAATCATACAATGAGTTCCTTACAAAACAAAAACGTATCTTTTTAAAATATATATTTAGATGTAATTAACATTTGTCATTTGTCAAACTGTACAGTAGGAAAATGGTTATCTTATATGTGTAGTATTTAAGCTCAAAATTGGTATCTTATATGTGTATTTAGTTGAAATTGTATGGTAAAAAATTATAATTTTATATATTTAGATGTAAGAAGGTGCGTGGCCATGACAAGGGAGCACAGCAGTTACAAAATATAATTTTTCAGGAAAAAAAATCTTGTAGTGTGAACTGTCCGGGCAATACAAACAAAAAGTGGACGTGTCCTGTTTATATTGCTTCTTTGTTTTGTACACAATGCTGCTTGGTTTCTAATACAGTACTTCATGTTTCTTACGATTATAAGGAGAAGTAGAATGGTAACAGAGGCAAAACTCTACCCACCACAATCTAGTCGTCGCTCCACAAGCTTTCTACAATAAAAACTAAATTCAGTCCGCAGTGGGCTTTTATGTTATTGAAAATAATACAATGTGGTGTTTTCATTACAAAACAAAACGTGGTTGCCTACTAAAAAGAATGTATTGAGAGTTGCAAGTATAATATACATAGTCAAACGACTTGAACAGCAGAATTCACAGTATTATTTGGCGTTTTATAAGTATAAAATAAACCGTAAGATTTATAGGCAGCGCATCGTAGGTTGTATACTATGAAAACAATATAGATGCTGGTATGGTACCTAGTCATGATTTCATTGAATATATTCAGTATTTTATTGTACATGATTCCTATTTGATTGTCGTCTTGACTGATAGCAGTTGGCCGATAGCTTTCGTTATCCCAGTAGTATAAATCGTTACAAGTCCAAATTGCGCTGTATAAGTTTATAGTCAATGCAACAACACTCGCTAGGGTTTTCTTATTTGAGAAAAGAACATGCTGGGAAATCAGCAGTAACAATAACGTAATATATCGCACACTCCCTGTTCTGATAGATTGTATTAGATTGTATACAATTCCTATTGTTAGAGTTCGTACAATCATGGCTAACATAGTTGCAATAAAATCTTCAAACATTTCTTTGGGGGAATAATTCACCACAGATAATGAAAATGTAATAGTTCTACTTTAAAATAACGTACGTAAAGTTTTTGTGCTCTCTCTCTCTATATATATAATCCGTCGAAAATGCCTTGTTCTGTGTTATCTCTGTACGAGCAGGTTAAAAAGCACATCCCTTAAATAATTGTTTTTTTATTATTCGTATTTAAAAATGACTTTTAATTTATAGGGATTATTGTATTGTTAAATTCTCCAAAAACACAAAGTATAACATTATTTTGTTAGTAATTTAATAAATATTTGTCGTTCACAACATGTCAATTTCAATTAGTTCAAAAACCACAGGCTACTTTACAAAACATTATAATTTAGGCATTTAACAAGTTCACTTCTACATTTTATTTTAATGGAATATTATTACAATAATTATTAAGTGTGAAAGAGCTCGGAATGATTCAGCATCACATAAAGATTGCTAGCTTACAGCGCGGCACACACGCGGGCAGAATTAGCTCGCTGGCTCAGTCAAGGCACATTGGGTCTGCTTTGCGTTCATAGTTAAAAAGTTCATTCGCATAATCCCCAGACACAGTGTATTCGAGAGTGGAAAAGTTGTGGAGATATATTAAAAGTAAAGTAAATCCTATAAAAAATAAATTTTCCCATTTTGTCTTTACAAACAAAGCAAAAGTCTCACGGATTTAATTGGATATGATGAATATTGTTATTTTATATTAGATGGATTTAATGGTTACTCTCTTCTATATTTTATGTATGTTGGTACATCGTTGTGTGTGTATATCGTTGCTTCTCACAAACTGGTTTTTTTCTTATTCGCTGTCGTCTTTCATTTCACCATTTTCGCTGCAGACAATATTGTTCAAAATCTGTCCTAAACGAAACGCCCACCGAAATCGACAAGCGTAGGCCGAAGAAAAATATACGTTTGCCTGCAGCGCACGGCTACAATGGATAAAACCTTCATCACGATCACCGCAAAATGGGGAGAGGAAAAAACAACAAAAATTTTCTTTTTAGTTACCGTCGTAACCAAATACACCCAACCCTCGCAACAAACTTCGGACCGTGAGCTGTAGTGGGAACATTTTCTTTTCAGACAAAATTTGTCAAAATCTCTCCTGAACGAAACGCCCACCGAACCGAGTAGCGTAGGCCGAAGAAAAATTTTCTTCCCCGGCCCAGCTGCGTCGGTCCCCAGTTGCCGTTTGCTGAACGACACCCAAACAAGAAAACGAGCGCGTCCTTCACCAAACCACATTCAAGCGTTACACCGTTTGGCTGCAGCGCACGGCTATAATGGATAACCTCACCACAATCACCGCAAAATGGTGATAGGAAAAAACACCAGGAATTTTCTTTTTAGCACCCGTCGGCACCGAATGCACTCAACCAACTTCGGACCGTGAGCTGTAGTGGGAACATTTTCGCTGCAGACAATATTGGTCTCCTAAACTAAACGCCCGCCGAACCGAGAAGCGTAGGCCGAAAAAAAATATTCTTCCCCGGCCCAGCTGCCTCGGTCCCAGTTACCGTTTGCTGAACTTCGGACCGTGAGCTGTAGGCCGACATTTTATCAAAACATCGTCCCGGCCAAAAACAATCGTTGCTTGTACCTTATCCGTGACAGTAGGCCGACCAGTTAACGAACGCCGCCGCCTGCACCGATATGCGGTTGTGGTGATACGTGCTCTGTGGATTGCCTTGCTCTCACATGCTACACGGTGCGAGAAGAAGTTAGGTGCCCCAATGCGCTCTCTCTGTTTGACGCTTTGGATTTCAATTTGGCCGTTACTTGCTCGCCATTATCTGAGCAATCGTTCAACCGATTTCGACCAAATTGGGTACGAATATGACAGAGGGTAAGGGCTACGCTCCCGTGCCATCGTATTTCTTCTATCTCAAAGGTCAAGGTCGCTGGCGACATTCTTGTAGCTACACCCTTCTTATCCTTTACATCTCAACAACAGAGGACGCACTTAGTACTACCAAGGTCTTGGTACTACCTGCATAGTATATCTAATAATAATAATAACGGATTTTTTATATAGCGGATACTCCAGCCTATGACCAGACTCACCACGCTTTACATAGTCATTACATATAAGTACATGCACTCGATAAAACATCGCTTTCGCTACAATACACCAAAAGACAGAACAGTAAGGGTACAAATTATTTACACTTATGTACATATCTCTCTTCTATTTATACGAATAACGAATAACGAATCTTTATTGTCCCCATTTGCACTAGGATATTTGTGTGTGATGCACAATAACTGTTGAGATATTAAGAAGACAACACAAAGGTTAGCGTACATCATGTATACAATTGGCATGGTCATGAGAAAGCGTGAATGATTGAGAAAACGGGCAGTAATAGTCTTGAGATTATTTTAGTATTGTTATGCATTAAGGTGTTCTAATATCCACTACCGTTTCTTTATTGTATACATGTACGCTAACCTTTGTTAGAAATATAGTTAATATTGTATATATGTTAAATTACTGTACTCTGTAATGTATTAAGAGATTATAAAGAGTTCTTTTTATAAGCCTTCTTGAATTTATTTTGTATATAAAGTCTAGCAATAAGTTACATGTTGTATATATGTGCTTTTGAAAGTTTTGCATAACAGTTGTGAGTATTTTTTTTTTTTGGTCGTTCATGGTTGCTCTCCTTGTTTATGCTGTTTGAGGTTGATATTTATAGTTATTGTTAATAGTTCTGATTGTGAGCTATTTTCCTTTGCTATAGCTAGATATTTAAATTTTCTTTATTCACAAGGGCGTTTATATTTTTCTTTTTTAAAATCATCATCACCCTCACCCCCACCCCCACCCAGCTTTTAATTCGCGCCGCGCGCATCAGACAGTCTGTCGCTCACACAACGGCGTCACAAGCCGCTTGCGGCTCGATCATTTATTTTTTTCTCCTAGTGTTTCTCGTTCTAAATTATGTTGCTTGTACTAACTATGTGCATATAACTGCATATAGTCCTTTTTAAAAATTTTACCCTATCTTACTTTGTACAATTACTATTATGTTGGCTTTTAACAAGTTGTATTGCGTGTTTATTTATGTTTTATACGATGAATATCTTGTTTGTTTTGTTGTTTAAAAAATGTATAATGGTTTCTAATGTTGTTTACCTATAATGTTTTCGAATGCCTCTTTGTAATTATTTTATAGTTTGTTAAGTATTGTATTTGGCAGTTGAATGTTTTTAATTTTGCTATATAATGTACCTATACATAAACAAAAAAGTTATTTCCCTTCAACAACTTATAGACTACATTGCTCATTCGAGCATCCATATATTTCGTGATATTACAACCCGACAGACACTCCTAATATTTTTTATCTTATATTTTTTTTCTTGGCATAATACCTTCAGTTTACTTGACACACACACACATACAATCATGATATCTGAGACATCTTACCCGTAGAGCGGTTTTAATTGCTCTGTGACGTTTGTATATTTTTTTTTTCTAGTAGATGTCTTCTCATGTGGAGCGGCTCTTGCCGTTTACTCGTTGAGTTGCATTCGCAAATACTCCGTGATATTTCTGGGCATAACCGCTAATGGTTATATCCATTGAGTCACCAGTCGAGTCTCTCCTTTGATTTGTTGGTACATGCATGTATTGGTCGTTGTGTAGAATATTACCAATTTTATACTTGGTTTTGTCACACTATTTTATTGTCATGTATGGTTTTAAAAAGTACATTACATGATTATTGCTTTAGGTCCAGCGGACTCAAGTGTCTATTACATTGTCTTCACCTAAATTTTTATGATCTTTCGTGATTTATTCAGTGTGCTTCAATTGTATAATTGTAATTTTTATATTTTCGGAGAGAGGACTCTCTCCTTTTCCGGACCAGGGAGGGGCATATATGACAGAGTCCAAATTATGGTTTCAATACAATGTTAGAAATATACCACAGTTGTTGGAATTGATGTCACGTTTTAACAAATTTGAGAAGCGTATTACAATTGCTGGAAATGCTTAGTTTTGATACAAAAAAGTCTGTATAAGTGTTGATAATAAGAGTTTATAAAAACGAAAATGTAATTAGCGCCGAGCTTATCCAAACCTTATGGAGACGAAAGATAAATGAATTGTTGAGATTGATGATTAAAAGCGGTGGTGGAAGTGTCCGAAATTGATTTGGCTTTTGTGACATTAAAACAAAACACATGAAATAAGAAGTAAAACAAGAAATATGGTTGTTGATTATGGGAGTGGGTTATAAAGGAAATTTGTGAAGCATAAATATAAATGAAGACATTGATAGGTTTGATTATTCAGCAATATGGAGTTATTTGTATAATACATTGTTAAATTTTAAGAGATGTGAAGGTGATTACAAGTATAGATGCAATATTAGTAATGTAGAAATAGAGGATTACATTACATTATTATTGCTTTAGGTCCAGCGGACTCTTCCGAGCCAAATCAGGACCGGACAACCCCTGATCCGCATAAAAGATCTGCTGAAACAACCCTAGTGGTAAAACTGAAAGCTCTCCACCAGCCAGTCACTTTACAATAAAGACATCCCACGCAGGGGACGGCTGAGGCTTCACCCCAAGTTATCGAACCCCCGTTTACAAAAACAAAATAGAATACAAACATCATTATAAATTATCAACAAAACACATACATATAAAATGCCTACATTGCTAAATAATAACATCATAGTGACCACCTGGCAGAAAGCGTCCAATATTCCCAAGCTGATCCAACAGACCTCATACACAAATAAGGAGTCTTGTCCCGGAAGAGTTTTCAAGAAAAAAGGTAGGAGACTGGTCTAGCGAAGAAGACGATAGTATAGCAGATTGATAGAACAGAGCAGGAATGAGAAAGACAGCGACAGTGGGAATTTAAAGCACTAAATTTCCAGAAAGTGGGGATACTATTTATACTGAACCCCCCCTCCCCCCTCGGCACCCCAACGGGGGTTAGTTTTGAGGATAGGTGTGTGTTTAAAAGTGATAAGATAGTTAGTGAGGAAATGTATTAGTGTTGGAAAGTAATCTGTAATCAAAGATAGAGGAAAGACGTGGAGTATGGTTAATGTAGTTCTGTTTCACCTTTAACATTGTGTAGCCAGTTAGGTGGTGAATGAAACTCCACAGAATAGTGTAAGGAGGATAGGAGATAGTGAGACGGTTTTGAAAAGTTCCTTGAAATTAATATTAATAAGAGAAAGAAAGCATGCCTATATAGATATTTTTTAAAATAAATATTCACAATTGCACAGTTGGCCAATCATTATTAAGTTGGGAGGCATAATGTTGAGACTGGATACCCATATACATATAAGATAATGCACAGAGAAATGAGCTTGCCACCGCTCTCTATCTCAGCTCTCAGTTTTCTTTGTTCTCTGCCTTCGCATTATGTAATGGAATTGTACTAGGAAGATAAGATGAAGATTTTGTATTTTGATGTATGTTTTCCAGTAAATAAATAGTTAGAAAAACAAAATGAAAGAGTTGTGGGTTAGCAAATAAAATTTCTCAAAACTGTCTCTCAAGGTGTCTGTGTCAGCCACTGAAGCTGTGGCTCTGATGAGCCCAAAGCAGGGCGAAACAGTAAACAATACTACAACGATGTTTTATTTATGATTTATTTATTTAGTGTGTCTAGTTCCTATTTACTCCGGTTCACCCGGGGGTTTCTGTATAAAGAGTATCCCCACTTTCTGGAAATGTAGTGCTTTAAATTCCCACTGTCGCTGTTTTTCTCCTTTGTTCTTTCGCATTCCTACTCTGTTCAATCTACTATACATATGTAGCCTACTATCTTCTTCTTCGCTAGACCATTCATTCACCTATATTTTTTCTTGAAAACTTCCAGAACTCCTCATTTGTGTGTGGGGTCTGTTGGGTCGGCTTGGGAATATTGGACGCTTTCTGCCAAGTGGTCACGGGGGCTTCCTATGATGCTATTATTTGGCAATGTAGGCATTTTCTATGTGTTTGTTTTGTTGATATTTTATAATGATGTTTATGTTTTATTTTGTTTTCGTAAACGTGGGTTCCATAAATTAGAATATAGCCTCAGCGTCCCCTAGCTGTGTGGGATGGGATGCCTTTATTGTAAATAAATATTATAATAACAACAATAACAATGAAAATATATATTTTCATTATTATTGTTGTTATTATTAACAATAAGGGACTGCATGCTACCCTCAAGTAAACCTCAGCTGGTCCCGCTCTCCATTGTATTATTAAAACACTAGTGGTTTTTGTACCCTGGCAAGCCAGGGTACACAGGTTGCGGTTTAAAATGTAGACAGAGAGACAACTGTTGTCTGCGAGTTTCATTTGGACGATGATACCTCCCCATATCCCCCTTGATACCTCACCATACCCCCCCCTCTGATATCTCCCCGTCCCCCCCCATGATGCCTCGTCATACCCCCTTGATACCTCCCCGAACCCACTTGATACCTCCCCATAACCCCTTGATACCTCCCCATAACCCCTTGATACCTTTCGTACCACCCTTGTAACCTACCTGTACCCTCCTTGATACTTCCCCGTTGATCGTTTCGCAGGTATGGATAAAATGAATCGACCTTTTTTTTTTTTTTTTTTTTTTTTTTTTTTAATCAGTTTATAGTCCCCTCTCTTCCCGATAGGGATTTTCAGAGGGGAGACTACTGTGAGAATCGACCATCACCATACCCCCTTATATATACCCGTATCCCCGTTATGCCTACCCATGCCCCTTTAAACCTACCCGTAGCCCCCTTTTACCTACACGTACCACCCCATCCCGATCCTTGATAATAATAATAATAATAATAATAATAATAATAATAATAATAATAATAATAATAATAATAATAATAATAATACAAATAGAAATCATAAAAAACACCAAGGTTTTAAAATAAAATTGGATATAAGATATTAAAATTATAATAATAATAATTATTATTATTAGTTTATAAATAATAATAATAATAATAATAATAATAATAATAATAATAATAATAATAATAATAATAATAATAATAATAATAACGTACCACCCCATCCCGATCCTTGGTAATAATAATAATAATAATAATAATAATAATAATAATAATAATAATAATAATAATAATAATAATAATATTGAATATAGAATAATACAAATAGAAATAAACACCAAGGTTTTAAAAGAAAATTTGATATAAGATATAATATTATAAATAATAATAATAATAATAATAATAATAATAATAATAATAATAATAATAATAATAATAATAATAATTAAGGTAAAAAGCCTAAATTAAAAAGAAAAATATCCATATTGTAGTGGGGAAAAAAAAACATTTATAAAAAAAAAAGGCCCGCGCCGGATTCGAACTTGGCTCGCCCTAAACGGTAGGCGAAAGTGTTACCAACTGAGCTATCAATGCTTCGTACACAAACAATATATTTTTTGGTCTATATGGGAAAACATGCTGAAACCTCAATTTGATTTTTAATGGAAGCGCGCGGAATGAGGCTATTGCAGTTTGTGGACATTTTGTTTATTTATTTATCTCAGAAACGGTTACATGTTCGGTAAGGAAATGTCGGCTATAACGATTTGGTGGGTTTTGAGCACACAGCAGGCCGATCAGCGGCCTCCAGCACCTGCCCAGATCAGCGTCCATAGGAGACAAACTTTATAGTAGAGGCAAAGAAGGACTTCCGGCTAAGCAATTTATATATATAGATGTACTGTAACGTGTACGTTTCTGAAAAATGAACATCCGCAAGACACTCGATACTTCACGCCTTTCACACGTGCACGTTACACAAATTTGCGACAACCACAGGCGCATTAACCAAGAAGACAGAACCATCGGCAAGAATTTTGTCATACGTAGGCTACTACCACTTTGGTACTACTGCGCTTCCAGTTCGCTATCGGGGAGGGCATCACAAAATTATACGTACTATATGTACTGCGCTACCAGTCCGCTATCGGGGATCCAAAAAATTCTTGCCGATGGTCCATTCTTCTTGGTTAATGCGCCTGTGCGACAACAAAAGAAGAAGAAGACGAACAATTTCACATCCGGGTGACTATGTAATGACATAGACACGTACATTGCCGAGCACGCTTTATTTTGTCATCAGCCGGCAGAAGGTATACGAGCGGCAATCTCCGTGAGTCAAGTTGATTCGTTCCTATTTTTACATTTCTGAGGAACGGCTAATTCCGTTCTTTCAATAATAATATTTGAGAGCCACAGGGGCTACCTGTATCCCACAGGCGCTTGTATCTGGGCCAGCAAGCGCCTATGGCCACGCGAGCGCCTATCAATAATGGTATTGGATGCAGTCAATCTCAAATTTCACAAATAAAAATTCGATTTCCTTTCTGTCTTCCAATAGCGATCTTCTTAGATCCTGCCTGTGTGCGTATGCGTCAATGTGTGTCTGTAGATGTTAGGAGGAGCGATTGTGTGTAATTGTATTTTGTGCTTACTGAGACAAAATCTTCATATATGTTTGCTTGCTCGCTCTGGACAGCGGTAACGTCTCCATCCTAACCCTCTTAGATCTTAGTGCGGCCTTTGACACCGTCGAGCATCACACCCTATTTAAGACGGGGATTACTTTGGAATCTCTGGATCAGTTTTGGATTGGTTTCGATCTTACCTTTCCGATAGAACTCAGGCGGTCGCTGTGGATGGCTGTTTCTCCAGCAGAGCTGACTTGGTGTGCGGGGTTCCACAGGGGTTCGTTTTAGGCCCTGTTTTGTTCATAATGTACACAAGCCACTGCTCCTCTTGCTCGAAAAGCATGCTGTTGAGAGCCAGTCGTTCGCAGATGACACGCAGCGGTACCCATCCTTCTCTTGTTAACTTCGCTGTCCAGTCCATGCGGGAATGCATTGGTGAGGTCAAGTCATGGATGGCCCTCAGTAGGCTGAGGTTGAACGACGACAAGACAGAAGCACTCCTTATCCACAATCACAAATCATCCTTTGCCTCGTCTCTCCCCACTTCTCATCAAGTAGGCTGCTCTGACATGCAGTTCTCTCCCTCTGCTAGGAATCTTGGCTACATTCTCTCCGATTACATGTCCCTCAACAATCACATCTCTCACATCTGTCGCTCTGCTTACACCGCCATTCGTCAGATCAGCTCCATCCGCCATTACCTCACTATTAGTGCTACAAAAACATTAGTCTGTGCTATCGTTCTCTCTCGTCTAGACTATTGCAACTCTCTTTTGTCAGGTTCACCTAAACACTTTATCGATAAACTGCAAAGGGTCCAAAACTCTGCTGCTAGGTTAGTTCTAAAGGCAAAAAAGCGTGATCACATCACTCCACTTCTCCACTCTCTTCACTGGCTCCCTGTTCAAGCCCGCTGTTACGTTGAAACGCGAATGGTAGTACGTCGGAAACGTATACGATAGATCTAATCGTTTCGTTTTGCAAAGTATTCAATAATAGAGTTTATTTACCTTTGATTTGAGTTTGCATTGTTGTTAGGAGAGGCTTTGTATAACGTTGATAATTTGCGTTAGTCGATATTAGTTGAGAATCTTCTGGATATGCGTGTTTACTCTTGATAGAAATTTCCGGATGGATATCGAAGGTCGTGAATGTTCCCGGAAGTAGAGAAAATGTGCAATGACGTAAGCCAGTGATGACGATCTTTAGTTCGATTGGTGGCAGTACGTCATTTCTACCATGTACCATATTGTTCCAGAAAAGAGAGAGGTTATTTAATCGTGAGCCGAGTCGCTGTTGAGAGAGTAAAGTTGTTGATAGTGATTTGGAAAGTTGCTGTGAAAGTTGTTGAGTCGAATTGAGAATTGTATGCAGTTGTTGATGTGTGCTGAATAAAAGTGGAAAACTTCATACGTCGACTTTGTGAATTGTATGCTGTTTGGACGGGCTGTGTGAATAAACGAATCTGAGTTACACAACTATCAGGAATTCAAGCATCGGGGCTGAATCAGATACTGATAGAAAACACCAACATCGAACTGAGTGTAACATTTTGGGGGTCAAGCCGCGATTCACGCCATAGCCAAGGGTTCAACTGCTACAACAAGCGAGTCAACGTTACGAGAGGCAGTCATCGAGGGTAGCCGCCAACGAGTTGCGTCGAGAGGGGCCAACATACTGGGACTACATCACCGATAGGTTCGGGTTGACTGCATGGGCGTGTAGTCGCTGAAGAGTTGCTTCGTGAGCGAACAACAGATCGGGACTACGTGGCTACCGTAAGACTACGTCGAGGGACAGTCTCGGAGCTACATCGCCAGTGTTACAGCGAGCGTCGAGCGGACGTCGCGTCTACTTCAGCACAGGAGCGTGTACATCAACACCAGCGTGGTGCAGCGTCGCATACGACGAGGACAGCGGGGCCTGCGTCAACGAAGGCGACTAGTGACAAGCATCAGCGCTACTGCAGAAAGCGTGCTGTTCTAGAACAGTCTAGAAAGGTACAGCACAGTCAAGAACTTTCCAGAAAAAGAACTCTACAGTCAAGAACTTTCTAGAAAAAGAACTTTCTTGAAAAGAACTTTCCAGAAGCATCAAGATGGCTGACTTCTGGCAGAAAGGGATTCAACTGAATCTAAAAGGCAAACAGCTGACGGAGTACGTCAAATCCCAGGAGAGAATACAAGAACGAGAATTAGAAGAGCAGCGTCGCCGTGAAGAAAGAGAATTGGAAGAGAAGCGTCTAGAAAAAGAAATAGAACTAGAACAGAAGCGTCTAGAAATTGAACAGCAGCGGCAAGAGAAAGAAGAGCAACGACGTCGTGAAGAAAGAGAGGAAAGAGAGGCTGAGCGTCAATACCAGCTAGAGTTGGCGCGTATCCAGAACAATCAGCATGCGCCACAAGTCACCAACGACCATACGGCTCCAAGATTGCCAGCTTTCGTCGACGGGAAGGACCAGATTGACTGTTATCTGGCGAGATTTGAAAGGTTTGCCAAAAGCTCTAACTGGCAACCTCAAGACTGGGCGATTCGACTAAGTGCACTTCTGACGGGAGAAGCACTCGACGTCTACACCAGATTGTCGGACGATGACGCTAAAGACTACGACGTCTTGAAAGAGGCCCTATTGCAGTGCTACAACTTTACAGAGAAGGGCTACCGTAAACGCTTCCGTGAATGCCGGCCTAAGTCAGGCGAGACGCCAAAGCAGTTTGTGGAGCGCCTGTCGTCATATCTACACAAGTGGGTGGAGTTATCAGGCGAAACGAAGTCTTACAACAGTCTCCATGACCTGATCGTGAAGGAACAATTTCTCAATGCCTGTCACAAGGACCTAGCGACCCACTTAGAAGAACAAAAGCTGCAGACGCTTAAAGATGTGACTGAGGCTGCTGAAAGATATCTCATCGCTCATGGGAAAACCCTGGGGCCACCCAGCGCGACGAAACATTTTCAGAAGACTGGAAACCATGTGAACCAGATCCAGGGAAGCCAGACGAGCCAGAGACAGACAGACTCCACGCCTCCTCCCAGGGAAGGGCATTCAAGGGGCTGTTTCACTTGCAACGCTACAGACCACAGAGCAGCTAACTGCCCTCAAAACAAAAGTAGCGGACAGCGGAGCAGTACGGACAATTCAGCGGCGGGCAACCGGCAGAGGCGGTTCTCCAATCAACGGCAAACCAGTAGATCTGACCATCAAGTGTGCGGCGGGAGCGTCATTCTTCCGAGTGAGACCGAGCGCACAGCTACCCCTGCGGACGTGCAAGAGTGCATGACTGATGGCCAACTCCTCCTTGCCAACGGGAAATCCATCCCCGTCGTCGCCAGCGCAGCTGTGACCGTCCAGAACATGCCTGTTTCAAAGGGACGCGTCGGAAATCATGAAGTGACTGTTTTAAGAGACTCTGGCTGTAGTGGGGTCATCGTCAGAGAAGACCTAATCGCTAAAGAACAATTTACTGGCGATTCAAAATGGACACTTATGGCCGACGGCAAATGTGTGAGAGCGCCAGTTGCGAAGATTCATGTCAACACCCCTTTCTACATAGGCGAAGTCGAAGCGGTTTGCCTGAAGAAGCCGCTATACGATTTGATGATCGGGAATATCGACGGCGCGAGACGACCCGACGACCCCGATCCAGAGTGGAGTCCTGCCTCAATTCAACACGTCGAAGTTGTGGAGGAGGATCCATTGCCATTTCCCGATGGAGACCTTACAGAGCTGCTACGGGACAATGTGGTTACTCCGGCTCAGCCCTGCCGACCAGAGGTCGTCGGTGCCGTTACAACCAGGGCCCAGGCCAAGAGAGACAAGACGTCTACGCCACTGAAGGTCGCCGACAACTCTAAAGCTGCCATCGTGGACAGAGATAAGCTGATCCAGCTCCAGGAAGCTGATAGCACTTTAAACAAGTACAGGAACCGCCAAGATCACGTGACCAAACGCAGTGGCACGGTCTATTTTGAGGTGAAGGCCAAGATCCTGTACCGAATCTTCCAGCACCCGAGGGTCAACGGAGGTAAACCACTACGTCAAGTCTTGGTACCGTTACCCCTAAGGCGCCAAGTGATGGAAGTAGCGCATGACTCAATCATGGGAGGTCACCTAGGCATCAGAAAAACGTCAGACAGAATCCAGGCGGTGTTCTACTGGCCAGGGCTTCATGCGGACGTCAGCCGTTTCTGCCGATCATGTGACATTTGCCAGAAGACCATACCTCGAGGAAGGGTCCCGAAAGTGCCTATGCAGAGGATGCCTCTGATCGACCGACCTTTCAAGAGGGTGGCCTTAGACTTAATCGGCGAAATAAGACCTCCGAGTGAAGAAGGTCATCGGTGGGTACTGACTTTAGTGGACTATGCGACTCGGTACCCAGAAGCAGTGCCTCTGAAGAAGATTGACACTGAAACTGTTGCAGAGGCGCTGGTGGACATGTTCAGTAGACTTGGAGTGCCTGAAGAAATTCTGACAGACCTCGGGACGCAGTTCGTCTCTGACTGCATGAAGGAGGTCAACAGACTGCTGAGCATCCGGCATTTGACTACGACACCCTACCATCCGATGTGCAACGGGCTTGTCGAGAAGTTCAATGCTACGCTGAAGTCCACCCTGAAGAAACTGTGCAGCGAGCAGCCCAGACAATGGCATCGCTACATCAACGCCCTACTTTTCGCCTACAGAGAAGTACCGCAGGAGTCCACCGGCTTTTCTCCGTTCGAGCTGCTGTACGGAAGAACCATCCGAGGGCCGATGCACATCCTAAAAGAACTGTGGACGAAGGAAGTGGACACCCCAGAGGTGAAGAACAGTTACCAGTACGTGTTTGAGCTACGGGAGAAGCTGGAGCAGACTCTCGAGATAGCCAGAGAAAACCTGAAGAAGTCCCAAGACTGTGGAAAGCACTACTATGATCGTAGGGCTGTGAACAGGAAGTTTAAACCTGGCAACAAAGTGCTGGTGCTGCTACCTACCGATCACAATAAGTTGCTGATGCAGTGGAAAGGCCCGTACGAAGTGGAGACCGTGGTGGGTATCAACGACTACAAGGTGAAGGTCGGCCAGCATTCCAAGATATACCACGCCAACCTCCTCAAGCTGTACGAGGAAAGGCCATCAGAGACTGTGCATGTGGCAACAGCAGCTGAGATCGACAACAGCTTTGATAGCGAAGAACTGTTGGAACTGGGAGACTTCCACAGCAAAGAAGGCATCGATGATGTTAAGCTAGGACCGAGCTTGACGGAAGGTCAAAAGTTGGAGCTCAAGGACCTTATGGGCGAATTTCCCCATAGCTTCAGCGATGTCCCAGGCTCTACGACTTTGGTCGAACATGAAGTCCACACCCAGACCTGGAAGGAGCATCTGCAGACCTTGAGGGAGCTGTTCCACCGTCCCGCAGAAGCCAACCTGACCGTGAGACCCAGCGAATGCATTCTGGGAGCTGACAACGTCGACTGCGTCGGACATCCGACGGGAGAGGAAGACAACGGAGGATGCACTGACTCCAGGAAAGCCCACGAGATCACTGTCTTTGACCCTGGGCCGATGACGACCGCAATTGACGAGGGCGTCGTTTCCTTGCGATTGACTGAACATTGACTGTGTGGACGAACTAAGGATATTGGTAATGACAGACTTGAAAATGAAAAACGTTGACTGGGTAAATGATCTGTGAACATTGACAGTATCCAGAAAGACTTGCAGATGAGAAGCTTTGACTCTGTGTGAATGAACTGTGAACATTGACAATATCCAGGCAGATTTGAAGATGAAAACCATTGACTCTGTATGAATGAACTGAGAACGTTGATAGTGTTCAGACAGACTGAAATAAGTCTTAATTCTGTACTTTGTTTGTGCATTACGTTTCAACGTTGTTGAAAGAAATTAGGTAAATTTCTTCTTGAGTGGGGGGTTATGTTACGTTGAAACGCGAATGGTAGTACGTCGGAAACGTATACGATAGATCTAATCGTTTCGTTTTGCAAAGTATTCAATAATAGAGTTTATTTACCTTTGATTTGAGTTTGCATTGTTGTTAGGAGAGGCTTTGTATAACGTTGATAATTTGCGTTAGTCGATATTAGTTGAGAATCTTCTGGATATGCGTGTTTACTCTTGATAGAAATTTCCGGATGGATATCGAAGGTCGTGAATGTTCCCGGAAGTAGAGAAAATGTGCAATGACGTAAGCCAGTGATGACGATCTTTAGTTCGATTGGTGGCAGTACGTCATTTCTACCATGTACCATATTGTTCCAGAAAAGAGAGAGGTTATTTAATCGTGAGCCGAGTCGCTGTTGAGAGAGTAAAGTTGTTGATAGTGATTTGGAAAGTTGCTGTGAAAGTTGTTGAGTCGAATTGAGAATTGTATGCAGTTGTTGATGTGTGCTGAATAAAAGTGGAAAACTTCATACGTCGACTTTGTGAATTGTATGCTGTTTGGACGGGCTGTGTGAATAAACGAATCTGAGTTACACAACTATCAGGAATTCAAGCATCGGGGCTGAATCAGATACTGATAGAAAACACCAACATCAAACTGAGTGTAACACCCGCATTGACTACAAACTGTCCACTCTCTGTCACAACTTCTCTGACTCCTGCCCTTCCTATCTTACTGATCTTCTAACTGTATTATTATCCTGATTGACTCTTACCCTCTGACTGATGACGGATGCCGGTGGGGTGCCGTCCATGGCTTGACATGTAAATAGTCTGTAGGCTATATTTAGATCTATCTAATTAATTTTGTATAATTATTTTTGCATTAGTTTCTATATTATGTTATTGATACTATTTTATTTCTGCAATAGTGAAGAGTCGGGTCTTGTCTTTTTATCCGATCATTGTATTAATTGACCATTGTTAGATGTAACAAATTTTTTGTTATATTTAAATCTGTATGGTGAATCTTATTATTATTTAATATGCCATTGTATTAATATTTTTTGTTTGTTTTTTTATTATGCATGTGTGGTGTATTGCATATGTTGTTGTTCCCTTGTATGCCTTGGCGAGTACGGTTGGTGTGAATGCTTGCATACCCTGTTTTATTGTGTATGTTTGTTCTAAAGATATATCCTATGTTAAGAGCGGTGAGCCCAGCCCTGAGCTGGGGTATCGCGCTATATAAGACTACTTTATTATTATTATTATTATTTAAAATATTATTTCTATGTTTTACCTTTTTAAAGCAGCACATGCCTCTATTTTGTGTTCTCTAAATTGTAATATGCCTGCCTTGTTCGTTTGTTTGGTAGTTTTACAATACAATGTTAGTTATTTATTTATCTTTTTTAAAAAAATAATTTTTTAACGCTATGGCTGCATATTTAACATTTAATGCTTGCTGAATGACTGTTCTTTGTGCGCTTTAACGTAAAGGAAGTAAACTAATATGTTTGTTTTTGTGAAACCTATTATATATGATTGGTGTGTGTGTGCGTGCGTGTGTGTATGTGTATGTGTGTGAGGGTGTTTCTGGGGGTGCATTACATTACATGATTTTTGCTTTAGGTCCAGCGGACTCTTCCGAGCCAAATCAGGACCAGACAACCCCCGATCCGCATAAAAGATCTGCTGAAACAACCCTAGTGGTAAAACTGAAGGCTCTCCACCAGCCAGTCACTTTACAATAAAGACATCCCAAATAGGGGACGCTGAGGCTATACTCTAATTTATCGAACCCCCGTTTACAAAAACAAAATAGAATACAAACATCATTATAAATTATCAACAAAACACATACATATAAAATGCCTACATTGCTAAATAATAACATCATAGGAAGCCCCAGAGACCACCTGGCAGAAAGCGTCCAATAATTATTCCCAAGCTGATCCAACAGACCTCACACACAAATAAGGAGTCTTGTCCCGGAAGAGTTTTCAAGAAAAATGGTAGTTGACTGGTTTAGCGAAGAAGAAGATAGTATAGCAGATTGATTTGATAGAACAGAGTAGGAATGAGAAAGAACAAATGAGAAAGACAGCAACAGTGGGAATTTAAAGCACTAACTTTCCAGAAAGTGGGGATACTATTTATACTTAAACCCCCGGCAGCCCAACGGGGGAGTGAAACCTATTATCCATGAATGGTGTGTGTGGTGTGTGCGTGCGTGCGTGCGTGTGTATGTGTGTGTGCGTATGTGTGTGAGGGTGTTTCTGGAGGTGCGCGCACGCTCGTTGGTGCTTTTGTCTTGCATGCCGCAGAGAGGGGGTGGGGGGAGTGGGACAGCCAGTGGGTGAGAGAGAGCGAGAGTTTGGGAGAGAGATAGTATGTTAAACTGTACTTACACATGAACGATTCTATGGTTTAGTGCTTCAGTGTGATTATTTGCAAATTCAAATGTATGCACGCTTTATTTGTTTATATATATCCCCATGGGAAGCCCCATCCAACCTCAGTGGTATTATTATTATTATTATTATTATTATTATTATTATTATTATTATTATTATTATTATCGAGGATTTTTATAGCGCACATATCGCAGTACTTGGCGACTCAAGGCGCTGGCCGATTCAGGATTTAACTCAAGCCGCCCCGAGGCGCCAACTTGCAGCCTTTGGGCGCATTGTAATAACGCTCCAGACAAGTGAGCACAATCCTGGGCAGCCAGGGATGGGGGAGAAGGTATGTGTTACGTCACTCAAGTTTGAATCCAGGCCAGCGCGGGAGAAGTGTGGGTGACTTTCTTTACATTGTGTGTGTGGGTGTGTGTGTAGCCCGTGTAGGTGTGTGTGTGGGTGTGTGTGTGTGTGGGTGTGTGTGTGTGTGGGTGTAGCCCGTGTAGGTGTGTGTGTGGGTGTGTGTGTGTGTGTGTGTGTCACTATAATATTATAGATAACCAAAAAGACCATCACAGACATGGGCGCTCGCGTGTCCAGATACAAGCGCCTGTGCTTGCGGATGGGTTGTTTTATCCCCTTCAGAAACGCCCATAGTGACACACACACACACACAATGTCAAGAAAGGCAACGCTGTCAGCCAGAACGAGAAAACCGAAAATATGTGACAAGACAATCATGGGAAAGCCAAACCTACACCTCCTAAAAAAAAAAAATAATAATAACTTCGTCGGGTCCTTTTGTATGATAATTTTGATACAGGTACGTAAGGTAAGTCTCTCCTTCCTACTATGACCACAACCCCCATCACCATTTCTATTTTCCTCAACCATCACCACTCTCCCCCACTCCTGACCCTCTCGCCCACCCTCCCCATCACTTGAGCTACACCTCCACCTCAACCGCCATCACCATCACCACCACTCCCAGCACCACTATTACTGTTACAGGACAAACCGATATGTACACCAGAACTGCGGGCCATCACCATAAAACGTGAACCGTTTTTTTTATTTTTTTAAAATTTTCTGTTAAACAGCCGAATCAGCAGTGGAAAAACAAGTTTCAATTTCATGTCAAGCTGCTCCAATAGTAACATTATTTGTCATTGGTACAGTCTTACTCTAAGAGGCGCCGAGGGGACAAAGAGTGTATGAAGTTATATTGTTCATACACTCTTTGGATCGGAACAAGCACTCACAAGCATAGCATTATAGCACAGGCGCTTGTATCTGTCCAGCTTGTCCAGATACAAGCGCCTGTGCATTATAGATACTGCAGGAGGGCATTGAGCCCAACGACATTGGGTGGCTGAGTAAACATTATTTGTTGTAGCGGTCGTGTCTTCATTACTGTCCCACTTCTAGGATTTCATTGTAGGTAGTTTTGAACAAGGTTTGTTTAGAAAGTGGTTGCTGACCAGTTGAACATTACATTACATTACATGATTATTGCTTTAGGTCCAGCGGACTCTTCCGAGCCAAATCAGGACCAGTACAGCCTTACAATAAAGACATCCCACGCAAGTGGTGCTGAGGCTATACTCTAATTTATCGAACCCCCGTTTACAAAAACAAAATAGAATATAAACATCATTATAAAATATCAACAAAACACATGTATATAAAATGCCTACATTGCCAAATAATATCATAGGAAGCCCCAATGACCACCTGGCAGAAAGCGTCCAATATTTCCAAGCTGATCCAACAGACCTCATACACAAATGAGGAGTTTTGTCCCAGAAGAGTTTTCAAGAAAAAAGGTAGGCGACTGGTCTAGCGAAGAAGAAGATTGTATAGTAGATTGATAGAACAGAATAAGAATTAGAAAGAACAAAGGAGAAAGACAGCGACAGTGGGAATTTAAAGCACTAAATTTCCAGAAAGTGGGGATACTATTTATACTGAAACCCCCGGCACCCCCACGGATCACCGATGGGGAAGAGGGGGGGGGGAGCAGTTGAACAAAGGAGACCAAAACAGAAATAAAACAAACACTAACTTATCATTAGTGGTTCATTGTTTATTGACAAGGAGATTCTTAATACACTAGTGCATTTATAACTATGCACTAGAGAATCATTAACCAACAATACTTACGGACCACGCAAAAAACAACTGATATCAGATCAATATGTTGACAAGAATATCAAATATCTCCACACACACAAAAAAAACCTCACGAATCCACGACAAAAATATTGCTGGTAATATCAAATTAAAGAGGGACATATTAATATGTAAAAGACAACTGGTGTCTGAATGATATGTACTCTGTATATCAATTAGCATTTTAGACAATGACCAATAATAGGCCAGTTTTCACTAAACAGGCGACCTTAACGCTAACTGAGTGTCAGAGATCTATCAAGAATAGGCTGTGAGCAGGTCTTTGCCCTCTGACACTGAGATTGGGGTCAGCGTCGCTTTTGGGTGGACTGCCTCTATAAAGCTGAGCAGCAGTACGATAGGACCAAAACATCCGTTCACACAGTAATCCACACAAAAAATCTTCCTGCTTGGACCAAACGTATCTACATCAACAGAACGCTGACAAAAGAAAACTGTCTCGCAACATCAACTAAAACCACAAACATCCCTCGAAGAGATAAGAAAACGGAACAAAAATATTCTACAGTGCGCTTTTCCAGCTCCAGAGATGCTCAAGGCGCTGGTCGATACAGGATCTAACTCAAGCCGCCCGAGGCGCCCGCCTCCAACATTTGGGCGCATAGTCTGACGCCCTCAGACGCCCATGCACAATCCTGGGCGACCGGGGATGGGGAGAATGGACCTAGTGCGTGCTAGGTGCATTTGGGTAGCCGGCCCTTGCCCGTCTTGGACATGAGATTTCTGGTTATTAATACGCAGTTTTCTCATTACATAATTATAGTAACATTTTCATAACAGCAAAGTATATTTACAAAAATATAGTTTTCCTCATTACATATGGTAACATTTCCAAAACATATATATATATATATATATATATATATATATATATATATATATATATATATATATATATATATATATATATATATATATATATATATATATACAACAACAATTTTTCAAGCATTGTGCATGCACTTATCAAAAGAAAAGGCACAAAGCTATTGCCCAAGAAGGCTTGATATGCAAAAGATATGTCAACAATATTTGATACGTGGCTTGTAAATCTGTTGAGATACAAATCTGAGATTCACAGAGAATCCAGACCCAGGAAACTCAACAACTGTTTGGAATGAATTTTCATTATCAGTGTGCTTGGTGCACCATCTTCATCTTGATAAGTTATCCAAAGTCCAATGCTCAATTTCTCAATATTCAATGTTGCTTTCTTCTGCGCACTCTTCTTACACAGAAGAATGAAAAACAGTTAGATCCACTGTCAGGGTTGTACACTTCTAAAAACAAAGAAGAGGTATTCATAGCATTGATCTTTTTTTGGGGTTCTTTTTTGTTCTGAGGGATGTGTGGGAATTTGGAAGGTTCTATTTACGATTTCTTGGCCTGTTGTACTTGCTGCATGTAAAGGTGGAAAAGGTGACCCCGTAACCTTGCGGTCGTTAGAGAGGGATGTGTGGGAATTTGGAAGGTTCTATTTACGATTGCTTGGCTTGTTGTACTGGCTGCATGTAAAGGTGACCCCGTAACCTTGCGGTCGTTGGAGAGGAAAGCGCCTGGGACCTCCATTTTCTCTAGGCCAGCTTAATGAGGGCTGTACCTATCTCCTCTCCCTTCCTGCTTTACCTTCCCCGGTTGTAAACAGATCCAGGGACCCATTCACGGCCAGCTGGGTGAACTGGGATGTCCCGTGCGCTTATTTCAATCTGTGCTGTCTGGTGTTTGCCTTCCAAGTACGGTCACCCACTCAAGTACTAACCCCTGCCTACGCTGCATAAACTGTAACATTGCTAGCGCGTGACCAGATCACTACACCACTCTCAATTAGTTATTCATTGCTTACAAGGTCCAGTGGACTGCAAAGAGCCCAATCAGGACCACAAAATCAAGACCACTTGGTTGAAAGAGGACTCACTCCTGATCTGTATGAAAGATCTGTTGGAACAACCCTAGTGATAACACTGAAGGCACTCCACCAGCTGGTCACTTTACAATAAAGGCACTCCATGCAGAGGACGGTGAGGCTATACTCTAATTTATCGACCCTTGGTTACAAAAACAAAATATAATATAAACATCATTATAAATTATCAACAAACCACATACATATAAAATGCCTACAATGCTAAATAATAATATCATAGGGAGCCCTAGTGACCATTTGGCAGAAAGCATCCAATATACCCAAGCTGGTCCAAAAGACCTTATACACAAACGAGGAGTTTTGGAAGAGTTTTCAAGAAAAAAGGTAGGTGACTGGTCTAGCGAAGAAGATAGTATAGTAGATTGATAAACAGAGTAGAAATGAAAAAGAACAAAGGAGAAAAACAGTGACAGTGGGAATTTGAAGCACTAAATTTCCAGAAAGTGGGGATGCTCGGCCTAGCCTGAACCTTATTTCATAGCCTATTGCTGTCAACTGCCCGTTCAAACCTTTTTTTTTGGCCATTTGGCAGAAGGCGTCCAATATTGCCAGGCTGACCCAACAGACCTCATACACAAATGAGGGGTTTTGGAAGAGTTCTCAAGAAAAAAGGTAGGTGACTGGTTTAGCGAAGAAGATTGTACAGTGAACAGATTAGGAATGAGAAATAACACAGAAGAAAGACAGTGACAGTGGGAATTTAAAGCACTAAATTTCCAAAAAAATTAATAGGGATACTATTTGTACAGAAACCCCTGTCATCCCCACTGAGGACCACTCTCAATGCAGAAACTGTATAACAGGAAACACACCTTATAAAGGGACTGAATTTCTTCTCAAACTGTGTACACTCTTATTTGAGAGCTTTGGCCTCAATGATACAGTGTAAAACTCTCCTATGATCATAACTTCCTAGTGTAAACACAAACCAAAAAGGATAAGACTCATTTCAAGTTGTTGGGCATGATGTACGCCCAGTTTGTGTATGCTTTGTGCAACCCTGACAGTGTAGCATGCCACTGCAATCATGCACACAGAAATTCTCATCGCTTGTCCGAAGTACAGTCAACAAAACAATCATGTCAACTAACTACAACTGTACATAAAAAACAAAACAAACAAACTTAGAGAATATTGCAAAACTGCCAGACAAAAAAATAATGGCCATTTTGTATGTGTATAATTTAACTGTGAAAGAGTCCTTGTGCGTTTAGCATGAACATCAATCTTAAACCCTGTGATGATACACAACACTTGGACCATATTGATTAAACTGCATCACCATCACCAACATCATCATCAATCACCTGCAAAAGCTGCATAAACTCTTCACAACAGCCATCATCATCACCATAACTGACCATTAGCACCACAGTAATCATCAACAAAACCTTCGTCATCACATTGCTATCAACGCTTTCACTATCATCATAATCATCACTATCACCATCAATTTCCTCCTCCTCCTCCTCACCATTATATAATTCAGCTTCATTCACAAGCCGAGAGATCGAATCTGATTAAACGGTCTGGATAAAATAAATATACTGAATAGAATACTATACCGGTCTAATTCTTTTACGTACAGAGCCGTAGCATATAAGTTCACAGATGTGTGTGTATGTGTCATATCCCTCACCCCTGAACTCACACACACACACAATCAAATAACCTCAAATATTCATGAGCAATAAAAAGTGTCTACCCAAATCACATACATAAACAAATATAAATATACGTAAAAATAAATCAATCAAATAGCTAATACCACAACGCGGAAGTACCACAGTACAATTTGATTGAATCAAGGGAAGTAATTTACATCTGTTTTCAATTATTTTGCTCAAAATCAATGCTAAAACCTCTGTGGCGTAATAAAGGTGTATATACACAAAATTCACCAACCTGATCCATTTTGATTATTTAAAAACTGAAGAAAAAAAATATCCAAAACCAATTTCTAGCGAGGCATGCACAAACAATAATTAATTTTAGTTTTACACAAAATAAATACAACGTTAAAAAAAAAAGAAAAAAAGAACAAATTGCACAGATGCAACATCGAAGGCACACATTTGTGGCTTTGTGCCAAACACTTCACAAGAAAAACAGTAACAATTAAAAAAGCAGAGTATCCAACAGAGTATATATATATAACTCAATATTATATTTCTCCTCATTTATATATATATATATATATATATATATATATATATATATATATATATATATATATATATATATATATATATATATATATATATCCACACTCCTCCCCACTCTCTCACAAAAAATAAAAAATAAATAAACAACCCCCCTTTCCCACTCCCTCCCCCCCCCCCCCTTTCCCCCATGAAAAAAAAGGAAAGAAAAAAAAGAGAAAAGAAATACTGCTTGGATAAACGATTCCAACAACCACAGGTTTAAAAACAAGGAGCATACCCCAAAGGTACTAGGTCAGCCTAGTTAGTTAGTTATTCATTGCTTACAAGGTCCAGGGGACTGCAAAGAGCCCAATCAGGACAACAAAATCAAGACCACAACTTGGTTGAGAGAGGACTCACTCCTGATCCCTATAAAAGATCTGCTGAAACAACCCTAGTGGTAGCAATGAAGGCCCTCCACCAGCTGGTCACTGAGGCAATACTCTAATTTATTAAACCCTCGTTTACAAAAAACAAAAATAGAATATAAACATCATTAAAAAATATCAACAAAACACGTACATATAAAATGTCTACATTGCCAAATAATAATATTAAGGAAGCCCTAGTGACCACTTGGCAGAAAGCGTCCAGTATACCCAAGTTGGTCCAAAAGACATACAAAAATGAGGAGTTTGGGAAGAGTTTTCAAGAAAAAAGGTAGGTGACTGATCTAGCAAAGAAGATATATAGTAGATTGATAGAACAGAGTAGGAATGAGAAAAAACAAAGGAGAAAAACAGTGACAGTGGGAATTTGAAGCACTAAATTTCCAGAAAGTGGGGATGCTCGGCCTAGACTGAACCTTATTTCATAGCCTATTACTGTTCAAACCTTTTTTTTTTTTTTTTTTTTAAATCAGGCACTGTCTGCTGGAACCTATATAAAAAACAACCCAAGAAATTATGGTTTCCTAGAATGGTCACTTGCACCCATAAAAATGATTTCAACAAACCCCTCGAGACAAAGTAACGATTATATACATACATATATATATAAATATAATAATAATCATGATATGTAAGAATGAGCACAGAAACTTGGCCCATCTGTCTCGCAAGTCAGATCAATGATAACAACTGAGTACAGACAAAATAAATATACAGAAATCTTCTTTGGCTTTGACTTCAGATATCTAGTGCAGTTTATATTAAATTTCCTGAACCTCTCTCTCTCTCTCTCTCATACACACACACACACACAACCTTCCCTTCATAACCTAATGCACATGAGAAGAGCATGTTCTACTGGTGGCTGCGGTGAAGTTTCGCATTCAATTCAAGGTCTGCGTTTTGGCTTTTCGGTTCTTTGAAGGCACACTACCATCCTACCTAGCCAGAGCACTTGTAGCCTATAAACCAACTCGGGCACTACGTTCTTTGTCTGAAAGTCTTTTGACAGCGCCACGCCGAAATATGAAAACTTTCGGAGAACGTACATTTTCTTTTGCTGCGCTTACTCTCTGGAATTCGCTGCCGGCAAACATGAGAGGCGTACCTGACTTGGCGACATTCAAATCGCAACTGAAAACGTATCTGTTCAAGCTTGCATTCAAATAATAATTATTATTATTGTTGTTTTTATTTTATTGTAATGTTATGTCATATGTGTTGTAATGACATGATGTACAATGGATGAATGCGAGTGGGTGCGCAATGAATCACAATGTGAGATTTGCGCGATATAAGTACCATTCATTAATATTATAATTATTAAAATCACTAAACAAATTTTTGTCAACATTATTTGCAAACTTGACCATGCCTCAACACTCAATCAATCAATCAATTTATCAAACATTTGTCTATTCACTTGATTAGGTGAAATTGGATAGTTTAAATTAACAAGAATGAAAATATAATCCAAACACTAAGAGAAAGAACAGTTGAATAAACCCACCAAAAAATTCACTGTAGCAGTCATGATAATAATAATAATAATAATAATAATAATAATAATAATAATAATCGTAAAAATATGTGTTCATTTAAGATTTTTATATGGAGTGTAACTATTATTATTATTATTATTATTATTCTTGTAGTTGTTATCATTATAATTATTCTTAACATTTATTATTATTATTATTATTATTATTATTATTATTATTATTATTATCAATTTAATATGGTTAAAACTAAGAACTGAAAAAAAACAAAATGATATCGCATTTCAATGTTCTTATCTTTACAATTACATTACAAGATATTTTCTACTTTTTTTTGTGCTTGTTTTTCAGTAAACAGTTTGGGTATTAGGTAAATAAAATCACAATTTGTCAAAAACAGATGTTTGTTACAATTCTTGAATCATATAAAAGAATGTCACTTCTAACAGCAACAACAACAGCAGAAGCAGCAACAGCAACATAAATCACACGTAAAAAAAAATTTGCGTTCACTCACAATTCTTGTATCAGATATGATATCAAGAAAGATTACGCCTCCCAAACAGTTCTTATAATTGTAATTAAGTAAATGAAAAAAAAAATGTGTGGGCTAAATTTATTAAAAAAAAAGAAAAGATGTTTCTGGCTGGTACAGAATAGAACAACCCCCATAGATGTTTACTGAGCATAGCCAAGTATAATGTATTTAGGTTAGTATATTAAAGCCCTGTAATGAAAAGTGCAGGGGAAAAAAAACCCACAACTCAAGCATTCACACACAACATCATCATATCTGCGAATCATTCGTATAAGCAGAGTTCACGTAAGCCCCTGTGGGTTCAGGACTGCTCACTTCTAGGGTCGCCGCATCCCCGCCGCTCGCCTCCACTGTGACGGACGCTGGATCTGCTGGCTGCGTCACTGGAGCTGCCGACTTGCCTGAGCTGACGGATGAAGCTGCTGCGACTGTCTGCTCCTCATCCAGACGTGCATAACTAAAGCTTCCCTCTGTCTCTGCCGCCCTCTGTCCATTACCACCAATCTGAGAACCCCAACAATCAGATGGTAATGTAACAATACAGGGCGCTGTCTAGCACTTTTTCTGCATTTAAACTGGAAGTGCGTCACTCTCAAGAGATTGCTAGTACAGAAAGCGGAGGAGAATGAAATTTGTTAATTTTGGGGGGGTAAATTTAGTTTGACTGCATCCAATAGCATTAGTGAATGGAGGGAGGAAACCGAAATACCTGGAACAATAACCCTTGGTGACCCAAGTATTCCAAGTCAGGCAAGTTCGTCCCCGGTGGACCCGCATCCTTTGGCATTTGAAACCAGCTCACTATCAACTGCACTACCAGGCCACCATACTATAATGACAATATTTATAAAAGTGGTAGTTATAGTTTGTAGCAGTAGTAGTAGCAGTAGAAGTATTGGTCCTATCCTATCCTCTCCTATCCTATCCCATAACCCGAAGGTCGTAGGGGCACCACAGATGATCGTTTAACCAGCATACTCCATCTTTCTCTGTCCTCAGCAGCCCTCATGGCTTCGCTCAGTGTCAAACCAGTCCATTCTCGAATGTTGTCCTCCCACCTCTTTTTCGGTCCCCCCCTTTTTCTACCTCCTTGCACTGTGCCTTGCAGAAGTATTGGTAGTAGTAGTAGTAGTAGTAGTAGTAGTAGTAGTAGTAGTAGAGTAGTAGTAGTAATATCTATAGTTTGTTATGTTTGTAGTTAACATTTTCTGTATGCTTCTTAGTGGCCAGAACTGTCTTTAGATCAGGCAGACAAATAGTAATGATAATAATAATGTAAAAAATAATAATAACAATGGTGGTGGCATTTATAGCTTTCCTATTAAAAAAAAACAGTTTGAAGAGAGGTAATAATTATGATTATGTATTATTTTTCTATCATCCAGGAACTATTCTAGATTTTGCATGACATTTTATTGATTCTTGTTTATATTTAATCATTCCTTTGTTTAATAATTTATTATTTTCTCTTTCTTCTTTTTCATCTGTTATAATAATAGGTAATTTATTATTTTTGGGGGTATAATGTTCTTTATTTTTTTGTCAGGCGCGAGCGTGTTTGCCTGCTTGTGCGTTTACGTGTATCCAAAACTTATTTTTTGATGTAGCTAGTTCTAGCAATTGAGCAAGAGAAATGTAAGCCTGCATGAGCACAATGTTTGTAAGGTACTGCGTTAAACATGCATCATCATCATCATCAAAACAACCCTACTTTAAGAAGTGGAAACACTGACACCAAAGACAGTGGGTGAATAATTATGTACCAAGTCATGTTCCTGCTAGTATGCTAGTTCCCACCACCTACCATCCTACCCACTCACCCCCCCAAAAAAATAAATTAAAAAAAATTAAGACAGACCACAAATAATAAATATATATATACCAAGGAGTACTAAAGACTTTAGTACTCCTTGATATATACATAAAATTTGACAGCGTCACAAAGCAGATAGACACATACGTGAACTTGTTGATGTCCAGGAAAGGCAGGGTTTTCAAACGCCACTGACTCTGGCATTTTGGATCGTGCTGTGGTGCGGCGGAACCTGCACAAACGCACACATACATACACACGCATGCACACACAAAACACACCTACGCATACAGTTTTTGCCTGAGGACATGGTGAACAGAATTGTAATGAAAGTCAAAGGTTAAAAAATCCCCTAAAAGAATTACGGTCACAAATAAAACGGTATGCGATATACCCACAAAACAGTGACAGAAACACTGTCAAAGATGCAAGTCTTTATTGTGAAGAAAGTGTCTTCTGGTGAGGTTAAAACCAGACAACACAACAGGGTTGCGTAAAACACAGTGACGAAGCAGTCTTGCCAATCGATACTGGACGGCAGTAACCATAGCATCTAGGATATTTTTTTCCTTAAAGGGACCCAACAACACATATTTCAATGTCACAGATCCTTTTGAAATTTCACAGTGAGTGTTGCCTCAATTTGGAAACACTACTTCCCCCCCCCACCCCACCCCCTTTTTTCCATCTCTCCACCTTCCACAAAAGATTTTTTTTTAAATATAACCCGTTTCAAAAGTACGTTTTCTTTTAAATAAATCGATGAATTCATGTGTTGGTATGCCTGCCAATAGAATCAAGGTTGAGTTTTAAAATACCACCGCTGCGAAAGTTGTGTACAGTAGGCGCAGTGGGTTAGTTACTAAACAAGAAAGAGGAATAGGAACACACAGAGGACAGCTATCATACAAAATGTACAATAATGAGAAACCAACGTGTACACAACAGTCAAGGAAGGCTCGTTTGTGACAAAGACAAGACAAAACTATACAATGCAGATGTTAGAGCTCAGCTCTTCATCAGGGGTGGTATTCATGACCGTTGGTTAAGGCTTAACCAATGTTGGTAAAATTAACGACGTTGGTTAAGCTGGAAATTTTAAATTCATGAGGCCTTAGCAGAGTTAACGACGGTTGCTAACCATGGTTATTTTAACGGAGGGGGGACACCCGATAACCAATGGAACACTGGTTAAAAATGGCGGCCATTGTTTGGTGGCAACTTCGACAGAGACGAGCTCCGAGGAGAGAGAGAGTATTTCGCGACAGAAGTAATCCACTTGACAAATTTGATGATGTGGAACTGGTATCAAAATTTCGTTTTCGTCGGCATGATATCATCACGTTAACGAACGCGGTAGACAGACTGAAACTGTGTGATCAGCAAGGCGTTTTGTCACCACTTTTACATGTGTGTCTCACTCTTTGTTTTTATGCCTCTGGCACCTTTAATAATCTGTCATATTAATAAAACGGGTTCATATTATTATTATTAAAATATTGTTGTTGGATTTTGACTGGTGATGTGTAGGCTTATTGTGTATCTGTATAGTTTATACTCGTAAGGTAATGCAACCCGAAGAAATAAAGACAACATTTCAAGTTCCAAACTACCCAGAAACGGCAGAAATTGACACCTCAGTCTAAAAACAAAATGTAACATTACAAACTACAAAGTGATCAAAAGTGATTTTTCTCCTTTCACCCCAACAAAAAAGCTCGCTCTCCTTGCTCACTATGATATCCAGCATGCTGTCGGTAGGCTTGCTAATCACGCCACCATTGCCAGACTTTAATCGTGCGGCTGCACGATTCCGATGGTCCTTTTTAAGGTTATAAAACTTCTCCCTCACGTCTTCGGCTGTTCGGTTCACACCACCAACTGCAGTCACTCTTTCGGCGATTTTTTTCCAGCAGTCGTTTTTTAGGCGGTTCGTGACATCAGTTGATAAACTTGCCATCAGTATATGTTTAAATTCTATAACGTTCTCAAGGAGAACATTAGTTTCAGTGTACGATAAAATTGCTTTTCTCTTTGCCATTGCCACAGCCATTTTTATATTTTGTTGACGAAAGAAGGAAAACAGCTGCTTGAATTATGCCCCCTTACGGATATTCCCGCACAGCCCAAAAATAGCCTTGGTTAAGTACCAATGGGTGGACACTCCCTCATGAATAGCGATCTGCTAAACGATGGTTAACGATACCATTGTTGGTTACAAAACCAATGTTGGTAACGTTAACCATCGCCTATAATTTAACGGGCCATGAATTCGACCCCAGGTGGACACAACACGAGAGGCAACAAAACAATACTTCTCAACAGGACTCCAACAAAACAAGCTTTGCACACATTTGTTTCTCGTTATTATATTTATATAAACAAGAAAGAGATACCTAAGCTTCCAAGATTAGCGGCGGGTTTGAGCAACAGTTACCCATTGTATCATCGTTCAATGTGACAACAATTCATATTTCACAAGTGAGCTCCTTGTTGACATGTCACAAAACATAAATAGCTTTCATACCCCGCTGCCTGAATAAATGTAAAGTCAGCAGACAGTCTGTTTCTAGACCTTACGCTAACCTGTGTTTACTAGACGCCAAGCATGTAATAGAACGAAGGTTATCATCTTTGTTAGGATTGAGACACGCACTTTAATTTTGAGTGATTATTGAGTTTAGCCACAAGGCCTGCAACTGCAGCTTTTAGTTTTCCTTTGATCGTATTTTGCTGGAGGGGTTTTATATAATGTTCGTTGATGTTTGTTGTTGTTTTTTGTTTGTTTTATTCCATTTTTTGAGCGAAGATTTGAGAGCTATTTAGTAACAGATCATTAAATTCTATAGAATGTTCTATGATGTAATGAGTAACTCCAGTGACGAGTTTTATTTTGAATGGTTGATTGCGTAATTCTGGAACGTTCTGTATTTTTCTAGTTTTTTGATAGACTATATATATAAGTAGCAGGCCGTGTGCAAGACAGAGAGAAAGTTGTTTTTGGAAAGATATTCTGTATGCAGTTGTTGATGCTGTTTGCTGAATAAGGGTTTTGAGGATAACAAAAGTCAAGTTCTACAAGATTCAAGCAATAAGACTGGATCGGCCATTGCCGTTTAACAATTTTACTCATCTGAAAATGTTTGACTCATTTGAAAATGTTTGATATTCCTTCCATTGCAAAATGAGTCAAGTTGAAAGTTAAGCAGTTGTTCTCGTTACTATTATCTTCACATCTGTTATATTTAGGATTTCTTTTTTGGTTTTTGTTGGTATCTGACTGTAGCAGTGTGAGTACTAATCTCACACTTTAATTAATAATAATCATCACTGTGTATGTCCATGTCTTTGAGTGTGATGTGTTCACTATTAGAATACATTTACTTCTTAGTTGATTATTATTAATTAAAGTGTGAGATTAGTACTCACACTGCTACACTGACATCTTCTACCAACCTGTAAATTAAGAAGGTGATGACGACAACGACAGCGGCAATGATGAGAACACCGATGATGATGCCTGCAGTTTCGCCCCCAGTCAAGCCTGCACCTGAAATGAATGTACAAACACACGTCTACAAACCACAAACTAAAAATAAAACACATGTAGAAATAGGAAACCTAGCAAACACAAGGTGTCTAAAAATCCTAAACAAAATAAACTAACTATAATCTAACATCTACACAGAAAATGTAAAACCACTAAAAAAACTAACCAGAATATGAATAGCTGTATGATTGAATGAAAATTTATTAAGCACATAAGTATTTCTGCACATAAGAGGAATGTAAAATGCAGAAAACTACACACATTTCTTCTGTAAAAGGCCATCCATATGGAAAAACCAAATAAACAGACTAACATTATTAAGAAATAAGCAGTGAAAAAACTTACTCTGAGCAGATGTACCAGCTGAAACAGAGAGTGGTCAACAATAAGATGACAGACACCAGGCAATCGATCCATCAACCAATACGATAATAAATAAACCAAAACCAAACCAAGAAAATAATATAAACATATTAATATTCTCTCTCTCTCTCACACACACATTCTCTCTCTTTTTCACTCACTCACACACACACACACACAGATTTGATCACTCAGGAACAACACATCCACACAAGTGTACTTGTACATATGCAAAACGAAATAAAAATGAATGAATAAATAAAATAATGAACAGTACTAGGTCCTACCTTCAGGCCCAGTGATGAATGTGATCGATGCAGACGGTTGTCCTTCCCCAGCAAAGTTCCTTGCCCGAACGTATGCCATGTATGTTGTTTCACCCTTCAGGCCTGTCAGTGTGGCGGTCAGCTGGTCCCCTCTGACCAAGACCTGTTGTTACACACATCTAAACAATGCAAGCCTTTGTCACCCTATGCAGGTAAAAGGTAAAGGTAAAGGTAGTCCCTTAGCCTTGTGGCCGTAGGGGAGCGTGATGTTGGAGATCACACTTATCTTGGGCCAGCGTAATGAGGGTGATGCCCATCTCTCTCCCTCGCTGCCTTACCTTCCCCACCCTTAAGAGAGTAGGCACTCAGTCACAGTTGAGTCAACACAGTTGAGTTGACCCTATGCAGAGGTTTCCTTAATAGCTCCTCACTCAGCTCCAGTTTATATACTTTTATATTAATTTAATTAAAAAATGGCTTTCATGAAGAATTCCTTCCCTTCTGTATCAACCTATAAGCCAGTGGATACTACGCAGGCAACCTTGATGCTAGCCGAGTGTCAAAGGTCTATCAAGCATAGCCTGGGTTCATCTGCCCTCATCAGCCTGACACTGACATTGGGGTCAGCATGGCTCTCGGATCAATGGCCCATAATCACATGTGTACAGGAAGCATTTTTCAGTTACTTATTTCACTTCCTTGTTCTGATATAGCGCTTTTTTCTCCAGGTCAAGAGCTGCTCAAGGCACTAGCTAATACAGCATTCAGCTAATACAGGATCCCACTCCAGCTATACCTGAGGTTTGAATCTGAACCTGACATTTCACTGGAATATTTGATTTAAAGAAATGGAAGAAAGCCACCAAAGCCGTTCACTAGGGCCTTGATGGACAAACACAAAAAGAGGATATATTTTTTTAAAAAAAGCTCTTACAAATTGGTAGTCCTGTGCCCCAAAAGGTTTGTAGTAAACGGCAAAAGAATTGGCATGCTCCGACTGTTGCGGCAATGGACTCCACTCAATGACAACTGTCGTGCCTGACAGGCTCTTCACCTTAACGTCTGTTGGTGGCGACGGCGGAGTCCCTGAAAAACACGTACAGTACAGTGATGACAGTAAAGACTGGATACACTGAAACGGCTTGGGCTGGGGTTAAGGATAGCTGATTTCTAAATCTGTGCCCACTCAATATGTAAAAAAAAAAGATGGGGAGTATTGGGTTTTTGAAAAAGTTGTCCATGTTAAAAGGCGAATCACTGAAACAAAACAATCAACGGCTCATAGTAGTAATAGTAGTAGTAGTAGTAGTAGTAGTAGTAGTAGTAGTAGTAGAAGTAGTAGTAGTAAGGCACAGTTTTATAGGCAATGAAGCCCTTCTTGTGTCCCATCTTCAATAAAATGATTTGGATCTGTTATGCATGCAATTTACCCAACAATTTAATACTTATTGAAATTATCTTTAATCCAAAACGTTGCTCATTTACTCTGAAATTTCTGTCTTGAGAAGAAAAAAAAAGTATTCTTGTTCGGTCAAAAAAAGAAAATAAGATGGAGCTCACTCTTATTATCCTAAATCCAAACATGTCCTCACACACCGTAAAATTTCCCTATTGAGGAAAAAAAAAAAAGTCATACATGATCTCACTGAAAGAATGAAAGGCAAAGAGAAAGAGTGGTACCTAATGTTGCAACATCCACCATGTTGGATGGCTGACTGACGCCATACTGGTAGTTTTCTGCCGTCATCCAGATGTGGTAGATGTGGCCAGGGTTGACATTGGTCAGAACATGTTGAAAACCCACCAAATCAGTCTGTAACAAATATATACGACACAACCCAAGTTTTATGACACTTGATGCACAGGAAAGCAAAGGCCTCTACTCCTTCGAATAAGAGTGCAAACTAAAGCCTAATCTGTGCAAGAGCATTCCACCACCCAGACTTTAAAGATCTGGATGCTCATGTCCTAGACTGGTTAGTGCCAGCTACACAAATACAGCCAGAAGAAGAAAAAAATAGGAGGAAAAAAAGGATGTGAAAAAAAAAAAAAAGTAAAAGAAGACGAATAAATTATTTAGAATAATACTGAAGAATGGACTACGATAAAGAAAAATAAAAGGGAGATTATCATACACTCCCTTCCCTCCCCACTCATCCATCTACCTCTCCCCACCACCATAATACACCAGGAGTCACAACAACATAAATGTCATGACAACCACTCACCACAGTCTCTGTCTCATAGGCGTCACGCCCAGTGAAGTTGTAGTTGATGTGGTAACTGGTCACCTTGTCGGCATGTCTGGCGGGCGGGTCCCACGATACCTTGATCTTGTTGCTGAAAGGTGACGCCACAACATGCTGCGGTGCAGTGGGGATCTTTTCTGTGTACAATTAACACAAACACACACCACAATAAAGACCCCCCCAAAAAACGTGTGTAAGTAAAACACATATCCTGGTACTCCCTCTCACTCGTTTGCTCGCTCACACGCACCCACCCATCCTCCCACACCCATCCACACAGATTTAGTGGTTGTCTCGCCTACAGAAATGGGGCTGAAGTCGAAGGGCCCCAATTCTAAGGCTTTGTTCACATTGGCCAAAAATGGGTCACCCTAAAATTTGCATTGTTATGACAATACTGATACATTTCTTGATTTTGATTTTTGACAATTCATTGTATGTTCCTTATTATCGGAAAATCCTAAAGGGGGCTTTCATTGCTCAAACAAGCCGCTAAAGATTGAATTTTCCATTTCTGTTCTGACAGAGAGTGATTTCCCCTGTTTAACGGTTACACCAATACCAAAGCTGTATGACTATTACAATTGCTTCCCCTGACTGTCGTAATTGCTTTCCATGATGAAAACTGCTGGTCTGTGAATGTGATGGGATTGCTCGTAGAGGTAGAATTTTTATTATGTGCATATTTCTATAACTTACCCCCATGTACAAATATAAAAAGTCCTTTTTACATAGCTTTTCCTCTGTGTAATTTAACTCTTTGCCTGCCAGGCATGTTTCCACGTTTGTGCCAGACATTTCTCTGGCACCGGAAAGAAAGTTCAGTACCTTAGGCATTTAAGCTACTGTTCTTTCAATAATAGTTGTTAAATAGACATATTTCATATCAAATTAAAGGTAAAAGAGTGAAGAATAAGAAAAAAAAACACAAAAATGTTAATTTGATTATGTTATTGAAATATGTGTTTTGAAAGCATGTTGATCTTTTTAAATTGATAAAATAAAATAAAAATATTTCTACATACCACAGTGATTAGAATAATTCCAATCACTGAATCAGCTTCACACACCAGAAAGAAAATTTATTTAGGATCAAAATACACTTTACAGTTTGAAATTATATTGATTATTAGCAGAGTTTGACACACTGTCGATTGTGCCCATCACAATGCTTAGTAAAATGCACAAAAAACACTCTAAAAACGAATCAATTTGAAGAAACCACGCACGTGTCGATGGAGAACGAAAGTAGAAAGAGTTATCTCTCTTTGGTTAAAATAAAACTTGGATTGGACTGCGCAAAAAACCGGAACGAAACGGAATACTGAAATCGACGATATATCGTCGATTGGCACAAACATGGCGGCTCAGATCGAGAATATATCGTCGATTGGCAGGCAAAGAGTTAATACTATTATATATTTATGTTCATACCCTCAAACTATTATAATGAATAGAAAAGTTATTTGATTGTCTGTACGTGATAAGAATGGTTTGGGGAATTCATGCATGAAAAAGGTCAAAACACTTAGTCCCATAATATAGCCTAGTTTGGTTCTATCCCAGCAAACCAGCCCGATCAGGGCCCCACTCGGGCCGCATAGGGCATCCCGACTTTTGTCGGGTTTTAGTAGGGACCCACATAGCCCTACAAAAACCCAATGCGTAGCGGAGTCGAGAAATGTGGATGCATAACGATTCGCCCTCCCGTGTGCCGCCCGATTCTGCCCCACCACTAAGCCACGCTGCGCACATGCTAACATAGGCCTACTCTTGCTTCTCATTGGCTAAACTGTCTGGAATGTTTCGTCTGCTTCACATTTGCTGCGGCGAACATATGTGAAAAATATTTATACAAAATCTATTCAGCAAGATATCATTATTTAATTGTGCTTATAATTCTTAATTTTTATCATACAATATGTAAAATATTGTTAAAGTGTTTCTTTTAACTATTGTATTTATTTATACATTATAAGTCAAGGGTAAATTTCCGTGCCCATTACTGCTGGTCTTTTCCGGTTGTACTTAGGCGCCAATTTTCTACAGTTTTCTTCTACAGTTGCATGTGCTCGGAAATTGTGTTTGCCTGCGAAAACCTATTTCACTGTGGTTGTTTTTTGGGTGCTTTGCCTTTCGTTTATGTATTTACACACGATTTCAATAGCGACGAAGATCACGTTAATATAGGCTATATCGTTATCGAAATGGTGTGTAAATATTTAAGTGGGGACACACCAAGGACTCCGAAAACAAAAACGCCTGTGCCGACAATCCCTATTAACACCAGACATCTCAATTCTTTCTTCATGCAATCACATATCATAAACAATATGTGGGATATGATTTTAGGGTAAATCAGCATTGGCCAGGGATGGGGCATTATCGGGGTTGTTTCTGGTTTAAGTTGGGTTACAATAGGGTTGGTGTTGGGTATCCTGACGTATGCCCGATCTTTGCCGGAATCGGGTTACCGTTCAGCAAAGGTTGGGTTACTGTCGGGTAAGTTTTGGGTACCCCGACGATCGCCCAATCTTTATCGAAAGTCAGGCTACTGTTTGGCGAACGTGGGGTTACGATCGGGTAAGTTTCGGGTAGCCCGACGATCGCCCGATCTTTGCCCGAATCGGGCCCGAGTCGGTTCCAACTTCCATTTGCCCGATCGGGCCCGGATCGGGCTGGCCCCATCGGGCCCCGAAATTGTGGTTAGCTGGGATTGGACTTAGTCCGGTATGCAGGAAAGTGGTCTACGCAAATGTCCGTCCTAAAGTACTAACCAACAGCCCCAAATTTAGCCTTCCTCTGATCAGGACTGGGTTGTGGATTAAAGCCGAAAACAATATGGCTGCACTGCATCGAAATAGCGTTTTTTTTATGACAGAACAGCATCCCCTGGAAATGTTTATTAATGACCAAGTTATGAGAAGGCATTGTATGCCATGACGCATCATTTTATAAATGGCAGAGAGGGGATGATGCTTACGTTGCCTCTCCACCATGGCGACGTACGCCTCGGCCATCTCTATTATGAAGTGTGACCCTGTCCTGAACTGAAAAAAGGAGGGAAGGGCCCAAGTGTGTAATAGGTAAGCTTGACATGGCGGAGTAGCCTCCCTTTGAAAATTTTTCAGGATAGTTCAGCACTATCAACATTTAGATTGAGACTAAGAAGTCTCGACCTATTCCACCGTGGTGAATACCTGACTGAAAAATAAGTAATTAATGTCACATACTATACCATGAATCACAAGTGCAATGTTTATGGCGTTGCTAGGAGCGAGTGCCTCTCTAACGGAAGTAACAAAATAAAACAGACATAGAGTTGCTTCCCCTGACCCACACTCCCCGTGCCTTTCGTGCCATATCATGCGTCAAATCGCTCACAGCCAAAGTCAGTATACCTCATTCCTTTTTTGGCACCTGCTGAGTGAGGTTGTGTCTACTCTAACTCTCTTCTGCTGACTTTTTGCGTTCGCCCTGTAGTCTGCCGTTACTACCGCCAGCGGTGTTTTGGGTTTCCTTGTCTTGTCTCAACGTGGCTGTGCGTCGGCTTCTACCCCGTCTATGCGCGTCTCTTCTACTTCGACGGCCGTTCGCTTCACTATGTCGGTTTACTCTCCTGCCGACATTACCTCTGTTTTGCTACGTTGCGTTTCCGCTCCTGCGCCTCCTGCTTTGTCTTCTACCCTTCAGGTTTGTAGTGTGGTGGTAGTGAGGTGGGGAGTGGCGGTAGTGAGGTGAGGGGTGGCTCCTTGGTCTTGCCAGAAGTGTCCTTGGAGCCGTTTCTGGTCAGGGTTACGACCAGAAACACATAAGTGGTCACCCTAGTTTAGGACCACATAAATTTTTTCCAGCAGGGACACCCCGGCTCGGCCGGACAAGCTACCTGCTGAAGCCTTCTCAGCTGTTTCCTGCGGGATTCAGTGCGAGTCGGGACTTCTGGCTCATATAAGTGGTCGCCCTAGTTTAGGACCACATAAATTTTTCCAGTGGGGACGCCCCGGCTAAGCCGGACAAGCTACCTGCTGAAGCCTTCCCAGCTGTTTCCTGCGGGATTCAGTGCGGGTCGGAACATCTGGCTAATGTCGAGCTTAGGACATATAAAGCACTGTTCGCAGTGTTACGTTCGGCTGCGACAGGGGGTGTGGCTTCCGGTTCACCGGTTTGTCCCTCACCTCCCCTTTCCAGTCCCCATTACACTCCCCTTCCGCTTGCGGTTGTGGGGCGGGGCCGTCGAGCTTGAGACATATGAAGCACTGCTCGCAGTGTTACGTCCAGCTTCGACAGGGAGTGTGGCTTCCGGTTCGCCGGTTTGTCCCTCACCTCCCCATTCCAGCCCCTATTACACTCCACTCCCGCTTGCGGTCGTGGGGCGGGGCCTCTGGTTTCCGGTTACGGGGGTACGGGTCACTTGTTACCTTCTCCCGTTCCCGGTTTGGCTTCTCCCTCCCATCCTCCTTTGTGCTCCACTCCCGTTTGCGGTCGTGGGGCGGGGGCTCTGGTTTCCGGATCGGGGGGTTACGGTTCACCAGTGACCCCTTCAGTTTCTGGTTTGGGTCAAGCATTCCCTGTTCACCCTTCGGTCTCGGCCACTTCCGGGTTCGGTTGTGGTTCGTGGGTACTGGTGTCCGGTTTTGATGATACGGGTTTTCCGGATCACATGCATAACCAATTTGCCTTTGTGTGCGCCAGCTTCTGTTTGGGGTGGGGCACACTTGGTTCCTTCTACCCTAGTTCCTGTTTTCACGGGTAATGGGGTGTTGTTATACCAGGCCCTTTCACCTGATGCTCTGTTTAAAGAGGCCGTTCTGCGCGCTGCGGCTTTGTCCTCAGGTGGTGGAGGAGGTTTCGGAGCCCCTACCGCTCCTCCATTCCTTTGTGGGCGGACTCTTGCTTCTGCCGAGTCTGATGAGACTTGCCTTGTATTCAGGGAGTCTTCTAGTGTTACTTTTTTGGGGGGAATGGACCTCTGCTACGGCTAGAGGACTTATAGAGGGCGAGGCCTCTTCCTCTTAGTTTGAAGGGTGCCTCGGTTCCCTAGAGCTTCCTCTGTGGGCTCTTTGTTTGAGTTCGTCCTCATTGCCCGGTGTTGCCTGGAAGTTCCTCTCTCGGTCAGAGGTCTGGCACAGACAGAGGGGTCTATTGTTAGGTCCCTTGTGTATACTTCTCTCGCTGACGCGCTGAATACTGCGCTGTCTTTGGCTGGGCAAGTCTTCTAAGACGACGTTTTGTCCTTTCGATTAGGCCTTATTGCAGGCCCACTATACCTCCTTCGTTCTGGGTTGCGAATCTCAGGCTTTTTGCCTATGTCAACCTGCTGCTTGTGCGTCGTGACGCTTTTCTTCAGTCAGCGTCCCTTTTACCTCCGCTCTTGTCCTCCTCGCTTCGGGTGGCACCCTTAGTACCCGACTCTCTTTTTGGGTCCTTACGTTCGCACGGCTGTTTGTGAGGGGTCCGAGCGGTCCATGTCGGATGGTTTCGCCTTCTGGGCTCGGGTCATACCTTCGGCCCCGCCTCTCTTTCCTGACAGGGGTTAAGGTCGCTCAGTCCGCGGTCGCTTTTCTACGGGTGTGCGGGGTGGTATTCCCTCTTCCCGTGGCAGGGTTGAGGTGAGTCGTAGGCGTTTTACGCAGTGACGCGTTTTCCTCCAGTCCTGTCCCTGCCTGCATCCCTAGGTGTTCTCCCCCTCCAGGCGGGTGGCTTGGCTCGGCCTTCCCCCCGCAAGCGGTTGGGTGCAAGAGGTGTTTCGGTCGGGGTTCGATCTTTAGTGGGGTTCCTCTCGGCCCCCTCTTCGTCGCTCCCCGCCGTTGTTCCGCCCCCTGTCTTCTCCTGGGGCTCAGAGGATTCTGGGCCCGGAGGTCATAGCCCTTCTCCGGAAGGGTGTTATTGAGGAGGTCCTTTGCCCTCACTCCCCGGGGTTCTAGGGTCGCCTCTTTGTTGTCCCGTAGGTTTCCGGCGGTTGGCGCCCGGCCCTAGGTTGGGTTATCTATATCGATCTTTCGGACGCCTATTTCTGTGTGTCTTTGCATCCTATTCACAGGCGTTGGATGCTCTTCGTCTGAAGAGTTCAGGTTTTTCATGGTAAACCCTTCCTTTTGGTTTGTCTCGTAGTCCTTGGGTTTTCACACGGATTGTCTTTGAACTCGCTCCTGTAGTTACCGGACTCATGGTGCGGTTCTCTACTTATCTTGATGACCGTTTGGTCAAGGCTCGTTCTCCTTTGGACGCGGCGCTTGGGGTTCTCTGTGTACCCTCTAAAGTCCGTGTTGTCTCCATCTCCGGTTTTCACCTGACTGGGGATGTCGTTCGTCACTCGCGATTGGTCGGTCCGCCCTTTCGCTCGTCGGATGCAGAGGCTTCAGTCCCTTCTGCTCCCTTGGGAGAGTCAGGATGTCGTTTCAGCCAGTTTTATGGCCTCTCTTTTGGGGTCGTTTTGGGTATATGGTTCTTCTGGTTCCCCTCGCGGGAGTTCGCTAGCGGCCGATTCACCGTTGGCTTTCTTCCTGTTGGAGTCAGTCCGGCGATTCCTGGGACGCTCTTTTTCTGGCCACGGAGGGCCTTTGCCTTTCTCTGCTTCCTTGGAGGAATGTTGAGTGGCTTTCGTCGGGGGCTCCTATCTCCCCTCCGTTTTCGGTGGCCGTCATCTTCACGGATGCGGCTTTGCTCGGTTGGGGTGCGCGTATCGGCAGCCTTCAGCTTGCAGATGGAAGCCGTTTGCCCGGCTCTTCATCGTTTTCCTCCTTTTGTGGTTAGCTGTTTCATTTGTTCGCTTGTAGCCAAGCTTGCAGCGGCTCTGTCATGTCTTAGCCGTTCTTCTGAGTCGCCTTCATTGTGTGGTCCACACGGTATGGACCCTGTCCCACTTCGTTCTTCATCCGGTTTGGGCGGAGTGGTTTAACCTCTGTTCGCTTCTTTTGCCACTCGTTACTCTTCCAGGCTCCCCTTTTGTGTCGCCGGTCACAGACTGCCTGGCTTGGGCGGTGGACGCTTTGTCCATTTCTTGGGTGGGGTTGGAGGCTTATGCCTTCCCGCCATTCTCCCTCCTTCCGCGGGTTCTCAGGAAAGCCGAGGAGGAGTCCCCTTCTCTCATTCTCGTGGCTCCCTTTTGGCCGGCTCAGCCCTGGTTCCCCGATCTTTTACGCCTTTCCCAGGGGAGGTGCGTTCCTCTCGTTCTTGGGGCGAGATCACTTCTGCAGCCTCGATCCGGGATTACACACGGCAACCCAAGCGTCCTCCGTCTTCACGCTTGGCTGTTGTCCAGCCTTCTCTAGGGGTTTTCGGGCTTCAGTGGGCATCGGCTGGTTCCCGCTTGCATCCTGGTCCTCTTCTTTAGCCTGTTCAAGGTAATGTTGTTTCAGATACAGTTGCTTCCCTCCGTCCTTTTCGTGCTAATCTGCACTTGTGATTCATGGTATAGTATGTGACATTAATATTAAAATTTTATCTCTAAATTTATTATTAATAAGCATACTTACCATGAATCACTTTGATGTCCCTCCCACCTCCCCGCAGTTCCAAATAAGGAATGAGGTATACTGACTTTGGCTGTGAGCGATTTGACGCATGATATGGCACGAAAGGCACGGGGAGTGTGGGTCAGGGGAAGCAATTCTATGTCTGTTTTATTTTGTTACTTCCGTTAGAGAGGCACTCGCTCCTAGCAACGCCATAAACATTGCACTTGTGATTCATGGTAAGTATGCTTATTAATAATAAATTTAGAGATAAAATTTTAATGTTCCACACTTCACAGTTCTGAACTATGACATAGTTCTGAACTAAAATAGGCCGGTTTCTTGCACAGGTCTCCTGTCAGCCTAATGAAATTATTTATAAATTTGTTATGCGGGTGCATGTGTGGGTGATCGCATGAGTGTTGGTAGTGAGAGAGAACTGGAAGAGATTGTGATTGTTTAGATGTTAGCAGTTAAGTTGAAAGTACGGATAATTGTTGGGAAAAAGTATTTGTAGTACTGGTTATACAGTATTATTCTATTTGTTTTCAATGCTATTCTTTTGTTCTTTTCTTATTTGCTGAGATGTGTTGTGCAGTATGAATTCTCTGCTGCTGGTCATGAAGATTGCTTGACTTGACTTGACTTGACCTTTGAATGAACCACATGGGCCTCAACAGTGTGTCTTTGGTGTCCGGGGTAGAGTAGAGTCTATTTGCATTAAAGTGATAATTATTCAATTGAATAGTTCTTACATACGACTTTGCCATCTAAGAGAATGGATTTATACAGTGTTACAATAATGGTGTCTTTTTATTTATTATTAAATTTTTTTATGAGCACGCGCGTGAACACATATAGATTGTTAGCCTATATTGGCATTCAATAAAAATAACATAATAATAATAATAATAATAATAATAATAATAATAATAATAATAATAATAATGGATTTATACAGTGTTACAATAATGGTGTCTTTTTATTTATTATTTTATTTTTTTATGAGCATGCGCATGAACACATACAGGTTGTTAGCCTATATTGGCATACAATAAAAATAACAACAACAATAATAATAATAATAATAATAACAGCAACAATAAAAACAACAATAATAATAATAATAATAAAAACAGTAACAATAACAACAACAACAATAATAATAATAATAATAATAATAATAATAATAATAACACAAATATTTTTTGTTCTAAGAAATCCACACTGACCGTAGCCTCTTTCCATGCAGTCCAGAATATCAGGCGCTTCACCGATACACTGCACCGCCAGTTGTTGTGCTTCAAAAATGTTGTTGATGACTGGAACGTTGCCAGCACAAAAGGGCAAGCAAATCTCCTTGACTACCTTATCCACGCAGCACAAAGAGTGGTCTGCCCCATCTGTAGGTGATAACCACACGTGAATAACAATATATTGTGTGGAGTCTAAATAAGGTATCGAGAAGCAAAATAAATATACTAACGATGTGACGATTAAAAAGAGCAGAGTACAAACGATAACCTTTGCACATTGCGCAATACAACCTGTTTTTACCTTTGATTTGATTCTGGGCTGTTGCTAGACAAGCCTTGAATAATGTTGGTCGTTTTCTTCAGTTGATACTGTTGTAAGCAGTATTAAGAACTAGAATTACTTGTTTATAAACTACAATTACAATTTTTATAATTGACCGAAGATTAAAGATGGACCTAGCGATAGCTAGTCTGATCTTGTGAGTTTGTAGAATATTCTATGACGTCAGACAGCGCCTCATTCCACTGAAAAGTTTTATTTTGGTTGGTGATTGAAGGCATCATCATGCTGGAACGATGTGTATTTGTCTAGCTTGTTGATGGATTATATAAGTAGCGTGCTGTCTGCTTGTCAAGAGGGCCTTTTTTTGGAAAGAGATTTTGTATGCAGTTGTTGTTGCAGTCTGCGTCTTTCGCAGAATAAAGTTGCAAAACTTCGTAATGATGACTCCTGCCTTGTTGCTGAGTGAATGAGCTGTGTGGATAGTGAATTCCAATTACACGAGATTCAAGCATCGACGCTGAATCAACCACTGTTGCGTAACAAACAAATAAATGAATAGATAAATAATAGAAGAACGAGCACAAATATTGTATTGAAATCAGTCCCCTATTCGCTATTGTGACGTGGGACTTTAATTTATCTAAACGAAACGAAAAACAAATATTGCTGAATGAATGAATGTACAAACTAGGTATATAAACTAACAACATTAACAAAGCAAAATGTCTCATTACCTGCTGCACATTTGACCATTTCGTCGAAGAAGACCAGACACACACCATAGCGGTTAGGGTCGGCCAGAGCCACCTCTAAGCTGACCTCCAGCGTACAGATAGGCATACAATCTGGATGTACGCCGTTCCTCTGGCAACACGCTGCACAGTACACATGCTTCATGTTCGTTAAGCTGTACAACAGTCATGTTATGCTGTACACATTTCATTACACACAAACACACAATGTTCCCGATTAGGCACATTTGTGCATCACACACGCACAAAATATGACAAATGGCGCAGAAAATTTCCTTGCATGTGTGCCTCCTGCAGATGTACACATTTTTCCCGAATCGCTGAAGTCGAAATCATGACAAATAAATGGCCAACTAATTCACTGTAGAATGTAAAAATATAATTGAAATTGTAAGTGATAAGGTGTTTTTAATTAATAAACTTGGTAACAAATTGTGTATTGAAGAAAATATTAACCCTTTCTGCTATGACGTTCTTAGGGCGTATGCAATTCTGGGAGATAAAATTGGACTTGATTGTGCTGAGGAAATGTATTCGGAGCCATTATTTTGTAATAACAATATTTTTGTTGAAGCGAAAACAATTTATTTTCTAGATTGGATTGAAAAAGGTGCATATGTGATTGGAAGTTTATTGAATGAATATGGCAATTTTTTTTTTAGTTTTTAAGCTTTTGTTGAAAAATATAGAATTACTACTAATTTTTTGTGTATTATGGTTCTGTAGAGGCTGTTCAGAAATATGTTAACTGGAGTGGACTGCAACTAGCTACCGCTAAGGTTGTTGATTATAACAATAGTAAAGTGTGAAGACTTATAGGTTCAACTACGAGAGATGCGATATTTTATGATATATTAGTTAAATATTAAGTAAAACCAAATTGTTGTAAAACTGGGATGGGAGAATAGTGAGCACAGTAGAACTGAAAATAATATTTAATAAAATACAAGAAATTAAGGAAATCTAATTGAAATGGCTGTAAATTAGAATAATTCATAAAATAATAGGAACCAATATAGTATTATCTAGCATGGGAGTAGAACAGAGTATTAATTGTACCTTTTGAATTTGTGAAGGTGAAAGGGAAAACCTACATCTTTTGTTTAAGTGTCTTTTTGTTCAAACGTTTTGGACTGAATTTGAAACAGCCTTACATTCTAAGTGTTACAGTGTTGTTACGTTCCACTTCAGCAAACATCTCGTAATATTTGGTTGTGACAGAAATATAAGAACGGACACAATATTAGACTTGTTAATTTTATTATCAAAATCATTTATTTACAAATGCAAAATGAAAAAAAAAATCCACTTTACAGACCGGTCCTTTACAGCTGTGCTGAAAAGTCGATGTAAAGTAGAAAAACATATGGCGTTTTCATAAATGAGATATTAAAAATATGTACTAGCATGGCACCCATACTTACTACTGTTTGATGGCAGATAAGTGCTTATACCTTATAGTTACATGTATGTTTTGTATAATTTGTAAAATGATGACCCATGATGCTCTCTCGCTCTCTCTTTCTCTCTATTTCTCTTTTCCCAATTTCTATCACACAGAAAAAAAACCAAACTAAGTCTGTAGAATCTAATACAAAAGCTGTGCAAATCTGAACTGTATGATTTTGTTTTGACAACTTGTACAAGTGTCATAAGGAGCTAGGAATCATTCGTTCTATATTGTACCGGTGGGTACTCTAGCCCCGGTGGGTATTCTAGCCCGGTGGGTACTCTAGCCCCGGTGGGTACTCTAGCCCCCGAGTGGGTACTCTAGGCTCGGGTACTTTAGCTCGGGTATATAAAAATTACAATTATACAATTGAAGCACACTGAATAAATCACGAAAGATCATAAAAATTTAGGTGAAGACAATGTAATAGACACTTTTTAAAACCATACATGACAATAAAATAGTGTGACAAAACCAAGTATAAAATTGGTAATATCCTACACAACGACCAATACATGCATGTACCAACAAATCAAAGGAGAGACTCGACTGGTGACTCAATGGATATAACCAATAGCGGTTATGCCCAGAAATATCACGGAGTATTTGCGAAAGCAACTCAACGAGTAAACGACAAGAGCCGCTCCACATGAGAAGAAATCTACTAGAAAAAATATACAAACGTCACGGAGCAATTAAAACCGCTCTACGGGTAAAGATGTCTCAGATATCATGTTTGTGTGTGTGTGTGTGTGTGTATGTGTGTGTGTGTATGTGTGTGTGTGTGTTTGTGTGTGTGTGTGTATGTGTCACGTAAACTGAAGGTATTATGCCAAGAAAAAAAAATATAAGAGAAAAAATATAAGGAGTGTCTGTCGGGTTGTAATATCACTAAATATATGGATGCTCGAATGAGCAATGTAGTCTATAAGTTGTTTATGTATAGTTACATTATATAGCAAAATTAAAAACATTCAACTGCCAAATACAATTCTTAACAAACTATAAAATAATTACAAAGAGGCATTCAAAAACATAATAGGTAAACAACATTAGAAACCATTACACATTTTTTAAACAACAAAACAAACAAGATATTCATTGTATAAAACATTAATAAACACGCAATACAACTTGTTAAAAGCCAACATAATAGTAATTGTACAAAGTGAGATAGGGTGAAAATTGTTTTAAAGGAATATATGCAGTTATATGCACATAGTTAGTACAAGCAACATAATTTAGAACGAGAAACACTAGGAGATAAAAATAAATGATCGTGAAGCAGTTGTGTGGGCGACAGACTGTCTGCTGCACGCTGCGCGAATTAAAAGCTGGGGAGGTAGGGGGGGAGAGTGATGATGATTTTTAAAAAGGAAAAAATAAACATGCTTGTGAATAAAGAAAATTTTAATATCTAGCTATAACAAAGGCTATAGCTCACAATCAGAACTACTAACAATAACTATAAATATCAACCTCAAACAGCATAAACAACAAGGAGAGCAACCATAAACGACCAAAAAAAATCACAAATGTTATACAAAAATTTAAAAAGCAAATATATTCAAAATGTAAGTTATTGCTATATATACAAAAATAAATTCAAGAAGGCTTATAAAAAGAACCCTTTATAATCTCTCAATACATTAAAGAGTACAGTAATTTAACATATATACAATACTAACTATATTTCTAATCGCTATCAATTAAAAATTAATCTTTAAACAAAATAATTAATACAAACGAACAATCAGTATCCTACATGTAAATAGCACTTCTAATAAAAACAGATCAAACACTTTCTACCACATAAACAATTAATCGAAATTAAAATGGAGGGGGAAAAGTCTTTATCGCAACCACTTACAACATTAAATATTAAATAAAACTACAAATTAAAACATATTGGCATGTCTACCTCAACACGAACAATGTGAGAGGTACGAGTATCGATAACCTGCAGGTCCATCAAATGTGACGTGTTCAGCTCATCGCCTTTACGTCCAGGAAAAAACTAGCATCATACTGAGACAACACTTTACACAGACAGCTCGTATATATATATATATATATATATATGCCCCTTAATTTTCAAATTTTTGCAATAAGGTTCTTCAGGAAGAAATCATCAATGTCAAATAGAACTAATACCTATTTATAGGGATACGTAAACAAAAATACAGAAAAACAGAGAACCGAAATTGCATCATATGATATATATATATATATATATATATATATATATATATATATATATATATATATATATATATATATATATATATATATATATATAATGGGTATCCAGCCTCAACATTACGCCTCCCAAACTAAATAATGATTGGTCAACTCTGCAATTATGAATATTTATTAAAAAAAATATCTATATGGGCATGCGTTCTTTCTCTTATTAATAATAATTTCAAGGAACTTTCCAAAACCGTCTATCTCCTATCCTCCTTACACCATTCTGTGGAGTTTCATTCATCACCTAACTGGCTACGCGATGTTAAAGGTGAAACAGAGCTACATTAACCATACGCCACGTCTTTTCTCTAACTTTGATTAAAGACTACTTTCCCACACTAATAGATCTCCTCACTACCAACCTTATGACTTTCAAACACACACCTACCCTAAAAACTACTATTTCTAAATTACTAATACAGCATCTATACTTGTGATCATCTTCACATCTCTTAATATGTAACAATGTTTTTTTAATTTTTTTTAAAATTTTTATTTTAATGCTTTTTTTTTAAATTAATAAAATAAAAATAAAACAAATAAAAAAATAAATAAACACCTACCCTCAAAACTACTATTTCTAAATTACTAATACTGCATCTATACTTGTGATCATCTTCACATCTCTTAATATGTAACAATGTATTACACAAATAACCCCATATTGCTAAATAATGACCTATTAATGTTTTCATTTATATTTATGCTTCACAAATTTCCTTTATAACCCATTCCCATAATCAACAACCATATTTCTTGTTTTACTTCTTATTTCACGTTTCTTGTTTTAATTTCACAAAACCCAAAACAAATTTGGACACTGTCACCACCGCTTTTAATCATCTATATCGAACAATTCATTTATCTTCCGTCTCCTTAAGGATTGGATAGGCTCAGCGCTAATTACGTTTCCGTTTTTATAACCTCTTATTATCAACACTAAAACAGACTTCTTTGTATCAAACTAAGCATTTCCAGCAACTGTAATACGTTTCTCAAATTTGTTAAAACGTTAGGCCTACATCAATTCCAACAACTGTGGTACATTTCTAACATTGTATTGAAACCATAATTTGGACTCGTCATACAATTATCAAAAAGGTCAAGTTGAGCGTCGACGGGGAAATTCAAGTTCCTACACTTCTTTAGAAGTGCATACATTGTTCTCTCAGCTGAAATACTCTGGGTTTTCATTGCTTTTACAAATGTATTATTATAATTGAAACTACGCTAACTCATGCTGAGCAAGACGTCTTTGGTAGCACATATGGAACATTATACTCATCGGGGTTCATCAAACAGCAACCATTATGACCCCAACGCTACTTTCGTTTTTCAATCTTGATAACTCATGACATACTGCGTACAAATTTTGGGTTCAAGCTAACTACAAAACGTCACCATTTTAGAAAGTAGCTGGAGAGAAAAAAAACGCTCGAATTTAGTAAAAATTTGTCGAATGACTAGAAAATGTATTATTGCGTAGTTCATCCAATTTCTCTAAACATTCAGTTTTTTTAAAAATAACATATCTTTATCGTTGTTTTCGAATTTTTTATGAGAACAAAAATAGCGATAATACTGTAAACACAGCATACCAAAACCAAATACTACTATATTCGGCTGTAAGTAATTTAAAAATATACACAATTAAACACAAAATGATATACCCCGTGATGCCAAAAATCAACAAATTCTTGTAATTCTTTGTTTTGTTTTCAAATTTTGCCATCTTTTTTTTGTTTTTATTAATGTTAGATTGTATGTTACTTTTTTCATTTTCTAAAGTAAGCCTGTACGTTCTTTGAGTAAGCATAGTGTTCTCACTACTTACATCATCGCGCTCGTTAGGCATAGAAATGGAGAAGTCCGTGGAAGCCATCCTGAAATTGTTGTGGGTAAATCAAGAGTGCGAAAGTCTCGTTCGTTAAGTAAAGGTTTAAGTCTACGACTTCTATCGTATAGGTTCAATATGAGCGGGCAAGATTACAACGAAGGATGAGATGAAAAGAAATGAAGTCTCGATGGTTAGATTTCTGTCCCTCGGACACATAAGCGTATAAAAGTTTCGTTAAAATACACAAAAACTCAGCCGGTTTCAGGAAGCCTGGTAGTCGTTATAATGTTTCAAGTGAGTAGGTAAATGTCAGTCCCCGGACACATGGAGCGTAAATGTTTCAAGATCCTGACTCAGAGAATACATAGGGACTGAAGCTTATATAGAGGGCTATGTAAAGTACCCCTTGCGACTCTACGGAGGAAGGATACCGGTTAGATTAGAGTACCCAAGTTCGGTATGTTTCCTCCGGATAGTCGCAAGTGTGCCCAATCACTGAATTAAACTGGAAGTACCTTCTAAATGAGAAAGCTTTATTCAATTGGTATTCGTTTTCTGCGGCATGCCACGATGTTTTAAATCTGGGTTGTCCAGTGTTTGACAAACTCTTTTTAAACATAAACGATGCCTATGTGCGCTGTTATTAATTATTCAAGGCAAGACTGCCCTGATGAATGCAAAACAGGAATCACCTTTCATCGGTAAGTAGCTTTTTGTTGTTGTTTTTTTAAATTTAATTCATGTGCACCACCACCAGTCTGTTTTGTCCTCAGTTTGTTTTGGAGACAATTTATCGACGTTTTGAATCTTTTTCTTGTCACGTACACTTGGTAAAATTTCCAGCGTTTTAGATTTGTCATGACTGGGTTGTAAACTCTTGCAATGATGAGTTTGGAATAAGTAATGAATTTTATTGTTATGATTGAAGGCCTTTCAAACGGGTGCTTCTGCAACCATCGTGTCGATTATTCTGTTATTTTGTGGTTTGTATACTTTTCTCTATGCATAAGGTGGCACGCAAGGTTCAGTACACATTATAACTTTATTGTGATTTTTTTCTTATAATTTATTTTGATTCTGCCTTAGTTATACATGGTTTATGAAAATCAAAGGAACATCAAAGTTGATACGATATCAAACAATTTGAAGAAGATCAATAGAAGAATGCTAGCCATGTTAGAGCTTATTATGTGCACATTTCTTATTGTTAATTTGAATAAACTAGCGTAAACAACATTTTTGGTCCTGTGGGTTTAGTGTTGCATATTATTTCAAAAATAATATCTGCATTAGTTTTGTATATTATACATTTAACTTTTAACCAGAAGAGTTCACTTTTCCTGCAACTCAACAGCATGTGTGAATATGTCACAGTGACTGATGTTTTTTTTAATTATAGATAATAACTTTCATGCTGTATGAGCAAATGTAAAAAAGCATGAATGCTTTAACTTCTTATAATTAATTCTTACACTTATCTGTTACACTTTTTACACACATTTGCAGCCTATGAAAGATACTTTGTCATCCACTGGAACTCCTTCGATCACTTGGGATGTCAAACATGTCGGTCTCAAACAAAAATGACACAAGTATGTTCATGCAAAAGTGAACACAAATATAGTTTTTTTTATTAGCTGATATAACTGTTTTTAAGCAAGTATATGCACTAGTAGAATATTAATAGTTCACATTTTCTGCGACTCAACAGCAGGTGTCATTGTGTCTTTTAGATCATTCGTACCTACCCAATTGGCTCATAGATGTGGGAAAGGCAAGGTGTAAGAATGATAATTAGAAGATAGATACCACTGGGCCTGCCACACACACGTTGAACGCCCCACTACAAGCCCAGAGTGACTGAGCTAGCGAGCTAATTCACTGTACTGTCAATTCTTTTTTATTTATTGTATGCAGCCCTATAGCTTTATCACTTCCTGCTCACGTTTAAGCTACTTGAAATTGACACGCAGTGTTCAACTGTTAACGACAAGTATTATTAAATTCTGATTTATAATTTTATACCATATGAATGTGCTGAGCTGACCCTAAAAAATTATTTTTATATTGCTTTAAAATAAAACGTGCACAAGTGAGCTTGGCACTACCTAGTTCCTTAGGTAACACAGATTTAAATACCCTCTCGGTGCCCAGTGGATTTGGAGTGGGAAAGATGCGGGAATGAGGGCCATGCAGCATACCGCTCCTATCACAGGCTCATAGCTGTGGGAAAGGCAAGGTGTAAGAATGGTAATTATAAAATTTAAAAAAGACAAGATAACAATTTTATTCAACAAGGGTAAAAGATTAAGCTCTGGGTGTGCTATTTTACATCCTGCCCTTGGCACTTGTAACAATAACAGTTAGTATAACAAAATTTTTTCTTAACAATAACATAATGTAACAATATTATCAAGATATGCACACGTACGCACCCCCACACACACACCCTATAAGTATAGAACACACACTATAAATATATATATAAGAGGGTAGTACCAAAAACCCCACACACTATAAATTTTTTGTTAAACCTGTAACGCCGGTGGTGAGCGCGGCCATGCATGATGATTTGCAGCGACGGCCTAGTGTGATTGCTAGAGGCCTACAGCCAAGGTGTTTTTATGTTTGTGGCAGAATGAGATTACTATATTTTTGCATTTCATGTTTGTGCTTACAGGGGCTTGTTGTCTCCACTGCGGCAGTTTCTCGAGACTGAACTCTAACGCCCTTACAAATGCTGAATTGTATTTCTGTGGTCAAGTAGTGAACTCCTGTGATGTGACAATACATAGGCTACAGTCTGACTGTACAAGCTACAACGTGTACAAGCAATAATGGGCATGGCAGAAGGAAGAGTTTCAAGATACTTTACCAGTACACCTGGCACTCCAAAAGGCAAACAACTTTTAATAAGCCCGAATGAGAATAGTCTATCACAAAATGAAAGAAGACAAGAGAGCAAGACTTGAAACTTGGGAGATAGACCTAGGGAGTTCATTAAAAAAAACAACCTGGAAACCTATCTTTATTAAACGTAGTATATAAAACTGGTTCTTCGTGCATTGCCAACAGATTAAAGTTAGTGTTACCTGTTTCAAGTCCACGACTCATAGCATATAATTATAGGGGCTAAGCATATATAGGAGACTGTTCCACCGCCGTAGGTCAAGTGGTAGAGCAGTCGCCTGGCACACCGATGACCCAGGTTCGAATCAAGTGGTTCACTTTAGCAGTATGATTGCTCTGGTGATACAGTGTTGATTTAGGTCCCTTCCCGTCGTTCCCTGGGATGGTTATCCCCGTCTGCCATATCGCCAATGGTGCGAGTAGACGTTAAACCTCAATGTTCAATGTTCAGGGGACAATGTGAGTTGGGTACTCTAGCCAGGTAACGCATTTACTATCTTTGGTACGTACCCAGGTAACTCAGAATTAAGCTACTCGGTACCACGGGAAAGGCAAGGTGTAAGAGTGGAAATTTGAAGAAAGATACCAGGCACACTGGGCCTGCCACACACGCGTTGAGCACCCCACTACAAGGCCAGAGTGACTGAGCCAGCGAGCTAATTATTATTTTTTTAATCGTTCTTATATAGCGCTTTTCCAGCTCAAGAGCTGCTCAAAGCGGGCCGATATAGGATCTAACTCAAGCCGCCCGAGGCGCCAACTCGCAGCCTTTGGGCGCATCGTACTAACGCTCCAGACAACTAAGCACAATCCTAGGCAGCCAGGGATGGGGAAGAAGGACCTAGGTGCATGCTGGGTGTGTTCTTGTCACCGGCACTCACCCGTCTAGGACATGAGCGTCAGGATCTTTAAAGTCCGTTATGATGGAATGTATGCGACACAGACTAGACCTCGGTTTATACTAAATTCATTTAGGCGTACAATAAATGCTATTGAGCGTTTTGGCTCTATTTCTGGCTTAGTTTTAAACACAGACAAGAGTAGCGCAATCGGGTTAGGTAGTAAAAGGAATTCTCATACTGTCTTAATGCCCCATCTGCGCATGGACTGGAACCCAGAGACAATTAGGATACTTAGAATTATTTTTACAAATGACTTACAAGATTGTGTCAAATTAAACTTTGAAGGAAAATTTGTAGAAATTAAGATACTGTACAAGATATGGTTATAACTACAAGATTATGGTTATAACGTCAATTAACACCAGTTGGTCGGGTTGCTGCATGTGCCTAATTAAGTCGTTGATCTTGTCGAAGCTCGTATATCTGTGGCTGTTACTGCGTAAACCACGAGACTATATTATCAACTCTATTGAAAAAGTATTTTTACATTTGTTTGGAATAATAAAAATGCTAAGATTTCTTAAAAGTCCTTAATTAAAAGTATTTCCGATGAAGGTATTGGTATCCCAGATGTACGCCATTATATGAACGCATTAAAATAACTTGAATAAGACTAAGTATAAATGTAAAAATATAATTGAAAGTGTAAGTGATAAGGTGTTTTTAATTAATAAACTTGGTAACAAATTGTGTATTGAAGAAAATATTAACCCTTTCTGGTAAGACGTTCTTAGGGCGTATGAAATTCTGGGAGATAAAATTGGACTTGACTGTGCTGAGGAAATGTATTCGGAGCCATTATTTTGTAATAACAATATTTTTGTTGAAGCGAAAACAATTTATTTTCTAGATTGGATTGAAAAAGGTGCATATGTGATTGGAAGTTTATTGAATGAATATGGCAATTTTTAAACAAGTTTTTAACCTTTTGTTCAAAAATACAGAATTACTACTAATTTCTTAGTGTATTATGGTTCTGTAGAGGCTGTTCAGAAATATGTTAACTGGAGTGGACTGCATCTAGCTACCGCTAACGTTGTTGATTATAACAATAGTAAAGTGTGAAGACTTATGGGTTCAACTACGAGAGATGCGATATTTTATGATATATTAGTTAAATATGAAGTAAAACCAAATTGTTGTAAAACTGGGATGGGAGAATAGTGAGCACAGTAGAACTGAAAATAATATTTAATAAAATATAAGAAATTAAGGAAATCTAATTGAAGTGGCTGTAAATTAGAATAATTCATCGAATAATAGGAACCAATATAGTATGATCTAGCATTGGAGTAGAACAGAATATTAATTTACCTTTTAAATTTGTGAAGGTGAAAGGGAAAACCTACATCTTTTCTTTAAGTGTCTTTTCGTTCAAACGTTTTGGACTGAATTTGAAACAGCCTTACATTCTAAGTGTTACAGTGTTGTTACGCTCCACTTCAGCAAATATCTCGTAATATTTGGTTGTGACAGAAATATAAGAACGGACACAATATTAGACTTGTTAATTTTATTATCAAAATCATTTATTTACAAATGCAAAATGAAAAAAAATCCACTTTACAGACCGGTCCTTTACAGCTGTGCTGAAAAGTCGATGTAAAGTAGAAAAACATATGGCGTTTTCATAAATGAGATATTAAAAATATGTACTAATGTGGCACCCATACTTACCACTGTTTGATGGCAGATAAGTGCGTATACCTTATAGTTACATGTATGTTTTGTATAATTTGTAAAATGGTGACCCATGATACTCTCTCTCTCTCTCTCTCTCTCTCTTTTTTTTTTTTCTCTATTTCTCTTTTCCCATTTTCTATCACACAGAAAAAAGTCTGTATAATCTAATACAAAAGCTGTGCAAATCGGAACTGTATGATTGTTTTGACAACTTGTACAAGTGTCATAAGGAGCTAGGAATCCTTCGTTCTATATTGTACTATTATCTTTTTATGTCATTTTCCCCTCTAGTCTTTGAGAATGTAAAAATGTAATATTTGCATGCATGTTTTGGAAAATAAAAAAGTTTGTTTAAAAACAACAACAACAACAAACACACTATAAATATAGAAGGGTAGTGGTAGTACCAAGGCCTGGGTAGTACTAAGTTAACACACAATCACACCCACCTACACTATAAATAGAAGAGAGATACCAGGCAAATAGTACCAAGGCCTGGGTAGTACTAATTAAGTTAACACACAATCACACCCAACTACACTATAAATAGAAGAGAGATACCAGGCAAGTAGTACCAAGGCCTGGGTAGTACTAAGTTAACACACAAAAACACAACCCGCACTATAAGTTGATTGACTACGTATTCCTGTGACATTGTGTGTGTGTGTGGGCGTGCGTGTGTGTGTGTCTGTGTGTGGGTACGCGAATGTGATGCACACATAGTAATGGGTATGTGAGTGGCTGTTTCTTAATTAAGTGGTTCATAATCATACGTGATCCTGATCTGTGATGCCTACCTAATACCATGATTCTATTAGCAGTGTTAAATCTAGTCACATGTTTTTGAAGTAACAGTTTATTGATGTATTCGTTGCGGAATGTCTCTAGTTGTAACTAGTCTTGTGTGTATATAGTGTCCATGTAACACCATTTAATTTGCTCAGTAGCCTATTGGTTGTTACTTATTTTCTTATAATGTATGTAACAACTCCACTCCCCTGTAGGGCCTATATAGTGAGTGAAGGGACACAACAATGTTGACAGTAAAAGTGTGTAATGTGTAACCCTAGAACGATTAGCCCGGGCCCCTTACAGTGAGCCCCTTAAATGTATTAAGAGTGTGTGTGGGATGAGTCGGTGCGTGGATAAGAATGAATGTGCAAGGATTAGCATGGTCATGAGAAAGCGCGAATGATTGAGAAAACGGCAGTAATAGCCTTGAGAATTTTTTTAGTATTGTTATGCATTAAGGTGTTCTAATATCCACTACCGTTTCTTTATTGTATACAATGTCATGTACGCTAACCTTTGTGTTGCCTTCTTAATATGTCAACAGTTATTGTGCATCACACACACATATCCTTGTGCAAATGGGGACAATAAAGATTCGTTATTCGTTATTCATTATTCGTATAAATAGAAGAGAGATATATACCATGCAGGTAGTACCAAGACCTGGGTAGTACTAAGTGCGTCCTCTGTTGTTAAGATGTAAAGGATAAGAAGGTTGTAGCTACAAGAATGCCGCCAGCGACCTTGACCTTAGAGATAGAAGAAATACGATGGCACGGGAGCGTAGCCCTTACCCTCGGTCATATTCGTACCCAATTTGGTCGAAATCGGTTGAACGATGGCTCAGATAATGGCGAGCAAGTAACGGCCAAAATTGAAGTCCAAAGCGTCAAACAGTGAGAGCGCATTGGGGCACCTAACCTCTTCTCGCACCGTGTTTCATGTGAGAGCAAGGCTATCCACAGAGCGCGTATCACCACAGCCGCATAATTATGTCGGCGCAGGCGGCTTTCGTTAACTGGTCGGCCTACTCTCACGGCTAATGTACAATTGAAAGGTTTCACGTTGTATGATCGGTGTGCGACTGACTGCTGAGCGGGGCCCAAAGGCGACGCTTTTTTTGTGGGAAAAACTCGAAAGAGTGAAACAAATGACGGTGGCGAGGCTAGCTTATTAAGAAAAAAAGTTTGGGTCCGCATTTAAGAAGTTTCGCATAGGAGAACTTTTGACCGATATTGTCTGCAGCGAAAATGTTCCCAGCGAGAAAGTATGTCCTTATGCGTATGTAATACAAGGCAATTACTGTCCCAATGAAGGTTAAAGAAAAAGATTGATGGTCTTGCGCTCCTTCGGTGGGTGTTGGTGTTATCACCGATATGGCTGTAGTTTACAATCCGCTTTCTGATCTGGTTCGATGGTTCATTAGATGATCCAAACCTGCTTGGATAACAGGTAATTCTAGAGCTAATAGGCCTCGCCGAACCTGGTCAAACATGGAAAGAGCCGTTCCTTTCGTTTTCTAGAATCACGTCCCCGGACACTTTGCGCATATAGGCGACATAAATAACAATTGAAGAATTCCGGTTTAAATAAAAAGGGTTTTAAGGGAAAGAGTGCTTTTTACCCACACTTTAAATAGAAGAGATGTAGGTTGAGTTAACACACAACTTTTTGAGTACATTCCTATTTGTTTTTTTTTTGTTTTTAAATACGGACTTGCCAGCGATTTTGAACTATTTGCAATTGACACACGCAGTATCCGCTTTTATGCCCAAGCCAAATTGGTACACAATTACTGTTTGCTCTATTTCCCTACAAATTGGGCATAAAACCAGATATTGCCAAATTCTGATCTGACTTACAAGGTTAAGATTTCTTTCTACTAGCAAATCCTCATGGGGATAGGACAAGTTTTATTAGGTACAACTTTGATAAAGAAATAAATTTCAGAAAATTATATTTTCAACAATTTGAGGTGCATAAAAAATTTCACAACAAATGTGATCTTATACAATAATAATAACAAACAAATAGAAATAATTAAAATTAATAGTAACTTAAATAAATCTGTTCCGACAAGACCCCCCCCCCCCTCTTCTCTTACCTCAACTAGCACTGTTGCAACTACTTCGATTTAATTTTCTAACTCTTAGCGACTTTGGAGTAAAAAAAACACTAGATTAATTGGATTGCTGGGATGTATATGTGCATGCGTGTTATGTTGCCCAACCGCATGTTATTACATGTGTAAAGCGCTTTGTGATTTTGGAAAGCGCTGTATAAATTGCCTGTTATTATTATTATTATAATATAGTACAATAAGTTTAACAATACAACATAATCGCTATCAATTAAAAAATTAATGTTTAAATAAAATAATACAAAAGAATCATCAATATCATAAATAGAACTTCTAATGAAAACAAATCATACCTTGCTACCTACCACAAAAAATAATTTAATTTAAAATAGAGGGTAAAAAGCCACCTAATTCCCTAGTACAATCCATTACCTAATGTGGAGGCAGAGAACTAAGAAAACTGAGAGCTGATAGAGAGAGCTGTGGGGGAGCTCATTTCACTGGTGCGCTTTGTACAGCTCTAGCTGAAAAAGCGCTATACAAGTAAGATAATAAAATCTTATCTACTCTACTACAACAAAAAAAATGTAACTTGCTACCAAGGCATCTTCGACCGATTACACATATATATATAATATATATATATATATATATATATATATATATAACAAAACGTTAAGATAATAAAATCTTATCTACGCTACTACAAAAAAAAATATTTAACTGAGTTGTGTTTTAACTTGCTCGAACAGTACCAAGGCATCTTCGACCGATTACATATATATATATATTATATATAACAAAACGTTAAGAGAATAAAATCTTATCTACGCTACTACAAAAAAAAAATATTTAACTGAGTTGTGTTTTTTAACTTGCTCGAACAGTACCAAGGCATCTTCGACCGATTACACATATATATATATATATTATATATAACAAAACGTTAAGATAATAAATTCTTATCTACGCTACTACAAAAAAAAAATATTTAACTGAGTTGTTGTTTTAACTTGCTCGAACAGTACCAAGGCATCTTCGACCGATTACATATATATATATATATATATTGCACCTTTGTTAGCCATGATTATATATATATATATATATATTGCACCTTTGTTAGCCATGATTAAACGAACTCTAACAATAGGAAATTTTATATACAATCTAATACAATATATCAGAACAGGGAGTATGCGATATATTACGTTATTGTTACTGCTGATTTCCCAGCATGTTCTTTTCTCAAATAAGAAAACCCTAGCGAGTGTGGTTGCATTGACTATAGCAGCATACCGCACAATTTGGACTTGTAACGATTTATACTACTGGGATAACGAAAGCTATCGGCCAACTGCTATCAGTCAAGACGACAATCAAATAGGAATCATGTACAATAAAATACTGAATATAATCAATGAAATCATGACTAGGTACCATACCAGCATCTATATTGTTGGCATAGTATACAACCTATGTTGTGCTGCCTATGAATCTTACGGTTTATTTTATACTTACAAAACGCCAAATAATACTGTGAATTCTGCTGCTCAAGTCGTTTGACTATACTTGCAACTCAATACATTCTTTTTAATAAGCAACCATGTACGTTTTGTTTTGTAATGAACACCACATTGTATTATTTTCAATAACATATAAAGCCAGTGCGGACTGAATTTAGTTTTTATTGTAGAAAGCTTGTGGAGCGACGACTAGATTGTGGTGGTAGAGTTTTGTCTCTGTTACCATTATACTTCTTATAATCGTAAGAAACATACAAAACAAAGAAGCAATATAAACAGGACACATCCACTTTTTGTTTGTATTGACTAAGACAGTTCACACTACAAGATTTGTTTCCCTGAATAATTATATTTGTACTTTATTTAATAATAATAATAATAATTTATTTTATAAAGCGCAATTCCAAACTAAAACTCTGCTCAAAGCGCTCATACGCATACTCTCACACAAGCTCTCGCACAATAACAAGGTAAGAACTGCTGTGCTCCCTTGTCATGCCCACGCACTTTCTTACATCTAAAAATATAAAATTATAATTTTTTACCATACAATTTCAACTAAATACACATATAAGATACCAATTTGAGCTAAATACACATATAAGATAACCATTTTCCTACTGTACAGTTTGACAAATGTATCTAATTACATCTAAATATATATTTTAAAAAGGTACGATTTTGTTTTGTAAGGAACACCTCATTGTATGATTTTATTTAATAAAATAAGACAGTGTGTATATTGAAAACTAAAACTCGAGTATCTTAGTTTTTATTATAGAATGCATGTGGAGTGACGATTTGCGTGGTAGTGTTTGGTCTTGCTGTCATTCTGTGTGTCGTCCTGCTGTGACGATCCTACGAGGCAGCGTGTCAGAAAAATAAATCAAAGTAGTTCCAACAGTGATAATTGAGGGAAGAGAAGAGGGGGTCTATTGTCAGAACAGATTTATTTAAGTTACTATAATTAACTATTTCTATTTGTTATGGTTGCCTAAAATTCACATTGTTGTGAAAAGACGTTAAATTAAAATATTGAATTGAAGAGAAGGGGGTCTGCAGATGAAGAAAACACAGAGACCCTTTGTTATCAGTTAGCTTGAGACGGTTGTTTGACATCCACGACTACTGGCTACTCTCCAAAGTTTGTGTGAACAAAAAGGTATGTGCATAAAATGCCAAAGACTTCCATTTTGATAAACAAAAAGAATACATTATTTCGTTAATTGTAATATTATTCAACTCACATTGTTGAAAATATAATTTTCTGAATTCATTCCTTATAAAAAGTTGGACCTAATAAAAAACGTATCCCGTCCCCATGAGGAGATTTCTGGTAGAAAGAGATCTTAACCCCCCCCCCCTCCCATATGGTATAAAATTGTAAATCAGAATTTGGCAATATCTGGTTTTATGCCCAATTTGTAGGGAAATAGAGCAAACAGTAGGCCCTAATTGTGTGTACCAGTTTGGCTTGGGAATAAAAGGAGATATATTGCCCATAATTTATTAATACTTGTTGACAGCGTGTGTCAATTTCAAATAGTTCAAACCACTGGCTGTGAAGTCCGTATTTAAACAAACAATAAGATATAAGACATAGATAATTGTATTAAATATTTTATGAATTAACAAGTTCACTTGTACATTTTATTTTAATGGGATATAATAATAATTATTGAGTCTGTGCTCGGAATGACAGTAAAATAGGTCTGTCCATCAGTACTTTAAACAGTGCCCCCCCCAATCCTGAGCAGCTTCCGCCACCTGTGTATTATTATTATTATTACCAAGGATCGGGATGGGGTGGTACGTGTAGGTAAAATGGGGCTACGGGTAGGTTTAAAGGGGCATGGGTAGGCATAACGGGGAGATAAGGGGGTATATGGTGATGGTCGATTCCTTTCATCCATACCTGCGAAACGATCAAGGAGGGTACAGGTAGGTTACAAGGGGGGTACGGAAGGTATCAAGGGGGTATGGGGGAGGTATCAAGTGGGTTCGGGGAGGTATCAAGGGGTATGGTGAGGCATCATGGGGGGATGGGAAGATATCAGGGGGGGGTATGGGGAGGTATCAAGGGGGATATGGGGAGGTATCATCGTCCAAATGAAACTCGCAGACAACAGTTGTCTCTCTGTCTACATTTTAAACAGCAACCTGTGTACACCCTGGCTTGCCAGGGTACAAAACCACTAGTATATTATATAATCGGTCGAAAATGCCTTGTTCTGTGTTATCTCTGTACGAGCAGGTTAAAAAGCACATCCCTTAAATAATTGTTTTTTTGTCATTGTATTTAAAAATGAATTTTAATTTATAGGGATTATATATATAGTTAGTATTGTATTGTTAAATTATTGTATTGTTGTATTTTGTTGAATTCTCCAAAGTTTGTGTGAACAAAATGTATGCGCGCATAAAAATGCCAAAGACTTCCATTTTGATAAACAAACAAAAAGAATAAAATTATTTTGTTAATTATTTAATAAATATTTGTCGTTAACAACATTGTCAATTTCAAGTAGTGCAAACCACAGGTTGTGAAGTCTGTTTACTTACAAAAAACATTATAATTTAGGAATTTAACAAGTTCACTTCTACATTTTATTTTAATGGAATATTATTTACAATAATTATTAAGTGTGAAAGAGCTCGGAATGATGCAGCATTACATAAAGATTGCTAGCTTACCTCGCTGCACACGCGCGCAGTACAATGAATTAGCTCGCTGGCTCAGTCAACGCACATTGGGTCTGCTTTACGTTCGTTATAGTTAAAAGTTCATTCGCATAATCCCAAGACACAATATTGGAGAGTGGAACAGTTATAGACAGCAATACATGGCATATATATATATATATATATATATAGTATTAGTTCCAGAAGATCCGTTGGATCTCATTTTTGATATGATGATGATGGTCATTGTTGTCAGGGTGGCGACGTGGTGATCGTCCTTAACGCTCATGCAATAGGACGTTAAGCATCGTTTTCCTATATAGTAGTGGTTTGCCAGGTACACAGGTTGCTGTTTAAAATGTAGACAGTCAACTATTTCAGTTTCTAAATTTGAGTTGAGCCACTGTCAGCGTGATGTGCAAAACCGGTTATGAAAAAGTTTGAGTTGCCGAGTTATACATGTGATAGAACTTAAAACATCGTATACGGAAAAAATAACAGCTGAGTAAATAAATTACAAATATGATTTTACACAGAAAATATCTTGTAGCGGGGAAGGTTCAGCTGCATTGTGTTATGTTCTTTACACTCGATTGCTGGTGCGCGCCCAAGCACAAAAAACTGCACTACTGCCTATGCTTTCTATACTCAACTGTACTAATTTCATTGTGCAGTGGTATTCACCAATGGGCAGCAATACAAGTGTGGTACTGTTCGAGCTCTTCACTTCTACAGTTTATTTTAATGGAATATTATTACAATGCTTGGGAATGATGCAGCATCACATAGAGATTGCTAGCTTACCGCGGCCCACGCGGGCAGTACAGTGAATTAGCTCGCTGGCTCAAGTCAACGCACATTGGGTCTGCGCTTTACGTTCATTCGCATAATCTCCAGACACAGTTATTGGAGAGTGGAAAAGATACATATAATATTAAAAGTATGTTTAAAGTTGTGTTTACACAAATAAAGCAAAAGTCTCACGAATTCAATTGGGTATGATGAATATTGTTATTTTATATTAGAGGGATTTAATGGTTTCTCTCTTCTATACTTAGAGTGTTGTGTGTGTGTATGTCGTTGGTACATCGTTGTGTGTGTGTGTGTTGTTTTTATTTTGGTATATTTCTTCTCTCTGCTATAAGCGCGCTTTCCTTAACCCTTTACCATTTTTACCTGAATGAATGGTGTATGTTTTTTATTTAACCCGTGGACCTGAATTTTTATTTCCTATATATCCGGGGACGTTAAGCTAGCCAACGATACGAACGGGCTCTTTTCCAGGTCGGAGCCGGTTGACAGTTATCAAAGCAGATTTGAATCATCTAAGTAACGTTGCTCGATTTAATGAGCCATTCGCCGTTACCATATGCATCTTTTAGACAAGCATAAAAAAGGTAAAGGTAGTCCCATAGCCTTGTGGCCGTAGGGGAGCGTGATGTTGGAGATCACACTTATCTTGGGCCAGCGTAATGAGGGTGATGCGGTACACTAAAAATCACGCATCTTAACTCAGCGCACCATCAATTGCAGGAAAAAGATCTCTTGCCGGGCAACACACGCATAAGGACACTTATTTTCTCAGTGGGAACATTTTCGCTGCAGACAATATTGGTCAAAATCTCTCCTAAACGAACTGACAAGCGTAAGCCGAAGAAAAATATTCTTCCCCGGCACAGCTGCCTCGGGCCCAGTTAACACATTCAAGCGTTACACCGTTTGGCTGCAGCACACGGTTATATAATGGGATAACCTCACCACGATCACCGCAAAATGGGGATAGGAAAAAAACACCAGGAATTTTCTTTTTAGCTCCCGTCGTCACCGAATGCACCCAACCCGCGCAACCAACTTCGGACCGTGAGCTGTAGTGGGGAACATCTTCGCTGCAGACAATGTTGGTCAAAATCTCTCCTAAACGAAACGCCCACCAAACCGAGAAGCGTAGGCCGAAGAAAAATATTCTTCCCCGGCCCAGCTGCCGCGTTCCCAGTTACCGTTTGCTGAACACCCAAACAAGAAGACGAGCGCGCATCAACGTTACACCGTTTGGCTGCAGCGCACGGCTATAATGGATAACCTCACAACGATCACTGTAAAATAGGTGATAGGAAAATTCACCAGGAATTTTCTTTTTAGCTCCCCGTCGTCACCGAATGCACCCAACCCTCACAACAAACTTCGGACCGTAAGCTGTATATTATTGTAGGGCGACATTTTATTAAAACATCGTTTCCCAGCGCACATTTAAAAAAACAATCGTTGCTTCTCAAATTGCGGACCAAACTGTTATTTCTTTCGTTTCACCATTTTCGCTGCAGACAATATTGGTCAAAATCTCTCCTAAACGAAACAAACGCCCACCGAACCGAGAAGCGTAGGCCGAAGAAAAATATTCGTTTGGCTGCAGCGCACTGCTATAATGGATAACCTTCACCACGATCACCGCAAAATGGGGATATTGAAAAAACAACAAGAATTTTTTTTTTAGTTACCATCGTCACCAAATACACCCAACCCGCGCGCAACAAAACTTCGGACCGTGAGCTGTAGTGGGAACATTTTCTCTGCAGACAAAATTGGTCAAAATCTATCCTAAACGAAACGCCCACCGAACCGAGAAGCGTAGGCCGAAGAAAAATATTCTTCCCCGGCCCAACTGCCTCGGTCCCAGTTGCCGTTTGCTGAACGACGCCCAAACAAGAAGACGACCGCGTCCTTCACCAGACCACATTCAAGCTTTACACCGTTTTGGCTGCAGCGCCCGGCTATAACGGATAACCTCACCACCATCACCGCAAAATGGGGGGGATAGGAAAAAACACCAGGAATTTTCTTTTTAGCTCCCGTCGGCACCGAATGCACTCAACCCGCGCAACAAACTTCGGACCGTAAGCTGTAGTGGGAACATTTTCGCTGCAGACAATATTTGTCAAAATTTCTCCTAAACGAAACGCCCACCGAACCGAGAAGCGTAGGCCGAAGAAAAATATTCTTCCCCGGCCCAGCTGCCTCGGTCCCAGTTACCGTTTGCTAAACTTCGGACCGTGAGCTGTAGGCCGACATTTTATCAAGACATCGTCCCGGCGCAACAATCGTTGCTAGTACCTTAGCCGTGACAGTAGGCCGACCAGTTAACGAACACCGCCGCCTGCACCGATATGCGGCTGTGGTGATACGTGCTTTGTGGATAGCCTTGCTCTCACAAGCTACACGGTGCGAGAAGAGGTTAGGTGCCCCAATGCGCTCTCTCTGTTTGACGCTTTGGATTTCAATTTGGCCGTTACTTGATCGCCATTATCTGAGCCATCGTTCAAACGATTTCGACCAAATTGGGTACGAATATGACCGATGGTAAGGGCTACGCTCCCGTGCCATCGTATTTCTTCTATCTCAAAAGTCAAGGTCGCTGGCGACATTCTTGTAGCTACACCCTTCTTATCCTTTACATCTCAACAACAGAGGACGCACTTAGTACTACCAAGGTCTTGGTACTACCTGCATAGTATATCTCTCTTCTATTTATACGAATAACGAATCTTTATTGTCCCCATTTGCACTAGGATATTTGTGTGTGATGCACAGTAACTGTTGACATATTAAGAAGACAACACAAAGGTTAGCGTACATGTACATAGCGTTGTGTAGAATATTACCAATTTTATACTTGGTTTTGTCACACTATTTTATTGTCATGTATGGTTTTAAAAAGTACATTACATGATTATTGCTTTAGGTCCAGCGGACTCAAGTGTCTATTACATTGTCTTCACCTAAATTTTTATGAACTTTCGTGATTATTCAGTGTGCTTCAATTGTATAATTGTAATTTTTATATTTTCGGAGAGAGGACTCTCTCCTTTTCCGGACCAGGGAGGGGCATATATGACAGAGTCCAAATTATGGTTTCAATACAATGTTAGAAATATACCACAGTTGTTGGAATTGATGTCACGTTTTAACAAATTTGAGAAGCGTATTACAATTGCTGGAAATGCTTAGTTTTGATACAAAAAAGTCTGTTTAAGTGTTCATAATAAGAGTTTATAAAAACGAAAATGTACAGGCGCATTAACCAAGAAGACAGAACCATCGAATTTTGTCATACGTAGGCTACTACCACTTTGGTACTACTGCGCTATCAGTTCGCTATCGGGGAGGGCATCACAAAATTATACGTACTATATGTACTGCGCTACCAGTCCGCTATCGGGGATCCAAAAAATTCTTGCCGATGGTCCATTCTTCTTGGTTAATGCGCCTGTGCGACAACAAAAGAAGAAGAAGACGAACAATTTCACATCCGGGTGACTATGTAATGACATAGACACATACATTGCCGAGCACGCTTTATTTTGTCATCAGCCGGCAGAAGGTATACGAGCGGCAATCTCCGTGAGTTCGTTCATATTTTTACATTTCTGAGGAACGGCTAATTCCGTTCTTTCAATAAATATAATAATATTTGAGAGCCACAGGGACTACCTGTATCCCACAGGCGCTTGTATCTGGGCCAGCAAGCGCCTATGGCCACGCGAGCGCCTATCAATAATGGTATTGGATGCAGTCAATCTAAAATTTCTAATAGCGATATTTTTAGATCCTGCCTGTGTGCGTATGCGTCAATGTGTGTCTGTAGATGTTAGGAGGAGCGATGTGTGTAATTGTGTTTTGTGCTTACTGAGACAGGATCTTGATATATGTTTGCTTGCTCGCTCTGGACAGCGGTAACGTCTCCATCCTAACCCTCTTAAGATCTTAGTGCGGCCTTTGACACCGTCGACCATCACACCCTATTCAATACCCTTCGGGATTACTTTGGAATCTCTGGATCAGTTTTGGATTGGTTTCGATCTAACCTTTCGGATAGAACTCAGGCGGTCGCTGTGGATGGCTGTTTCTCCAGCAGAGCTGACTTGGTGTGCGGGGTTCCACAGGGGTCCGTTTTAGGCCCTGTTTTGTTCATAATGTACACCAAGCCACTGCTCATCTTGATCGAAAAGCATGCTGTTGAGAGCCAGTCGTTTGCAGATGACACGCAGCTGTACAAACCCACCCATCCTTCTCTTGTTAACTTCGCTGTCCAGTCCATGCGGGAATGCATTGGTGAGGTCAAGTCATGGATGGCCCTCAGTAGGCTGAAGTTGAACGACGACAAGACAGAAGCACTCCTTATCCACAATCACAAATCATCCTTTGCCTCGTCTCTCCCCACTTCTCTTCAAGTAGGCTGCTCTGACATACAGTTCTCTCCCTCTGCTAGGAATCTTGGCTACATTCTCTCCGATGACATGTCCCTCAACAATCACATCTCTCACATCTGTCGCTCTGCTTACACCGCCATTCGTCAGATCAGCTCCATCCGCCATTGCCTCACTATTAGTGCTACAAAAACATTAGCCTGTGCTATCGTTCTCTCTCGTCTAGACTATTGCAACTCTCTTTGGTCAGGTTCACCTAAACACTTTATCGATAAACTGCAAAGGGTCCAAAACTCTGCTGCTAGGTTAGTTCAAGCGCGATCACATCACTCCACTTCTCTACTCTCTTCACTGGCTCCCTGTTCAAGCCCGCATTGACTACAAACTGTCCACTCTCTGTCACAACTTCTCTGACTCCTGCCCTTCCTATCTTACTGATTTTCTAACTGTATTATTATCCTGATTGACTCTTACCCTCTGACTGATGACGGATGCCGGTGGGGTGCCGTCCATGGCTTGACATGTAAATAGTCTGTAGGCTATATTTAGATCTATCTAATTAATTTTATATAATTATTTTTGCATTAGTTTCTATATTATGTTATTGATACTATTTTATTTCTGCAATAGTGATGAGTCGGGTCTTGTCTTTTTATCCGATCATTGTATTAATTGACCATTGTTAGATGTAACAAATTTTTTGTTATATTTTAAATCTGTATGGTGAATCTTATTATTATTTAATATGCCATTGTATTAATATTTTTTGTTTGTTTGTTTTATTATGCATGTGTAGTGTATTGCATATGTTGTTGTTCCCTTGTATGCCTTGGCGAGTACGGTTGGAGTGAATGCTTGCATACCCTGTTTTATTGTTTATGTTTGTTCTAAAGATATATCCTATGTTAAGAGTGGTGAGCCCAGCCCTGAGCTGGGGTATCGCGCTATATAAGCCTACTTTATTATTATTATTATTATTATTTAAAATATTATTTCTATGTTTTACCTTTTTAAAGAGGCTTATGCCTCTATTTTGTGTTCTCTAAATTGTAATATGCCTGCCTTTTTCGTTTGTTTGGTAGTTTTACAATACAATGTTAGTTATTTATTTATCTTTAAATAAAAAAAAAATTTTTACGCTATGGCTGCATATTTAACATTTAATGCTTGCTGAATGACTGTTCTTTGTGCGCTTTAACGTAAAGGAAGTAAACTAATATGTTTGTTTTTGTGAAACCTATTATATATGATTGGTGTGTGCGTGCGTGCGTGTGTGTGTGTGTATGCGTATGTGTGTGAGGGTGTTTCTGGGTGTCACGTGGGGTTTATGGGCTCTGCACAATGGAATTATGGACCCTCACGTTTATTCGGTGGGAACTGCTAGTAAGTCACCCTATGAATTACTTTAATAAATTTATTTGTTTAGCTCGTTCTGTGTTAAGGTTGGGGTACAGAAATAGATAGAAAAATGGTAAAAGATACTGTCACACTAGCTTTCACACGGCTATGAATCATATGTAGTCCAGCCACTTGATAACAGTTAAAATCACACATTTATTTCTTCTACTCTATACAAGATTCTCTAAGTACTAATCTAACTTAAAATGTCTCAGTCACTGCTAATAGTTCGATCGCTGATAGTCTAGGCAGCTGTTATATCTTCCTCGGGCACTTGCTATAATATCTCATGTAGATTTGGACTACTGTGGTCCGTTTTACAGTTTCTGAAGAGTTGGACTACTGTGGTCCTGTTATGATCAGTTTAAGTGCACTTTCGGAGATTACACTTAACTTTCTGATGGTACGGTCGAAGTCCTTCTGTGAGGTAGCTTCTGGGACACCTTTGTCGTTGTGTAGTTGGGTTCCCTTGCCACGCTGTGGGGTCTGACAGGGTGTTTTTCAAGGTAGCTCTTTCCGGCTTGTGCGGCAGAGTCTCCTCAACCAACTAGTCGTTTCTGTGGAGTGGGACGCACAGGATAGCTCGGGATAGCTCGCCTGCTCGTCTGTAATATAAGAGACGAAATTCTGCACAACCCTGAATAATCGGTTTGTGCAGAGCGTCTCACTGAAAGCCAAAGTAGCCCTCAGTGATAGCTCCACATCTCTATACATAAGCGACGAACATTCTGCTACTTCCGGGTTCCACTGGAATCTCACTCTAAATTCCTATACATACATAAATATCAATCGCGTCTAACTATACACATACAGAATTAATAATATTATAAACATTCAGTGGTACAGTCACTGGTCTGCAAACATACATATAAGTTAAACAACAGTGGTTCCATATGGTATGCATCATGGCGGCGCAACCGGTCGTGTTTCGCCTCGTGGTAGGCTCTTCCACGTGGTCCCGCAAATTCGGATTAACAATTCACATTTATGCATAGCAAATTCCACAAACATAATTTCAACAATAATATAAATATATCACGATGAAACAGAAGGGTGTTCATTTACCTGTTTGACAAGTTCAGGCCCGTGATGACTTGATAGAATTCTAAGATTCCTAAGTCCTGCTTCCTGGTCTATGAGTGAAGAGCTTTCTCTAGCTGTGGAGATGTTGACTCTACCTCGTCTCACACACGACTGATTCAAACTGTGTTAGGCTCTGACACAGTCAATACTGCTCTACCCACTGAGCCTGCTTCTGATTGGTTAAAACGGTCCGATTCAAAGCTCAAGTGTTGATTGAGTCACTACGCTGTGTGGGTCAGGCTCGCAGTGTGCTGTAATTGCTGCTGTGTACTATACTAACTCTCTACTGTTACAAATACTACACATGGCTAAATAGTCAATGGGCAGGGTAAACAGCTCGGTTCATGACACTGGGGGTGCATTACATTACATTACATGATTTTTGCTTTAGGTCCAGCGGACTCTTCTGAGCCAAATCAGGACCGGACAACCCCCGATCCGCATAAAAGATCTGCTGAAACAACCCTAGTGGTAAAACTGAAGGCTCTCCACCAGCCAGTCACTTTACAATAAAGACATCCCAAGTAGGGGACGCTGAGGCTATACTCTAATTTATCGAACCCCCGTTTACAAAAACAAAATAGAATACAAACATCATTATAAATTATCAACAAAACACATACATATAAAATGCCTACATTGCTAAATAATAACATCATAGGAAGCCCCAGAGACCACCTGGCAGAAAGCGTCCAATAATTATTCCCAAGCTGATCCAACAGACCTCACACACAAATAATTTAATAAGGAGTCTTGTCCCGGAAGAGTTTTCAAGAAAAAAGGTAGGTGACTGGTTTATCGAAGAAGAAGATAGTATAGCAGATTGATTTGATAGAACAGAGTAGGAATGAGAAAGAACAAATGAAAGACAGAAACAGTGGGAATTTAAAGCGCTAACTTTCCAGAAAGTGGGGATACTATTTATACTGAAACCCCCGGCACCCCAACGGGGGAGTGAAACCTATTATTCATGATTGGTGTGTGTGGTGTGTGCATGCGTGTGTGTGCGTATGTGTGTGAGGGTGTTTCTGGAGGTGCGCGCACGCTCGTTGGTGCTTTGTCTTGCATGCCGCAGAGAGGAGGGGGGAGCGGGACAGCCAGTGGGTGAGAGAGAGCGAGAGTTGGGGAGAGAGATAGTATGTTAAACTGTACTTACACATGAACGATTCTATTGTTTAGTGCTTCTGTGTGATTATTTGCAAATTCAAATGTAGGCTTATGTACGCTTTATTTGTTTATATATATCCCCATGGGAAGCTCCATCCAACCTCAGTGGTATTATTATTATTATTATTATTATTATTATTATTATTATTATTATTATTATTATTATCGAGGATTTTAATAGCGCACATATCTCGCAGTACTTGGCGACTCAAGGCGATACAGGATTTAACTCAAGCCGCCCGAGGCGCCAACTTGCAGCCTTTGGGCGCATTGTAATAATGCGTCAGACAACTGAGCACAATCCTGGGCAGCCAGGGATGGGGGAGAAGGTATGTGTTACGTCACTCAAGTTTGAATCCAGGCTAGCGCGGGCGAAGTGTCGGGTGACTTTCTTTACATTGAGTGTGTGTATGGGTGTATGGGTGTGTGTGTGTGTATGTGTGTGTGTGTGTGTGACTATAATATTATAGATAACCAAAAAAGACCATCAAAGGCATGGGCGCTCGCGTATCCAGATACAAGCGCCTGTGCTTGCGGATGGGTTGTTTTATCCCCTTCAGAAACGCCCATAGTGACACACACACAAAATGTCAAGAAAGGCAACGCTGTCAGCCAGAACGAGGAAACCGAAAATATGTGACAAGACAATCATGGGAAAGCCAAACCTATACCTCCTAAAAAAGAAAAAAAACCAAACAAACTTAGTCGGGTCCTTTTGTATGATCATTTTGATACAGGTACATAAGGTAATTCTCTCCTTCCTACTATGACCACAACCCCCATCACCATTTCTACTTTCCTCAACCATCACCACTCTCCCCCACTCCTGACCCTCTCGCCCACCCTCCCCATCACTTGAGCTACACCTCCACCTCAACCGCCATCACCATCACCACCACTCCCAGCACCACTATTACTGTTACAGGACAAACCGATATGTAGGCTACACCAGAACTGCGGGCCATCACCATAAAACGTGAACCGTTTTTTTATTTTTTTAAATTTTCTGTTAAACAGCCGAATCAGCAGTGGAAAAACAAGTTTCAATTTCACGTTGTCATGTCACGCTGCTCCTATAGTAACATTAGCTGTCATTGGTACAGTCTAAGAAGGCGCCGAGGGGACAAAGAGTGTATGAAGTTATATTTTTCATACACTCTTTGGATCGGAACAAGCACTCATAAGCATAGCATTATAGCACAGGCGCTTGTATCTGTCCAGCTTGTCCAGATACAAGCGCCTGTGCATTATATTTACTGCAGAAAGGCATTGAGCCAAACGACATTGGGTGGCTGAGTAAACATTATTTGTTGTAGCGGTCGTGTCTTCGTAACTGTCCCACTTCTAGGATTTCATTGTAGGTAGTTTTGAACAAGGTTTGTTTAGAAAGTGGTTGCTGACCAGTTGAACATTACATTACATTACATGATTATTGCTTGAGGTCCAGCGGACTCTTCCGAGCCAAATCAGGACCAGTACAGCCGAATCAGGACCACAAAATCAAGACCACAACTTCGCTGAAAGAGGACAAGCCCCTGATCCACATAAAAGATCTGCTGAAACAACCCCAGTGGCAACACTGAAGGCACTCCACCAACCGGTCACTTTACAATAAAGACATCCCACGCAGGGGGTGCTGAGGCTATACTCTAATTTATCGAACCCCCGTTTACAAAAACAAAATATAATATGAACATCATTTTAAAATATCAACAAAACACATACATATAAATTGCCTACATTGGCAAATAATAACATCATAGGATGCCCCAGTGACCACCTGGAAGAATGCGTCCAATATTTCCAAGCTGATCCAACAGACCTCATACACAAATGAGGAGTTTTGTCCCAGAAGAGTTTTCAAGAAAAAAGGTAGGCGACTGGTCTAGCGAAGAAGAAGATTGTATAGTAGATTGATAGAACAGAATAAGAATTAGAAAGAACAAAGGAGAAAGACAGCGACAGTGGGAATTTAAAGCACTAAATTTCCAGAAAGTGGGGATACTATTTATACTGAAACCCCCGGCACCCCTACGGGATGGGGAAGAGGGTGGGGGGGGGGGGAGCAGTTGAACAAAGGAGACCAAAACAGAACTAAAACAAACAATAACTTATCATTAGTGGTTTATTGTTTATTGACAAGGAGATTCTTAATACACTATAGTGCATTTATAACTATGCACCAGAGAATCATTAACCAACAATACTTACGGACCACGCAAAAAACAACAACTGATATCAGATCAATATGTTGACAAGAATATCAAATATCTCCACACACAAAAAAACAACTCACGATTCCACGACAAAAATATTGCTGTTAATATCAAATTAAAGAGGGACGTATTAATATGTAAAAGACAACTGGTGTCTGAATGATATGTACTCTGTAAATCAATGAACATTTTAGACAATGACCAATAATAGGCCAGTTTTCACTAAACAGGCGACCTTAACGCTAATGAGTGTCAAGAGATCTATCAAGCATAGGGTGTGAGCAGGTCTTTGCCCTCTGACACTGAGATTGGGGTCAGCGTCGCTTTTGGGTGGACTGCCTCTATAAAGCTGAGCAGCAGCACGATAGGACCAAAACATCTGTTCACACAGTTATCCACACAAAAAAATCTTCCTGCTTGGACCAAACGTATCTACATCAAGAGAACGCTGACAAAAGAAAACTGTCTCGCAACATCAACTAAAACCAACAAACATCCCTCGAAGAGATAAGAAAACGGAGCAAAAATATTCGACATTGCGCTTTTCCAGCTCCAGAGATGCTCAAGGCGCTGGTCGATACAGGATCTGACTCAAGCCGCCCGAGGCGCCCGCCTCTAACCTTTGGGCGCATAGTCTGACGGCCTCAGACGCCCATGCACAATCCTGGGCGACCGGAGATGGGGAGAAGGGACCTAGTGTGTGCTAGGTGCATTTGGGTAGCCGACCCTTGCCCGTCTTGGACATGAGATTTCTGGTTATTAATACGCAGTTTTCTCATTACATAATTATGGTAACATTTTCATAACAGCAAAGTATATTTACAAAAATATAGTTTTTCTCATTACATATGGTAACATTTCCAAAACATCGATATATATGCAACAACAATTTTTCAAGCATTGTGCATGCACTTATCAAAAGAAAAGGCACAAAGCTATTGCCCAAGAAGGCTTGATATGCAAAAGATATGTCAACAATATTTGATACGTGGCTTGTAAATCTGTTGAGATACAAATCTGAGATTCACAGAGAATCCAGACCCAGGAAACTCAAAAACTGTTTGGAATGAATTTTCATTATCAGTGTGCTTGGTGCACCATCTTCATCCTGATAAGTGATCCAAAGTCCAATGCTCAATTTCTCAATATTCAATGTTGCTTTCTTCTGCGCACTCTTCTTACACAGAAGAATGAAAAACAGTTAGATCCACTGTCAGGGTTGTACACAGCAGCTCAATGCCTATGTGAATAGCACTCTTAGGTTATCCCACATTTTGCTGGCTGCGGGCTATTTATAGCTTGCCTACACCCTCCCTTTCAGTGAAAGGATAGGAAAGAAGAGCACTGGCAAAGCTATTTATAGCTAGCCTGGCTGAACTAGCTTCAAAACCTAAAAGCTTTGGTTGAGTCGGTGTGTGTACACTTCTAAAAACAAAGAAGAGGTATTCATAGCATTGATCTTTTTTGAGGTTCTTTTTTTGTTCTGAGGGATGTGTGGGAATTTGGAAGGTTCTATTTACGATTTCTTGGCCTGTTGTACTGGCTGCATGTAAAGGTGGAAAAGGTGACCCCGTAACCTTGCGGTCGTTGGAGAGGGATGCGCCTGGGACCTCCATTTTCTCTAGGCCAGCTTAATGAGGGCGGTGCCTATCTCCTCTCCCTCCCTGCTTTACCTTCCCCAGTTCTAAACAGATCCAGGGACCCATTCACGGCCAGCTGGGTGAACTGGGATGTCCCGTGCGCTTATTTCAATCTGTGCTGTCTGGTGTTTGCCTTCCAAGCACGGTCACCAGCCCAAGTACTAATCCCTGCCTATGCTGCATAAACTGTAACATTGCTAGCGCGTGACCAGATCACTACACCACTCTCAATTAGTTATTCATTGCTTACAGGGTCCAGCGGACTGCAAAGAGCCCAATCAGGACCACAAAATCAAGACCATTTGGTTGAAAGAGGACTCACTCCTGATCTGTATGAAAGATCTGTTGGAACAACCCTAGTGGTAACACTGAAGGCACTCCACCAGCTGGTCACTTTACAATAAAGGCACTCCATGCAGAGGACGGTGAGGCTATACTCTAATTTATCGACCCTTGGTTACAAAAACAAAATAGAATATAAACATCATTATAAAATATCAACAAAACACATACATATAAAATGCCTACAATGCTAAATAATAATATCATAGGGAGCCCTAGTGACCATTTGGCAGAAAGCATCCAATATACCCAAGCTGGTCCAAAAGACCTTATACACAAACGAGGAGTTTTGGAAGAGTTTTCAAGAAAAAAGGTAGGTGACTGGTCTAGCGAAGAAGATAGTATAGTAGATTGATAAACAGAGTAGAAATGAAAAAGAACAAAGGAGAAAAACAGTAACAGTGGGAATTTGAAGCACTAAATTTCCAGAAAGTGGGGATGCTCGGCCTAGCCTGAACCTTATTTCATAGCCTATTGCTGTCAACTGCCCGTTCAAACTTTTTTTTTTTTTTGGGCCATTTGGCAGAAGGCGTCCAATATTGCCAGGCTGACCCAACAGACCTCATACACAAATGAAGGGTTTTGGAAGAGTTCTCAAGAAAAAAGGTTTTGATTGATTGATTTATTATTGCTTTAGGTCCAGCGGACTCTTCCGAGCCAAATCAGGACCGGACAACCCCCGATCCGCATAAAAGATCTGTTGAAACAACCCCAGTGGGAAAATTGAATGCCCTCCACCGGCCTGTCACTTTACAATAAAGACATCCCACGCGAGGGACGGCTGAGGGTTGACCTCAACTACGCGAACTCCCCGATTACAAAAACAAAATAGAATACAAACATCATTATAAATCATCAACAAAAAACATACATATAAAATGCCTATAGTGCTAAATAGTACATTCATAGGAAGCCCTAGTGACCACCCGGCAGAAAGCGTCCAACATTCCCAAGCTGATCCAACAGACCTCATACACAAACAAGGAGTCTTGTCCAGGAAGAGTTTTCAAGAAAAAAGGTAGGTCATTGATCTAGCGAAGAAGAAGATAGTATAGCAGAGTGGAAGGACAGATCGGGAATGGGAAAGAGCAAATGAGGAAGTTTGAATTTAAAGCACTAAATTTCCAGAAAGTGGGGATACTATTTATACTGAAACCCCCGGCACTCCAACGGGGGGAACTGTTGCCGCAGTTAATTTGTCATGCCTACAAAGGCAAGACAGGTTTTCAACTGGGGCTTTCACTGTACCCTTTATAGGTTAGAACAATCTACAGTGGCAAGATTGCTCATGACCCCAAGGGGTAAGAAAAAAGGTAGGTGACTGGTTTACCGAAGAAGATTGTACAGCGAACAGATTAGGAATGAGAAATAACAAAGAAGAAAGACAGCGACAGTGGGAATTTAAAGCACTAAATTTCCAAAAAACATTAATAGGGATACTATTTGTACAGAAACCCCCGGCATCCCCACTGAGTACCACTCTCAATGCAGAAACTGTATAACAGGAAACACACCTTATAAAGGGACTGAATTTCTTCTCAAACTGTGTACACTCTTATTTGAGAGCTTTGGCCTCAATGATACAGTGTAAAACTCTCCTATGATCATAACTTCCTAGTGTAAACACAAACCAAAAAGGAACTCAAGACTCATTTCAAGTTGTTGGGCATGATGTACGCCCAGTTTGTGTATGCTTTGTGCAACCCTGACAGTGTAGCATGCCACTGCAATCATGCACACAGAAATTCTCATCGCTTGTCCGAAGTACAGTCAACAAAACAATCATGTCAACTAACTACAACTGTACATAAAAAACAAAACAAACAAACTTAGAGAATATTGCAAAACTGCCAGACAAAAAAATAATGGCCATTTTGTATGTGTATAATTTAACTGTGAAAGAGTCCTTGTGCATTTAGCATGAACATCAATCTTAAACCCTGTGATGATACACAACACTTGGCCCATATTGATTAAACTGCATCACCATCACTAACATCATCATCAATCACCTGCACAAGCTGCATAAACTCTTCACCATAGCCATCATCATCACCATAACTGACCATTAGCACCACAGTAATCATCAACAAAAACTTCGTAATCACATTGCTATCATCGCTTTTACCATCATAATAATCGTCACTATCACCATCAATTTCCTCCTCCTCCTCCTCACCATTATATAATTCAGCTTCATTCACAAGCCAAGAGATCGAATCTGATTAAACGGTCTGGATAAAATAAATATACTGAATAGAATACTATACAGGTCTAACTCTTTTACGTACAGAGCCGTAGCATATAAGTTCACAGATGTGTGTGTATGTGTCATATCCCTCACCCCTGAACTCACACACACACACACACAATCAAATAACCTCAAATATTCATGAGCAATAAAAAGTGTCTACCCAAATCACATACATAAACAAATATAAATACGTAAAAATAAATCAATCAAATAGCTAATACCACAACGCGGAAATACCACAGTACAATTTTGATTGAATCAAGGGAAGTAATTTACATCTGTTTTCAATTATTTTGCTCAAAATCAATGCTAAAACCTCTGTGGTGTAATAAAGGTGTATATACACAAAATTCACCTACCTGATCCATTTTGATTATTTAAAAACTGAAGGAAAAAAATATCCAAAATCAATTTCTAGTGAGGCATGCACAAACAATAATTAATTTTAGTTTTACATGAAATAAATACAATGTGAAAAAAAAAAAGAACAAATTGCACAGATGCAACATCGAAGGCACACATTTGTGGCATTGTGCCAAACACTTCACAAGAAAAACAGTAACAATTAAAAAAAGCAGAGTATCCAACAGAGTATATATATATAACTCAATATTATATTTCTCTCTCTCTCTCTCTCTCTCTCTCTCTCTCTCTCTCTCTCTCTCTCTCTATATATATATATATATATATATATATATCTACACTCCCTCCCGCTCTCTCACAATAAGAAAAAATAAATAAACAACACCCCTTTCCCACCCCCTCCCCCCACCTTTCCCCCATGAAAAAAAAGGAAAGAAAGAAAAGAGAAAAGAAATACTGCTTGGATAAACGATTCCAACAACCACAGGTTTAAAAACAAGGAGCATATCCCAAAGGTACTAGGTCGGCCTAGGTAGGTAGTTAGTTTTTCATTGCTTACAAGGTCCAGGGGACTGCAAAGAGCCCAATCAGGACAACAAAATCAAGACCACAACTTGGTTGAAAGAGGACTCACTCCTGATCCGTATAAAAGATCTGCTGAAACAACCCTAGTGGTAGCAATGAAGGCACTCCACCAGCTGGTCACTGAGGCAATACTCTAATTTATCAAACCCCCGTTTACAAAAAACAAAATAGAATATAAACATCATTATAAAATATCAACAAAGCACGTACATATAAAATGTCTACATTGCTAAATAATAATATTAAGGAAGCCCTAGTGACCATTTGGCAGAAAGCGTCCAATATACCCAAGCTGGTCCAAAAGACCTTATACACAAATGAGGAGTTTTGGAAGAGTTTTCAAGAAAAAAGGTAGGTGACCGGTCTAGCGAAGAAGATAGTATAGCAGATTGATAGACTAGTGTAGGAATGAGAAAGAACAAAGGAGAAAAACAGTGACAGTGGGAATTTGAAGCACTACATTTCCAGAAAGTGGGGATGCTCGGCCTAGCCTGAACCTTATTTCATAGCCTATTGCTGTCAACTGCCCGTACAAATTTTTTTTTTTTTAAATCAGGCACTGTGTCTGCTGGAGCCTATATAAAAAACCACCCAAGAAATTATGGTTTCCTAGAATGGTCACTTGCACCCATAAAAATGATTTCAACAAACCCCTCGCGACATACATATATATAAATATAATAATAATCATGATATGTAAGAATGAGCACAGAAACTTGGCCCATCTGTCTCGCAAGTCAGATCAATGATAACAACTGAGTACAGACAAAATAAATATACAGAAATCTTCTTTGGCTTTGACTTCAGATATCTATCTATCTAGTGCAGTTTATATTAAATTTCCTGAACCTCTCTCTCTCTCTCTCTCTCTCTCTCTCTCTCTCTCTCTCTCTCTCTCTCATACACACACACACACAAAACCTTCCCTTCATAACCTTATGCACATGAGAAGAACATGTTCTACCGGTGGCTGCCGGTGAAGTTTCGCATTCAATTCAAGGTCTGCGTTTTGGCTTTTCGGTTCTTTGAAGGCACACTACCATCCTACCTAGCCAGTGCACTTGTAGCCTATAAACCAACTCGGGCACTACGTTCTTTGTCTGAACGTCTTTTGACAGCGCCACGCCGAAATATGAAAACTTTCGGAGAACGTGCATTTTCTTTTGCTGCGCCTACTCTCTGGAATTTGCTGCCGGCAAACATGAGAGGCGTACCTGACTTGGCGACATTCAAATCGCAACTGAAAACGTATCTGTTCAAGCTTGCATTCAAATAATTATTATTATTATTGTTTTTTTTTTTTTTATTGTAATGTTATGTCATATGTGTTGTAATGACATGATGTACAATGGATGAATGCGAGTGGGTGCGCAATGAGTCACAATGTGAGATTTGCGCGATATAAGTACCATTCATTATTATTATTATTATTAAAATCACTAAACAAATTTTTGTCAACATTATTTGCAAACTTGACCATGCCTCAACACTCAATCGATCAATCAATTTATCAAACATTTGTCTATTCACTTGATTAGGTGAAACTGGATAGTTTAAATTAACAAGAATGAAAATATAATCCAAACACTAAGAGAAAGAACAGTTGAATAAACCCACCAAAAAATTCACTGTAGCAGTCATGATAATAATAATAATAATAATAATAATAATAATAATAATAATAATAATAATAATAATAATAATAATAATCGTAAAAATGTGTTCATTTAAGATTTTTATATGGAAAGTTACTATTATTATTATTATTCTTGTTGTTATTATTATAATTATTCTTAACATTTATTATTATTATTATTATTATTATTATTATTATTATTATTATTATTATTATTATTATTATTTTTATTATTATTATTATTATCAATTTAATATGGTTAAAACTAAGAACTGAAAAAACAAAACAAAATGATATCGCATTTCAATGTTCTTATCTTTACAATTACATTACAAGATATTTTCTACTTTTTTTTGTGTGCTTGTTTTTCAGTAAACAGTTTGGGTATTAGGTAAATAAAATCACAATTTGTCAAAAACAGATGTTTGTTACAATTCTTGAATCATATAAAAGAATGTCACTTCTAACAGCAACAACAACAGCAGAAGCAGCAACAGCAACATAAATCACACGTTAAAAAAATTTGCGTTCACTCACAATTCTTGTATCAGATATGATATCAAGAAAGATTACGCCTCCCAAACAGTTCTTATAATTGTAATTAAGTAAATGAAAAAAAAAAATGTGTGGGCTAAATTTATTTTAAAAAAAGAAAAGATGTCTCTGGCTGGTACAGAATAGAACAACCCCCTTAGATGTTTACTGAGCATAGCCAAGTATAATGTATTTAGGTTAGTATATTAAAGCCCTGTAATGAAAAGTGCAGAGGAGGGCAAAAACAAACACAACTCAAGCATTCACACACAACATCATCATATCTGCGAATCATTCGTATAAGCAGAGTTCACGTAAGCCCCTGTGGGTTCAGGACTGCTCACTTCTAGGGTCGCCGCATCCCCGCCGCTTGCCGCCACTGTGACGGACGCTGGATCTGCTGGCTGCGTCCTGGTCATGTTTACTGGAGCTGCTGACTTGCCTGAGCTGACGGATGAAGCTGCTGCGACTGTCTGCTCCTCATCCAGACGTGCATAACCAAAGCTTCCCTCTGTCTCTGCCGCCCTCTGTCCATTACCACCAATCTGAGAACCCCAACAATCAGATGGTAATGTAACAATACAGGGCGCGGTCTAGCACTTTTTCTTCATTTAAACTGGAAGTGCGTCACTCTCAAGAGATTGCTAGTACAGAAAGCGGAGGAGAATGAAATTTGTTAATTTTGGGGGGGGGGTTTGACTGCATCCAATAGCATTAGTGAATGGAGGGAGGAAACCGAAATACCTGGAACAATAACCCTTGGTGACCCAAGTATTCCAAGTCAGGCAAGTTCGTCCCCGGCGGGGTTCAAACCCGCAACCTTTGGCATTTGAAACCAGCTCACTATTAACTGCACTACCAGGCCACCATACTATAATGACAATATTTATAAAAGTGGTAGTTATAGTTTGTAGCAGTAGTAGTAGCAGTAGAAGTATTGGTAGTAGTAGTAGTAGTAGTAGTAGAGTAGTGGTAGTAATATCTATAGTTTGTTATGTTTGTAGTTAACATTTTCTGTATGCTTCTTAGTGGCCAGAACTGTCTTTAGATCAGGCAAACAAATAATAATGATAATAAAAATGTAAGGAAAAATAAAAATAAATAATAATAATTATGGTGGTGGCATTTATAGCTTTCCTATAAATAAAACAGTTTAAAGAGAGGCTATACATACTATTTTTCTATCATCCAGAAATTATTATAGATTTCTCATGACATTCTATTGATTCTTGTTTATATTTAATCATTCCTTTGTTTAATAATTTATTATTTTCTCTTTCTTCTTTTCATATGTTATAATAATAGGTAATTTATTATTTTTGGGGTATAATGTGCTTTATTTTTTGTCAGGCGCGAGCGTGTTTGCCTGCTTGTGCGTTTACGTGTATCCAAAACTTATTTTTTTATGTAGCTAGTGCTAGCAATTGAGCAAGAGAAATGTAAGCCTGCATGAGCACAATGTTTGTAAGGTACTGCGTTAAACATGCATCATCATCATCATCATCAAAACAACCCTACTTTAAGAAGTGGAAACACTTACACCAAAGACAGTGGGTGAATAATTATGTACCAAGTCATGTTCCTGCTAGTATGCTAGTTCCCACCACCCACCATCCTACCCACTCACTCCCCCCAAAAATAAATTTAAAAAAATAAGACAGACCACAAATAATAAATATATATATATATACCAAGGAGTACTAAAGACTTTAGTACTCCTTGATATATACATAAAATTTGACAGCGTCACAAAGCAGATAGACACATACGTGAACTTGTTGATGTCCAGGAAAGGCAGGGTTTTCAAACGCCACTGACTCTGGCATTTTGGATCGTGCGTGGTGCGGCGGAACCTGCACAAACGCACACATACATACACACGCATGCACACACAAAACACACCCACGCATACAGTTTTTTGCCTTAGGACACGGTGAACAGAATTTTAATGAAAGTCAAAGGTTAAAAAATCCCCTAAAAGAATTACGGTCACAAATAAAACGCTATGTGATATACCCACAAAACAGTGACAGAAACACTGTCAAAGATGCAAGTCTTTATTGTGAAGAAAGTGTCTTCTGGTGAGGTTAAAACCAGACAACACAACAGGGTTGCGTAAAACACAGTGACGAAGCAGTCTTGCCAATTGATACTAAAGGACGGCAGTAACCATAGCATCTAGGATATTTTTTCCTTAAAGGGACCCAACATCACATATTTCAATGTCACAGATCCTTTTGAAATTTCACAGTGAGTGTTGCCTCAATTTGGAAACACTACTTCCCCCCCCCCCCCCCCCCTCCATTTTTCCATCTTTCCACCTTCCACAAACGATTTTTAAAAAAATATAACCCGTTTCAAAAGTACGTTTTCTTTTATATAAATCGATGAATTCATGTGTTGATATGCCTGCTAATAGAATCAAGGTTGAGTTTTAAAATACCACCGCTGCGAAAGTTGTGTACAGTAGGCGCAGTCGGTTAGTTACTAAACAAGAAAGAGGAATAGGAACACACAGAGGACAGCTAGCATACAAAATGTACAATAATGAGAAACCAACCTGTACACAACAGTCAAGGAAGGCTCGTTGTGACAAAGACAAGACAAAACTATACAATGCAGATGTTAGAGCTCAGCTCTTCATCAGGCGGACACAACACAAGAGGCAACAAAACAATACTTCTCAACAGGACTCCAACAAAAACAAGCTTTGCACACAATTGTTTCTCGTTATTATATTTATACAGTGGAACCTCCGGTATCCGGCTCTTTGGTATACGACTCCCTCCGTTATGTGACCTGAAAACTTCTGACCGATTCACTTCCAATAATAAATTACCTCTGGTATGCGACAACCTCGTTTATGCGACCAGCGACCGTGTCTTAAGCCCTTTATACGACCGTCTTAGGGCAATTTAAAAGAGATATCAGTTAATTTGCTGTCTGTACCTTTCGTTTTTTCTCTCATGTTAGTGTACGCCTGCTGTTGTCTGCTATTTCCGGTTCGCAAATAAGGGACATTACTCTCCTACACTGGCTGTCAAAATGGCGTCGCGCAAGAGGAACGTTTTGAGTTTGGCAGAGAGAATGAAAGTGATTGAAAGAAGTGAAAATGGGGAGAGTTGTTAGTCTATTGCAAGAAGTTTAGACGTTGGGAAGACCCAAATTCAGCTCATCATAAAGGATAAGGAATCTGTGAAACTACGATGGGAGAGTGGAGAAAGTGGCGAAAACGGAAACATCGAAACTGAGAGCTTCTGCACTGACAGACTTGGATGAACGCGTCTGGCAGTGGTTCGACTGTTTTCTATTTTTGAAGTTGTGAATAAAAGACAAATCTAAAAATGAAACATGTTTTACAGTTTCCTTTGTCAGAGAATACATGCTGGTGAGTGTGAAAATTATGACTACATACCCCTCCGAGCCTGACCCCCCTCCCCCCCACCCCACCCCTTGTTTCCGGTATAAGACCACCTCTATTATAAGACCGTTTTTTCTCAGATTTTGGACGGTCGTATACCGGAGGTTCCACTGTATAAACAAGAAAGAGATACCTAAGATTTCAAGATTAGCGGCGGGATTGAGCAACAGTAACCCATTGTATCATTGTTCAATGTGACAACGATTGATATTTCACAAGTGAACTCCTTGTTGACATGTCACAAAACAAAAATAGTTTTCATACCCCGCTGCCTGAATAAATGTAAAGTCAGCAGACAATCTGGTGCTAGACCTTACGCTAACCTATGTTTACTAGACGCCAAGCATGTAATAGAACGAAGTTTATCATCTTTGTTAGGATTGAGACACGCACTTTAATTTTTTAGTGATTATTGAGTTTAGCCACAAGGCCTGCAACTTCAGCTTTTAGTTTTCCTTTGATCGTATTTTGCTGGAGGGGTTTTATATAATGTTCGTTGATGTTTGTTGTTGTTTTTTTGTTTGTTTTATTCCATTTTTTGAGTGAAGATTTGAGAGCTATTTAGTAACAGATCATTACATTCTATAGAATGTTCTATGATGTAATGAGTAACTCCAGTGACGAGTTTTATTTTGATTGGTTGATTGCGTCATTCTGGAACGTTCTGTATTTTTCTAATTTTTTTATAGACTATATATAAGTAGCACGTCATTTGCAAGACAGAGAGAAAGTTGTTTTTGGAAAGATATTCTGTATGCAGTTGTTGATGCTGTTTGCTAAATAAAAGGGTTTTACAGATAACAATGTCAAGTTCTACAAGATTCCAACAATAAGACTGGATCGGCCATTGCCGTTTAACAATTTTACTCATCTGAAAATGTTTGATTCATTTGAAAATGTTTGATATTCCTGCCATTGCAAAATGAGTAAAATTAAAAGTTAAGCAGTTGTTCGCGTTACTATTATCTTCACATCTGTTATATTTAGGATTTTTGTTTTTGTTTTTGTTGGTATCTGACTGTAGCAGTGTGAGTACTAATCTCACACTGCAATTAATAATAATCATCATTGTGTATGTCCATGTCTTTGAGTGTGATGTGTTCACTATTAGAATACATTTACTTCTTAGTTGATTATTATTGATTAAAGTGTGAGATTAGTACTCACACTGCTACGCTGACATCTTCTACCAACCTGTAAATTAAGAAGGTGATGATGACAACGACAGCGGCAATGATGAGAACACCGATGATGATGCCTGCAGTTTCGCCCCCAGTCAAGCCTGCACCTGAAATGAATGTACAAACACACGTCTACAAACCACAAACTAAAAATAAAACACATGTAGAAATAGGAAACCTAGCAAACAACAGGTGTCTAAAAATCCTAAACCAAAAGAAACAAACTATAATCTGACATCTACACAGAAAATGTCAAACCACTAAAAAAAACTAACCAGAATATGAATAGCTGTATGAATGAATGAAAATTTATTAAGCACATAAGTATTTCTGCACATAAGAGGAATGTAAAATGCAGCAAACTACACATATTTCTTCTGTAAAAGGCCATCCATATGGAAAACCAAATAAACAAACTAACATTATTAAGAAATAAGCAGTGAAAAAAACTTACTCTGAGCAGATGTACCAGCTGAAACAGAGAGTGGTCAACAATAAGATGACAGACACCAGGCAATCGATCCATCAACCAATACGATAATAAATAAACCAAAAAACAAACCAAGAAAATAATATAAACATATTCATATTCTCTCTCTCTCACACACACATTCTCTCTCTTTTTCACTCACTCACACACACACACACTCACACTCACACACACAGATTTGATCACTCAGGAACAACACATCCACACAAGTGTACTTGTACATATGTAAAACGAAATAAAAATGAATGAATAAATAAAATAATGGACAGTACTAGGTCCTACCTTCAGGCTCAGTGATGAATGTGATCGATGCAGACGGTTGTCCTTCCCCAGCAAAGTTCCTTGCCCGAACGTATGCCATGTATGTTGTTTCACCCTTCAGGCCTGTCAGTGTGGCGGTCAGCTGGTCCCCTCTGACCAAGACCTGTTGTTACACACATCTAAACAATGCAAGCCTTTGTCACCCTATGCAGGTAAAAGGTAAAGGTAAAGGTATAGTCCCTTAGCCTTGTGGTTGTAGGGGAGCGTGAAGTTGGAGATCACACTTATCTTGGGCCAGCGTAATGAGGGTGATGCCCATCTCTCTCCCTCGCTGCCTTACCTTCCCCACCCTTAAGAGAGTAGGTACTCAGTCACAGTTGAGTCAACACAGTTGAGTTGACCCTATGCAGAGATTTCCTTAATAGCTCCTCACTCAGCTCCAGTTTATATACTTTTATATTTATTTCATTAAAAAATGGCTTTCATGAAGAATTCCTTCCCTTCTGTATCAACCTATAAGCCAGTGGATACTACGCAGGCAACCTTGATGCTAGCCGAGTGTCAAAGGTCTATCAAGCATAGCCTGGGTTCATCTGCCCTCATCAGCCTGACACTGAGATTGGGGTCAGCATGGCTCTCGGGTCAATGGCCCATATGACCTTAGTGATCTGATAGTGACAAAACTAATATTGCGGATGGACCTCGCCTGCACTGACAAAACGTAAAGCAATCATCGATGGGTTGCTGTCACAAGACAATGTTATCAACCCATTATGGAAAGCATTTATTTTTATCTGCACTTTGAATTATTTGTCATTAGAAAAAAGCGTTATAGAAATACCTTTATTATTATTATTATTATTATTATTATTATTATTTACTATAAGATTATTATGATTTACTAAAAGTTCATGTGATGCTCGACGCTGTCCAAAGAGTGACATTTAGATGGGAGATAATCCCGTAAAAGTTAGACTTTAATGTCACCAGCACCAATGTTCAGGATGCGCACAAAAGTGAAGGGACATATTTCCAACTAAGGTGACCGACATTTGAGTGACATTTGAGTGACATTTGAGCGACATTTGAGCAACATTTGGACAGGGGCTAACACTGGACCCTAAAAGTAGCGAGCGCCACTGCATGGCACAACTGCATTAAAAGTCAACCACTGCCAATGACGTCTCCTTTGTATGGATTTGATAATCACAATACGTTTACTGCTAGCCACAGTCCAAGCTCAAACAACTTTTTGAATAGTCTCTAATCACATGTGTACAGGAAGCATTTTTCAGTTACTTATTTCACTTCCTTGTTCTGATATAGCGCTTATTTCTCCAGGTCAAGAGCTGCTCAAGGCACTAGCTAATACAGCATTCAGCTAATACAGGATCCCACCCCAGCTACCTGAGGTTTGAATCTGAACGTGACATTTCACTTGAATATTTGATTTAAAGAAATGGAAGAAAGCCACCAAAGCCGTTCACTAGGGCCTTGATGGACAAACACAAAAAGAGGATAAGTTTTAAAAAAAAGCTCTTACAAATTGGTAGTCCTGTGCCCCAAAAGGTTTGTAGTAAACGGCAAAAGAATTGGCATGCTCCGACTGTTGCGGCAATGGACTCCACTCAATGACAACTGTCGTTCCTGACAGGCTCTTCACCTTAACGTCTGTTGGTGGCGACGGCGGAGTTCCTGAAAAACACAGTACAGTGATGACAGTAAAGACTGGATACACTGAAATGGCTTGGGCTGGGGGGTTAAGGATAGCTGATTTCTAAATCTGTGCCCACTCAATATGTAAAAACAAAAAAAAGGGGAGTCTTGGGTTTTTGAAAAAGTCAGAGTTGCCAACCCCCCAAAAAGTTTTCAGTAGTAAAAATTCTGAATTTCAGTAGTTTTATTACATTTTCAGTAGCAATACGTCGTCGCATTTTTTTTTAACGAAGACATGCATACACACACACACACACACACTACTAAACAAGCACAGTTGCAAGGAAAGATGAAACGCGTCATACAATACTCCACATTTATTGAACTTGCTCTATTCTCTCTCTGGGAACATGTCTAGTCTTTAGCAAGGCCCAATCTGGTGGCTACCGACTGAACAGGGACTAACTTTTCTGGATCAGGGCAAGACTTTTGTGATGGTTGCCATTCACGTGTCGCGTCACAACGTGGAAGCCGCCCACAGGCTGTGAAGTCCGTAGGCCTCGCCTCAATTGCATACTATGTACAGTATGTAATTGAGGTGAGGCCTACGGACTTCACAGCCTGTGAAGCCGCCTTGTTGAATTCTGTTACACTCGGTTTGATGTTGGTGATTTTCTTTATCAGTATTTGATTCAGCCCCAATGCTGAATTCCTGATAAGGTGTAACTCAGATTCGTGTATCCACGCAGCCTGCTCACTCAGCATACAAGACACGGAGTCGACGTATGAAGTTTTCCACTTTTATTCAGCACACATCAACAACTGCATACAATTCTCAACTCAACTTTTACTTTCCAACTCACTTTCAACAACAATCTACAACAACTCTAAACTTTTTTAACAGTGCGGCGCTTATATAGTCTCTACATACACGGGAACAAACGAGGATAATCCTACATAAAACACCACAACCAATCAAAATTAATTTCATCATCACGTGACTCACGTCATACAACCCCATTTGGAATGGAAGCTTCCATGGTAACCAACAGAACAATCCACACGCTTCGATCGATAGTAAACAACCATTTCCCGAAAATTCTCAAACAATATCGACCAACTAAAAACACTAACGTTACACAAAGCCTCTACTAATAACAACGCAAAATCAAATCAAAGATAAATACACTCTATTACTGCATGCGTTGCAAAAATAAAACGAACAGATCTATCGCGCGCGTCACACACAAGCCTATCATTGCACGCGCTTCACACATAATATCGTGCGCATTTCATACGCACCATCATGAGCGTCTCAACGTAACAAATTCTAAAATCTGCCAAGCACGCTGTACAATGCACGCTGTGTTTTGATCTCAATGACGCAGTGATGCACGGAAATTTTGCTCTTTCCTGTACTCTTGATTTGCTGTCCTCTTCTTTTTTTCTGGGCTTTTATCGCTAGTTTTCTTTCTTTTTGGCATCATGGATTCAAAATACGCCGCACACAAACTTTTCTTCTCGCGTTGTAGAACGTGACCCAGAAACGAAAGTGTCACAGAAAGGTTGAGGTTTTGTGAACCGATTGGCCGTTTGCAAAACCAATTCACGGTGATTGGTCGAATTTCCTAACATGCACTGGGAGCGTGATCTATTACACCGTGCACGTAAACCGAATGACCGTGACCTTGAGGTGCTACGGGAGGCACATGCACTCAATAAAACTCGTTAAAACTGTAATACTATCGTCGAAAATTGACTTTCCGTAGTAAATTTTCGATTTGCGTAGCTCCGTAGCCGCGTATTCATTTCCGGAGTAAACTACGGAAATTCCGTAGTGGTTGGCAACCCTGAAAAGTTGTCCATGTTAAAAGACGAATCACTGAAACAAAACAATCAACCACTCATAGTAGTAATAGTAGTGGTAATAGTAGTAGTAGCAGTAGTAGTAGTAGAAGTAGTAGTAGTAGTAGTAGAAGTAGTAGTAGTAAAGCACAGTTTTATAGGCAATGAAGCCCTTCTTGTGTCCCATCTTCAATAAACTTAAAATGATTTGGATCTGTTATGCATGCAATTTACCCAACAATTTAATACTTATTGAAATTATCTTAATCCAAAACGTTGCTCATTTACTCTGAAATTTCTGTCTTGAGAAGAAAAAAAAAGTATTCTTGTTCGGTCAAAGAAAGAAAATAAGATGGAGCTCACTCTTATTATCCTAAATCCAAACATGTCCTCACACACCGTAAAATTTCCCTATTTAGGAAAAAAAAAAAAAGTCATACATGATCTCAATGAAAGAATGAAAGGCAAAGAGAAAGAGTGGTACCTAATGTTGCAACAGCCACCATGTTGGATGGCTGACTGACGCCAAACTGGTAGTTTTCTGCCGTCATCCAGATGTGGTAGCTGTGGCCAGGGTTGACATTGGTCAGAACATGTTGAAAACCCACCAAATCAGTCTGTAACATATATACGACACAACCCAAGTTTTATGACACTTGATGCACAGGCAAGCAAAGGCCCCTACGCCTTCGGATAAGAGTGCAAACTAAAGCCTAGTCTGCGCAGTGCCAGCTACACAAATACAGCCAGAAGAAGAAGAAAAAATAGGAAGGAAAAAAGGAAGTGAAAAAAAAAATGAAGTAAAAGAAGACGAATAAATTATTTAGAATAATACTGAAGAATGGACTACGATAAAGAAAAATAAAAGGGAGATTATCATACACTCCCCTCCCTCCCCACTCATCCATCTACCTCTCCCCACCACCATAACACCAGGAGTCACAACAGCATAAATGTCATGACAACCACTCACCACAGTCTCTGTCTCATAGGCGTCACGCCCAGTGAAGTTGTAGTTGATGTGGTAACTGGTCACCTTGTCGGCATGTCTGGCGGGCGGGTCCCACGATACCTTGATCTTGTTGCTGATGAGTGACGCCACAACATGCTGCGGTGCAGTGGGGATCTTTTCTGTGTACAATTAACACAAACACACACCACAATAAAGACCCCCCCCAAAAAACGTTTGTAAGTAAAACACATATCCGGATACTCCCTCTCACTCCGTTTGCTCGCTCACACGCACGCACCCACCCATCCTCCCACACCCATCCACACAGATTTAGTGGTTGTCTCGCCTACAGAAATGGGGCTGAAGTCGAAGGGCCCCAATTCTAAGGCTTTGTTCACATTGGCCAAAAATGGGTCACCCTGAAATGTGCATTGTTATGACAATAAATACTGATACATTTCTTGATTTTGATTTTGGACACTTCATTGTATGTTCCTTATTATCGGAAAATCCTAAAGGGGGCTTTCATTGCTCAAACCAGCCACTAAAGATTGAATTTTCCATTTTTGTTCTGACGGAGAGTGATTTCCCCTGTTTAAGGGTTACACCAATACCAAAGCTGTATGACTTTTACAATTGCTTCCCCTGACTGTCATAATTGCTTTCCATGATGAAAACTGCTGGTCTGTGATGAGAGTGCTCGTAGAGGTAGAAGTTTTATTATGTGCAAATTTCTATAACTTACCCCCATGTACAAATATAAAAAGTCCTTTTTACGTAGCTTTTCCTCTGTGTAATTTAATACTATTATATATTTATGTTCATACCCTCAAACTATTATAATGAATAGAAAAGTTATTTGACTGTCTGTACATGATAAGAATAGTTTGGGGAATTCATGCATGAAAAAGGACAAAACGCTTAGTCCCATAATATAGCCTATAGTTTGGTTCTATTGGACTTAGTCCGGTATGCAGGAAAGTGGTCTACGCAAATGTCCGTCCTAAAGTACTAACCAACAGCCCCAAATTTAGCCTTCCTCTGATCAGGACTACTGGCCTGGGTTGTGGATTAAAGCCAAAAACAATATGGCAGCACTGCATCGAAATAGTTTTTTTTTTTGGTGACAGAGCAGCATCCACTGGAAAATGTTTAATGATGCCCAAGTTATGAGAAGGCATCGTCTGCTGCCACGACGCATCATTTTTTAAATGGCAGAGAGGGGACGATGCTTACGTTGCCTCTCCACCATGGCGACGTACGCCTCGGCCGTCTCTATTATGAAGTGTGACCCTGTCCTGAACTGAAAAAGGAGAGAAGGGCCCAAGTGTGTAATAGGTAAGCTTGACGTGGCGGAGTAGCCTCCCTTTGAAAATTTTTTCAGGATAGTTCAGCACTATCAACATTTAGTTTGAGACTAAGAAGTCTCGACCTTTTCCACCGTGGTGAATACCTGACTATGAAAAAGAAATAGTCCCACACTACAGCGTTCTGAACTATGACATAGTTCTGAACTAAAATAGGCCGGTTTCATGCACAGATCCCCTGTCAGCCTAATGAAATTATTTATAAATTTGTTATGCGGGTGTATGTGTGGGTGATCGCATGAGTGTTGGTAGTGAGAGAGAACTGGAAGAGATTGTGGTTGTTTAGATGTTAGCAGTAAAGTTGAAAGTACGGAGAATTGTTGGGAAAAAGTATTTGTAGTACTGGTTATACAGTATTATTCTATTTGTTTTCAATGTTATTCTTTTGTTCTTTTCTTATTTGATGAGATGCATTGTGCAGTATGAATTCTCCGTTGCGGGTCATGAAGATTGCTTGACTTGACTTGACTTGACCTTTGAATGAACCACATGGGCCTCAACAGTGTGTCTTTGGTGTCCGGGGAAGAGTAGAGTCTATTTGCATTAAAGTGATAATTATTCAATTGAATAGTTCTTACAAACGACTTTGCCATCTAAGAGAATGGATTTATACAGTGTTACAATAATGGTGTCTTTTTATTTATTATTAAATTTTTTTATGAGCACGCGCGTGAACACATATAGATTGTTAGCCTATATTGGCATTCAATAAAAATAACAACAACAACAACAAGAATAATAATAATAATAATAATAATAATAATAATAATAATAATAATAATGGATTTATACAGTGTTACAATAATGGTGTCTTTTTATTTATTATTTTATTTTTTTATGAGCATGCGCATGAACACATACAGGTTGTTAGCCTATATTGGCATACAATAAAAATAACAATAATAATAATAATAATAATAATAATAACAGCAACAATAAAAACAACAACAACAATAATAATAATAATAATAATAATAATAATAATAATAATAATAATAATAATAATAATAATAACACAAATATTTTTTGTTCTAAGAAATCCACACTGACCGTAGCCTCTTTCCATGCAGTCCAGAATATCAGGCGCTTCACCGATACACTGCACCGCCAGTTGTTGTGCTTCAAAAATGTTGTTGATGACTGGAACGTTGCCAGCACAAAAGGGCAAGCAAATCTCCTTGACTACCTTATCCACACAGCACAAAGAGTGGTCTGCCCCATCTGTAGGTGATAACCACACGTGAATAACAATATATTGTGTGGAGTCTAAATAAGGTATCGAGAAGCAAAATAAATATACTAACGATGTGACGATTAAGAAGAGCAGAGTACAAACGATTACCTTTGCACATTGCGCAATACAACCTGTTTTTACCTTTGATTTGATTCTGGGCTGTTGCTAGACAAGCCTTGAATAATGTTGGTCGTTTTCTTCAGTTGATACTGTTGTAAGCAGTATTGAAAACTTTCTAGAATTACTTGTTTATAAACTACAATTACAATTGACTCAACTGTGATTGAGTACCTACTCTCTTGAGGGTGGGGTTTTTATAATTGACCGAAGATTGAAGATGGACCTAGCAAAAGCTAGTCTGATCTTGTGAGTTTGTAGAATATTCTATGACGTCAGACAGCGCCTCATTCCACTGAAAAGTTGGTGATTGAAGGCATCATGCTAAAACGATGTGCATTTGTCTAGCTTGTTGATGGATTATATAAGTAGCGTGCTGTCTGCTTGTCAAGAGGGCCTTTTTTTGGAAAGAGATTTTGTAAGCAGTTGTTGTTGCAGTCTGCGTCTTTCGCAGAATAAAGTTGCAAGACTTCGTAATGATGAGTCCTGCCTTGTTGCTGAGTGAATGAGCTGTGTGGATAGTGAATTCCAATTACACAAGATTCAAGCATCGACGCTGAATCAACCACTGTTGCGTAACAAACAAATAAATGAATAGATAAATAATAGAAGAACGAGCACAAATATTGCTGAATGAATGAATGTACAAACTAGGTATATAAACTAACAACATTAACAAAGCAAAATGTCTCATTACCTGCTGCACATTTGACCATTTCGTCTAAGAAGACCAGACACACACCATAGCGGTTAGGGTCTGCCAGAGCCACCTCTAAGCTGACCTCCAGCGCACAGATAGGCATACAATGTGGATGTACGCCGTTCCTCTGGCAACACGCTGCACAGTACACATGCCTCATGTTCGTTAAGCTGTACAACAAACAGTCATGTTATGCTGTACACATTTAATTACACACAAACACACACACACAATGTTCCCGATTAGGCACATTTGTGCATCACACACGCACAAAATATGACAAATGGCGCAGAAAATTTCCTTGCATGTGTGCCTCCTGCAGATGTACACATTTTTCCCGAATGGCTGAAGTCGAAATCATGACAAATAAATGGCCAACTAATTCACTGCAAAACCCCCAACAAAGACTTCCACAGCAGACGACTCAAGGTGGTGTTGCGAGCTGTAGTCCTTCAAAATTGCAAGTGCTGGCAATGTATATTTCCTCTCTGCGATCATGTTGCTGCCCACCAAATTGACTCTTAAATTTTGGTAACTGATAGTCCCATGGATTTCTTTTGTTGTTCCTGGAGGGAGCACTGGCATATGCTTAGTGTGGTGTGACAACACCTAATGGCACACAGATTCCCTTGATATATTTTGTAGCGTCAACTAATCTTGTAGTAGTAGCAGTAGTAGTAGCAGAAGTAGTAGTAGTAGTAGTAGTCGTAGTAATAGTGGTAGTAGTAGTAGTAGTAATAGTAGTAGTAGTAGCTTTGAGGACAACATGCTGTGAAGCAAAACATTTATTACTGTTTTTTCATTGTCATGTTATACTTATTGGGTTTGATTAGCATGCAATTTTCCTGCAAATTTCATTCCTCAAAGCCACGACAGAAGAATACTTGAAATTTTGGGATCTTGTTCAACCAAAACATGAAGGTAATTTCAGTAAATAGCGACCAAGTTAAAAAATAATATACAGAGAAAAAAATGTTCTTAGCTTTTCCACAACGTGTAAGCTTCTTAGAATTTAAGACCCCTTGGGGTCATGAGCAATCTTGTCACTGTAGATTGTTCTAACCTATAAAGGGAACAGTAAAAGCCACAGTTGAAAACCTGTCTTGCCTTTGTAGGCATGACTAATTCACTGCGGCAACAGTTCCCCCCGTTGGAGTGCCGGGGGTTTCAGTATAAATAGTATCCCCACTTTCTGGAAATTTAGTGCTTTAAATTCCCACTGTCGCTGTCTTCATCATTTGCTCTTTCCCATTCCTGATCTGTCCTATCACTCTGCTATACTTTCTTCTTCTTCGCTAGATCAATAACCTACCTTTTTTCTTGAAAACTCTTCCTGGACAAGACTCTTTGTTTGTGTATGAGGTCTGTTGGATCAGCTTGGGAGTGTTGGACGCTTTCTGCCGGGTGGTCACTAGGGCTTCCTATGATTGTATTATTTCGCACTATAGGCATTTTATATGTCTGTGTTTTGTTGATGATTTATAATGATGGTTGTATTCTATTTTGTTTTTGTAACCGGGGTGTTCGCTTAGTTGAGGTCAACCCTCAGCCGTCCCCCGCGTGGGATGTCTTTATTGTAAAGTGACTGGCCGGTGGAGGGCATTCAATTTTCCCACTAGGGTTGTTTCGGCAGATCTTTTATGCGGATCGGGGGTTGTCCGGTCCTGATTTGGCTCGGAAGAGTCCGCTGGACCTAAAGCCACAATAAATCAATCAATCAATCTTAGAATTTAAACCAGATAAATGAAAATGAGCAAATAAATCCAACTGAAGGTGTTTGGAAGAGAACCGTAACAGCTACAAGTCAGCAGCCATTCAATTGCTTGTAGTTGAGTGGGACAAAAACTGAATATTTATTCTATTATTTAAATAAATAAATGAAGCCCTTAAATGATTGAACAAAATCATAAGTAGTGTAAAAGAATAAATCAAATCTATGAAACTCACAAAACTAAATGAACTAACTGGTGAATACTTCCCTAAGCTTGTGTACTTTGACCACAGTTTGTTATTGTTGTCGCTGCAACATGTTCACTCATAATACCTCAAACCAGATAAAAAAGCATTAGGATAAAAATAAATAAATAAATAAATAAATAAAAATAAAATAAAATAAAGAATAAATAAAATAAAGAAATAACTAAAATAAATAAATAAATAAATTCAATCCTGACCTGTCATGTTCTTCGCCTGAAGTGGTACACCGGTGACAGGGGGAGGCCCGTTGTTAGGATCTGTCAGGGATAAAACACAAATACTGACAAGGATCTGTCAAGGATAGAATGCAAACATACTGATAAGGATCTGTCAGGGGATAAAATCAATTCAAGATTTTTTTGGGTGAGTTTTACTTTTTTTCTTTTAATTAGCAAGCTGACGGTGTTTGCAAACAAACTGAAACCCATCTGCAAAGCAACATGAGGAGAGAAAAATCAGTCAACACACAAACACATTCACGCAGAAACATACACCCTACCCACATGCACAAGTCACACCCACCTCCCTACCTCCCCACACATACACAAGCGGAGAACGACACAATCCAAATAGCTTAATATGTGTGGCCACAGATCCATTCTCTCTCTCTCTCTCTCACACATGAATAAAGGAAAAAAAATTTTTTTAACACCTAAACATTTCCAGGCAAATAGCATAATCACAGTGTTGAGGGTGGGGTGAGTGGTGGGGTGGGGTGGGAGTGGGGGTGATTACAAGCAAAAATGGAAGACTTAAACAAGGTGAGCTAAAATTACACATCACATATACAATCTCTCTATATCTCACTCTCTCTCTCCCTCGTACACACATACACATGCAGTACATACAATCTCTTTCTTAACCTGTTCAACAATCCAGTTCACAACTAAATCTACTATACTTCCATCCCCAAAATAAAATAGGGGAGAAAAATAAAGGACGGATTAAAATGATTTTTAAAAAAAAATAAAAAACGTAACTAAATTAAATAACATGTTAATAATAATAATAATAATAATAATAATAATAATAATAATAATAATAATAATAATAATAACAACAATAGTAACAATTAATAAAACAACAATAATAAAACTTGTAACATTCCTATGGTTTTGCATGCATGCCTATATCCTATATTATTTATTTCTCTTTTTAACCAATGTTATACCGCGTCTTTCTGTGGCTGATACTGGATCGAACTCACGCTGCCCAATGCGCTCACATGCAGCCTGCATAACTACATGCCCACCGTCATTCAAAACCACCCCATCTTCCATACACACACACGTACACTCTCACAGACACACGCACACATATATGCAAAAAGAGAAATGACCAAACCTGAAAGTTTACAAAAAAAAAATCAAGAAAAAAAGAAAATACAAAAATATTCATAACGTGTCGAGGTAATAGCACACATTTTGGGTCGATTTCAAACCTTTATCGAGAGTACAACACTTGTGAAGTAAAAAAAAAAAAAAAGAAGGCATTCAGCAGTCATATTTATACCAATATAACAAAACATTTTTTGCGTTTAAATACCTGAAAGTTTGGTGTGCACAGTGTAAGATCCGTACTGGTTGGAAACGTTACACTGATAGATACCGTAGTCGCTGGCAACCACTTGACTGATCTTGAGCTGAAAGGCCGTGATGCCCGTGTGCAGACGCGAGTCCACTGTGAACGAGTGTCTGCTGTCGTTCGGAATGGCCTTGCCATCTTGCGTCCAGACCGAGATGGGGTAGGAGATATTGGGGTGACCTCTGAACCAGCACGCCATCAACGCTTCTCCATCAATGTTGGGGCTCACCGAGTCCGTGCGGAAATAACTGAACACTGGCTTGTCTGAAAACAGGACAATTGCAGCTACAAATATACTGTCCATTAACTAAGTAGAAGAAAAAAACAAACAACAGTAAAACTAATTAAATTAATCATGAACACAAGGCACAGCTGCTGGCCACAACGCTAAAAGTCACTCTTTAGCTGCAGTCCGAGCGTGCCACGATGGCAACGAGTCATAAGGCCTTGCTTTGCTGCGGCCGGCTGGAAAATAGTTGGAAGATAATGTAGCGCCCTTCTTCAGCTCTTAACAGCAGCTGCAGAGGTCATGACAAACAATTCAAGATTCAAGATTCAAGATTCAAGATAATTTATTGCCAAGTGAATAATACACAAGGAATGCATTCGGTAAAAGCTGCAGCACCACACAAAAGCACATATAAAACATAGAGAACATGTGAACAAGCTAACAGCAAATCACAATGAAAGGATAAGAAGATAAAGTCATGAAACGAATGAACTGTACAAAAGGGCAAATATATATTTGCTAGTCAACACACACACACACACACACAAACACACGCGCGCACACACACACATACACACACCAACACAAGCGCACATTGCTGACTCCCAGCCATCCAGTTTTCACTCTCCATCCATTCGGTCTCGTGTTACTGTAACATTAGCGCGCCTATGTGCAGCAAGTAGGCCTACTTGTACGAAACGAGCGACAAAGTTACTGGCTCTCGCCAACACGTTATGGCGACGACATGTGGTTAGGCAATGGGCAGAGAACTGGATATATACAATAAATTTGATAAACTGTGTTTATGAAGGAGAAGGACTACACTGTTGAATGCACTGACATTGGATACACTAACATTGGATACAGGAAAGAAAGAAGAGACGGCTTAGCATAGGAGGTAAGAGAATACTATGTCCGGCTGATCCAGTGCAGGACAGACTACAGGAAGTTAGCCTTCTTCCCCCAGGCACCATCAGGGACTGGATCACCCTCTTCGCCGAAGAAAACAGCTCCCCAGACCCCTCTGACAGAATGCAGGGGGCATCTAGCCCACACTGCCACCCCGTCTCAACTCTCTCACACACACACTTCCTTCCCAATCTTATCTGACAGGTGACTTGTTTGTACTGTTTGTTTGTTTTTTTCCTCTGCTGGTGCAAGAACTTGTGAGCCTGGGACCACATTAAGCTATGCTAGGGTTGGTATTCAGGCCTCAGCTTGCTGTGGCTGGAGGGCATGTGCAAAGCTCAGCAGCTCCACATATAGTTCTGCTTACAGCAATTAGCTTCAGATTATTCTAGGCTTTTTTTTCTTTGTCTTCTTCCCCACCATACCAAGGAAAACATGGCAACCCCTTTAGTAACAACCTACTGCAGCAAATGAATCAATGTACTGAGTGTGGCTGCTCAACCCAAGAGGAGAAGAGAACATTCCCTTATATTGTAGGTTTCCCCAAGTGCCTTACATCTGACATTGAGGTATGACGTGGCGGTGACGGTTACTGAGGTCATGCCGGAGGGTGACCATGTGACGCTACACGTATAGTTTCCTTCGTTTAACTCGCTCACACCAGTCCTAACCAGGATTCGACTCATGGTCCCCAGGACCTGGTCGCGCAGCTGCCACACGTATTTCTGTGGTGCATCCAGCTGTCCGTAGTTGAAGACATTGCAGACCAGAGCGACTCGGCTGCCCTGTTCATGGATGTCGTTCTTGGGGTCCTGGGCGATAGAAATGTCTGGCCCTGAAAAAAGGATAGACAATTGATACAAATACTGCATATGTGTTGTCACTGTCAATGCTAGTTCTGTGTGAGATAAATAGATATTGTTTTTATTGTATTGTATTACTGATGTCAACATCTAAGCAAATATTGATACATACAAAAATATTTAAAATAAGAACAGAAATGAACAATGAAAACATCAAAAAGTTTTAAATCAAATGAAAAAGAGAGAGTGAGAGTCAGAGAGAGAGAGAGAGAGAGAGAGAGCGAGAGAGGAAGGCAAGAGAGAGAGAGCGAGAGAGGGAAGGCAAGAGAGAGAGGGAGGATAAGAGAGAGAGAGAGAGAGAGAGGGCAAGAGAGAGTGAGGGAGGTCAAGGAAGAGAGAGAGAGGGAGGGCAAGAGAGAGAGAGAGAGCAAGAGAGGGAGGGTGAGAGAGAGAGAGAGGGAGGGCAAGAGAGAGAGGGAGGGAGAGAGAGAGAGAGAGAGAGAGAGAGAGAGAGAGTGAGAGAGAGAGGGAGGGCAAGAGAGAGAGAGAGAGAGTGAGAGAGAGAGGGAGGGCAAGAGAGAGAGTGAGAGAAAGTTTGAGAGAAAGAGCAACATCAATCAAAACTAAATCAAACACGACAATCAGCTGGATTGAAAGAAAGAAGACAGTAAATAAAAGAAAGGAAACACAAAAAAAGAAGAAGAACAACAACAATAATAATAATAACAACAACAAACTAGAAGAGCAAAGCCAATATGCATATGACTCACATGCTTTTTATGGAACTTGCAATATTTAACATGAAAATGAGTGCCAAGTGGCATGTACCGACTTTGATCTTTCTATGCTCTTTACATTGAGACGAACTTGACCTCTGGCACCAAATACACTCATCCACTATGAAATAAACTACAGCAAAAGTTTATTTTGCCAACAAAACGGTGACCTTGGAATGACCTTGATCTTTGGTGACCTTGTCATGGTCATTTCAAAGTACCTAAACAACTGACTTTGGACCGCTCCAGCGACCTTGACCTTGGAGTGAGGTTGACCAAATTTGTACAATATGTGTGTTTTATTGATATTTATCATGCATCAAAAGAATCCGAAGTTCAATATAAATAACCTAGAAAAAATTTGACATTTTGTGAAAAAATGGTCCCTTTTTGCCTAACATTTGTTGACTCTGTGACCTTGACCTTGAAGTGAAGTCATTAATTCATTGATCATTTATGAGGTCTCATGGTCATACGAAATCTTATCCAAGTTTGGTTGTGATAATTGAAATAGGTTCTAAGTAATTAGCCATTTTAAAATTTTGCCCAGACAGACGGCGGAGAGACAGACAGACGGAATTTTATTTGGGCGATGTCATTTTTGGACTATATAGAACGCATAGCTCAAATATTTGCACAAATCTGGAAAGTCATATTTTGCTAAGCATGAGAGTCACACAGGACTAATGCAAACATCAACACTTCCACCACCACAACCATCACCCATAAGAGGTGCGCACGTACTGATGGCGGTGATGAAGATGGACTGCCACGGTGCAGCAGGCCCGCTTCCTTTGCTGTTGTGAGCGGTGACGGTGAACGTGTACATGGCGTTCACTGCCAGGTCACGGATCAGCGCCGGTGACGCCTGGTTCTGAAGACACACACACACCGGCAAGCAAACTCTCTCACTATTTGCAGTCATTCACAACACACCAGCGCAGTATTATGGTAGAAGGAACGGAAGTTATTACAAATTTTTTTTAAAAAAGGTCGATGAGAAGGAGATAAAACACACCAGCCTCAAAAGATTCCCCTTGTAGAAACATTAGAAGTACAGCTATAACAAGATGTCAAGCCATTCAAATGTAATTCCAGACATCCACAAACACATCTTAACAATTTTAATAAATCATTTTCAAAAATGCAAAATTATTTTGTATGGCTTTGTTCTGACTCGATAAGCTCATTGTCATATACACAAATGAACAAACATCCTTGACATCCTGGCCTTAAAAAAATATATTAAAAAAAGCAACATAAAAGAACAAAATGATATAATATATATGCACTAAAAAAAAAGACAAATGTATGTGGACTGACTGTGACAGTGGTATAAGAAGTGAGATCAGTGCTGTTGGTCAGCCAGTAGTGAACGTCGTACGTACACTTCGAGTCAGTGCTCGTCCCGCACTTATCTGCCCCTCCCCACGACAGCTGCACCTCGTAGCCATTGTAGGCCACTCTGAACTCTTTGGGAACATCCGGTAGCAGGCCTTGAAAAATCATTGTGACAGAACATGTTAATGTTTTCCTTTATTGCTGAGAAATTATTAACAAAAGGCATAGAGGACAAGTAACATATAAAACGGTGCAAGCAAGGCAGAGTAGATTTTGTTTGCTCCACGGTCTGTGGAATGAAATGGAACAGGAGGGAGACTAAGAAGAGATTCTTTACACTGAGGTGTGCGTGAGGTCTTCATTCCTGGTCGTTGCTAGGAGTTGACCGTGGAGTCGGAGAAAATATATATGTTACACGATCGCAAGAAACATGCATTCAACACACATAGACAAGACAAAAGATTGATTTTTAAAATTTAGCTTGTCGGCCGCACAGGTTCTCCTCGGGATGGCGGCGGTGGAAAGGGACCAGGCGCGAGCGCCGTTCCGGGCTATCCTAACAAAGAAGATGAAAAAGGGCCGCGCTCGCATTGCCGTCAAAGAGTTTTTCACGGGGTGTGACCGTATGGTTTACAATATTCAAATTACCGTGTCTTTCATGAAAAGAATCCAGAATCACCACAGTGAAAATTAGAAGTAGCCTACACGGTAACACATATTTCTGAGGTGACACAAAATAAGCATTCACTCTTTTTTCACAGTCTATCTTTCATTCCACTAATACTCTATCCTAGCCCTATTTCATCCATCCAATCACAGACACTCTCAGATGCATATGAGAAAAGCCTTCTGTTCTCCAAACAGTATTTATATAGCCGAGTCTCATCACTAAAATTTTAATGAACTAGGAAATATAGTACCCACGCAAAGCGAATACATACGCCACGTGCTTATTTCAATAGCCCTCACTCGTGTCCTAACTCTATAAAAAACGTGATGTATACACAAATGTAAATATTTGCCAAGTTTCTTCATGACAATAATAATAATAAAAATAATAATAATAAAAATAATAATAATAATAATAAGCGAGCGAGCGTTGTGGCCAAGTGGGCTAAGGCGGGACTAACTTGCCTTGTCCACAGGCCAGAAACCAATGGCGCCTGACAGGTGTGGGTTCGATCCTGCATCGGGGCGTTATGTTTCTCCGAATATTATTTACTTTCGACTCGGGCAACGTTTCGGGGGTTTTCTCCGGGTACTCCGGTTTGCTCCCCCAGCAAAATTTCAAAAATTTAAAGAATTTCTAAATTTCAAAAATCACAACTAATGTTAGGTAGGTTGGGTTTGGGCGCGCCACAGGCTGCGACTAGGCCTTCCACAGGGGAGGCGGCCCAGAATTTCCCGATAAAAAGGGACAATAAAGCATTAAAATCTATTTTAAAAAATCTAAAATCTAATAATATTAATAATACTACTCTCAATGCAGACAAATTATAGGTCTGTATATGATGTGTTTGTATATAGAGCTTTTCCAGCTCAAGAGCTGCTCAAGGCACTGCAGGCCCAAGAATAGGAACTAACTCAAGCCGCCCAAGGTCCGACTCCCCAGGCAAACTGAGCCCAACCCTGGGTGACCGGAGATGGGAGGAGAAAGGACACGGTGCTTGCTGGGGTAATGGTAGAGCTGCCACTCAACCATGTAGGACAGAAGCATCAGATATTTAAAGTCTTTGAGTGCACAGACTAGACCTCAGTTTATACTCTCATCTGATTTGGTAGGGGGAGCTTGCCTATGAATCACAGGCAGGGCTCGAAATTAGCGGGGGCCCGGGGCCAAAAACCCGCAAAGTTGATTTCGGGCTCGGAAAGTTGAAAAACGAAGGGCCCGCTTGGCCCGCAAAATAATTCGTCTGCTATAGCTAGCTCTACTCGGCAGTTTCGTATTTGAGCCAAGGGAAGCATCCCACACCGGTGCCCTAAATTTGGACAGAAAAAACAACAACAGAGAAAAGAAGCGAAAACCCTTTAATTTTGCACTCAAAAGTTTAATATACACTTCAATATCTTTTTAATATAATAAACAAAAGGCTATGGCACAACATAAGCGCAAAATGTCCATCTTTGCAAGTACGAAAGTGTGGCTACATATCGTCGCCATACAGTTGCTAAAACAATCGGCGATGGCGTATTTTCCATGTTTTTGGGAAGCGAAAGACGCCAGAAGAAAACGTCGGCGAAAGACGCCAGAAGAAAACGTCGACGAAAGGAAAAAACAAGAAAAAGAGAGAAAAAAGAAGTATGAAGAGGAAAAAAGATCAAGGAACTACAATGAAGGGTGGAAAAAAAGATTTCCATGGCATGGCCTTGAAGTGAACGAGGAAGAGTACTGTTAAGTTTAGTTCCCTTTCATGGTTTTGTTTTGAACTTTTGTGCATTGAGGTCAGATTTTTTGTTAGGATACTCATATTAAAAAATTAATGATTTGTATTGTGCAATACTCAGTCACAAATCTGAAAAGTATTATACAAGAGACTCACTTGATTTTTTTTCTATTTTGTTTAATGGCCATTTCAGGCTCACTAGTCACTGGAATATGTGTGTCACTGAATGTGTGTGTGTGTTTTTTTTTCCCTTTTTTGTTGGTAATGTTTGAAAGTGAAAGAAAAGGCAAATAAAAATGACATCACTCAGCAAAATTGGAAATTCAATTGTTTTAATTTTAGATTATCAGATAAATTGGACTTTCTACTTATTATATTGTCAATAATTCTTTTGTTTTTTGTTTACATTATTTTTCAAGTTGGGCCCCCGAAAGTTGCTTGTGGGCCCTCAAATTTTTCAATCAAGGGGCCCGGTGGCCCCCAAAGAAAAAAGTTAATTTCTAGCCCTGACAGGTGATGTGATTTTTTTCGGCACTCCTGGCCATCAACTTCGAAATTTGGAACCACTGCACTGCCTGCAATGCTACTGCTTTAACGTTCAACGTGTCCATTGTTTTGTCATCCCTATCACCACTGGGTCATAGGCTCCCCCCCAAACACCCCCCTCCCCTCTTACCACCTCCCTCCCTCCAGATTCAGGAAATCCACAAATGAATGAACGAACACAATGAATCAATCAATAATTAAGCCAATCAATTGACCCATTAAAACACCAGAGCTTGACCCACCAGTGTAGGAGAAGAAGCAAGATGTGATGATTTGCAGCGCAGCGTCGGCGTGACACATGGCTTTCAGCACGCTGTAGTTGCTGGCAGCGTGGCTACCACAGATGGGCAAGCAGGTCTCGGGCAACCCGTTCTCTCGGCAGCATAGGGTGTGGTCTCTGCCATCTGTCACCCACAATCACAATCTTTGACAGAAGGGCAACACAGCATTGAAATCTTTGGGCAGGTCCCTCTCGTTGCAAGCAGAATCAGAAATACCAAGCTTACATTCCGCTCAATGGAGTAGAAATGGCTGTGTCGGTCAGCAGGGCTAACAAATGCAACTGAGACATATTTTGCAAACCGTATTACACTCTAGTATGTGACTGGCACTGTGAAGGTTACAGCTTGGCATGCTGGTGTGCTGCCTCAGAACATCTTCACAGGCGAAGCTAAGCAAAGTTATACGTTGTTTGATCTCCAGCTTCACACTACAGTTGCTCTGCCCAAAAACTCCTTATTTATTAAAGGCTGGGATCTGTCGGGTGACATTTAAACACCAGAGGTTCACCTTTCATACTTGTCTGTAATTAATATTCAGCAGTAACTATGAACTCTGGCCTTTGAATGGCTAAATGTAGAACAAATAAAAGTTCTTCAAACAATTAAGCAAACTACAAAAACATTAAATATCTGACCACTTTAGGACTCAGGATGGGCTTGAACTTGATTTTGAATATAGCCATCTTTGTCCACAAAAGCTTAGAACTGGGCCATGCTAGGCTTAAAAACATGCAGTACTGAAGGGTGGTGGGAATGGCTGGGTTGAAAAATGAAATATTTGTGCGATCTGGCCAGCACATTTTGAGGGCAAAATGTAATTTTGCAGTACAAAAAAAAATGGTGCAGATGTGTGCATATGTGCGTTACTATAAAAAAAGATAAATTATATATATCACAAGTATATCAACTAACAAGTTAGTATCTCCCTTCTATGTCTCTGTCGACGTGCACGTACAACCGGTTGCTTCTCTTTACATGCTCTGCGCTCCATAGAGTGTCAACGGCCTAAAATAATTTTTTAGAAACTTCAAAACCCAGGGGAATTATGGGTAGGGAAATCCTTTTCTGAAATGACGTCGGCAGGACTCTTCGCGATTGGTGCATGGCACACGAGACACACGTAAAATGGCATCACAAGAAGATTGGTTAGATCTGAATTCGTCTAATTTGACCTCGCATGCTGCTGGATAACAATGCAATTTGAATTTGCTTTCAAAAATCAAAAGAGAGCGAGACCACAACAAAGTACAACGATCCAAGGCGACGCAAACACTCAAGGCCGACAGAACAAAAAGCACACAAACTACAAAAGGTAAGTACCCGTGACCATACACACTAAAGTAGGCCTAACCACCATTGCAAAATAATTGATCATCACCATGATGGCATTTTTCCACCCCACCTTCCAATCGGTACGGAATCGAACATATGCTCAAAACATCATATCGTTGACAGAACTTGCATGTGCATTATACAGTGTGATTCAAGCGATAAATGAACCATCACATCGAAAGATCTGAGCAGCTGAATTAATGACAATGGCGAACAGTCATTCACTGAGACTCACGATCGCCTGCACTGAGCTCACATACATGTGTGCATGTTTCTATAAATCCATCGTGTTCTCCTTCGATAATTGAGCAAAGCCTTTGTTCACTACCAGAAATATGCAGTTCCTCTCCCAACTTTCGTTTAATTTCAGCCAGCACATCTTCGCGAGAAATGGCGACCATGACTGCAACCATAGCTAGTTATGAGTTACTTCCCTTGAACAGATTTCCCAGAATTCTCTATTCTATTTTTAGGTTTGGGATACTCCCGTCTCAGCTTGTGGCTAAAACCAAGGGCAACGGGACCACCGCACGTCGACTGGGGGCAATACGAGATACTAACTTGTTAGTTGATATACTTGTGTATATATCTATTCTATCCTAAACTATCCTATCCCGTAACTCAAAAGTCATTGGGGCACCACAGATGATCATTTAACCAGCGTGCTCCATCTTTCTCTATCCTCAACAACACTCATGGCTTCGCTCAGTGTCAAGCCAGTCTATTCTCGTATATTGCCCTCCCACCTCTCTTTTGTCTCCCTCTTCTTCTGCCTCCTTGCGCCATGCCTTGCAGAATGGTCTTTGCAAGGCCTGATGCTCTGGTGATGTGGCCATACTATCGAAGCTTCCTTTTCTTCACCACTGTGAGCATGTCATCGTGTTGTCCAATGGCTTGTGTGATGGTCTGTCGGACCTCGTTGATGATGTGCTGGGTATAGGAAATGCCCAGAAGTCTTCTGTAGAACCTCATTTCCATGCTTTGTGTTCTTCATTGTAGGTCTGCTGTAAGGATCCATGTTTTGCATGCGTTAAGGAAGATGGAGATGACAAGGGAGCGCAGCAGCCTTACCTTGGAGTGTAGACTGATGGTTCTGTCTTTCCAAATGGGCTTCAACCTTGTCAGGGCAGCAGTTGCTTGTGTGATCCTGGAGAGGATTTCTTGTCGGGACCCATTGTCTGATACAATGGCTCCTAAATATTTGAAGCTATGCACTGTGTTGAGGGATTGGCCATGGACTTTGATGTCCATGTTGATGCCTTTGGTGTTGTTGGTAATCATTTTGGTATTCTCTGCACTTATTTCCATTCCAAAGGCTCTGGAGGTGTTGTCAAGCCTCTGTACCAGCTGTTCAAGTTCTTGTTCCTCTCCAGCCTATCCATCAATGTCATCCGCAAAACGGAGGTTGGAGATTGTTCTACCCTCTATGCTGACTGTGACTTTGTGACCTGCAAGGGCACTGTCGCTGTCTTCCTCATTTACTCTTTCCCATTCCTGCTCTGTCCTTCACTCTGCTATACTATCTTCTTCTTCGCTAGATCAATGACCTACCTTTTTTCTTGAAAACTCTTCCTGGACAAGACTCCTTGTTTGTGTATGAGGTCTGTTGGATCAGCTTGGGAGTGTTGGACGCTTTCTGCCGGGTGGTCACTAGGGCTTCCTATGATTGTACTATTTAGCACTATAGGCATTTTATATGTATGTGTTTTGTTGATGATTTATAATGATGTTTGTATTCTATTTTGTTTTTGTAACCGGGGGTTCGCGTAGTTGAGGTCAACCCTCAGCCGTCCCCCGCGTGGGATGTCTTTATTGTAAAGTGACTGGCCGGTGGAGGGCGTTCAATTTTCCCACTGGGGTTGTTTCAGCAGATCTTTTATGCGGATCGGGGGTTGTCCGGTCCTGATTTGGCTCGGAAGAGTCCGCTGGACCTAAAGCAACAATAAATCAATCAATCAAATCAACCTGCAAGGGCATCTGACATGATGCGCTCTAGGAAGATGTTGAAGAGTGTTGGAGAGAGTAGGCGTCCAATTGTTGTTCTGAACCAGTTCCTGATGGCGCTGTTGTGGAAAACTTCACTGATAGCCTTGTCATACAGGCTTTTGATGACTTCAATAATGTTAGGGCTGATATTGTACACTCTCAAGGTTGTCCACAGAGCTCCATGCCAGACTCGGTCAAACACTTTCTTGAAGTCTACAAACACATGATATAGATGTTGTTGGTGCTGTAGATCTTTTTTGCAGATTATTCTGAGGTTTAAAATCTGTTAAGTGTTTCATTATTATTTTTGCTTGTTTGTTGCTTTAATGGCCACAGAATGTATTACTGCAATGTACTGCTCGTCATAAACATATAATCATAAAACATACCGAGATAAACGGAATGGCAGTTAATATCTTCTTTCATCCTAAAACAATTTTGTTTTGTTGTATTTTTTTTGTGTGGAATCATTATGTTTTTAACAGATGGGATTAAAAAAAAATTGTTTTACCCATGAGTATTTGAAAATATGATATGATATAATAAGATATGATATGATATGATATGATATGATATGATATGATATGATATGATATGATATGATATGATATGATATGATATGATCCTATCCTATCCCCTATCCTGTCCCATAACCCGAAGGTCGTAGGGGCACCACAGATGATCGCTTAACCAGCATACTCCATCTTTCTCTGTCCTCAGCAGCCCTCATGGCTTCGCTCAGTGTCAAACCAGTCCATTCTCGAATGTTGTCCTCCCACCTCTTTTTCGGTCTCCCCCTTCTTCTACCTCCTTGCACTGTGCCTTGCAGAATGGTCTTTGCAAGGCCTGATGATCTGGTGACGTGGCCATACCATCGGAGTTTCCGTTTCCGATGGTATGGCCACGTCACCAGATCATCAGGCCTTGCAAGATATGATATGATATGATATGATATGATATATGATATGATATGATATATATGATATGAGGTCACGGATGTCCAGAAGCTATTGTATTAGTCTTCTATCCAGTCTTTGCTGCACTGCTAAGCTTACTAACATTCTCATCTTCATCCATTAGACGGCCTCAATCATCTAGTTGGTTACTCTGCCGTACTGAACGGGGTTTGCGTGGAAATGTAAAAAAAAAAAAAAAAAAAAAAAAAAAGTTGTTAGGAAGTGACAAACCAAAGACAGATGAGAATAAAATCTGCATGAAAAGGACACCTACTCTAAGTGGGTTTTACTTGCAGGGTACTACTTTTCCCTCTTCGCTCCAGGGAGCTAGCAAGTCCCAGTATGTCCTAACACAAAACTGGGCAAAAAAAATAAAAAAAATAAAAAATAAAAAATGTGAATGAGATGGGGATGGGGAACTACTAGTCACTGTTATATTATTACATATTGTTATATTATATACTGTTATATTATTATTATGTTAGTATATTAGTATACTAGTCACAGGTAAGGGTAGGGCTGCACTCTATTCACAGGGAGTACATCGAGGAAGCCTGGCAGGACCAAGGTGACGTTTTAAAGAATTCAGAGATGGAGTGTCCACTATATCCCCGTTGGCAATCTGTTCCATCTGTTCACAACACGCATCAAGAAGAAATATAAGTAAATCTGAAATTATCTCAAAAGGACTCAAGAGTACGACAGGTACTCAGCCTTACCAGCGGCACAGGTCAGAATGTTGAGCTCCTCAAGGCTGCAGTCGGTGGCGTTGGGGTAGGGCTGGTTCATACACAGCGGCTGGCAAGCCTGGCTGATGCTGCCTGACTGACAACAGTCTGCACGCACACACATAATTGCGAAATTCATTGATGAAAGCTAAAGCAAGTGACATAAAAGCTAAAGGAAGTGACATAAACCATGACAAATTGCAGACCATTTTTTTTTACGTAATACTGTATTTCTGTGTGCTGATGTACATACTTACACATTGTTTTTAAAAATGATAATAATAATAATAATAATAATAATAATAATAATAATAATAATAAAAATAATAATAATAAAAATAATAATAATTAAAAAAAAATAAAAAAAAAAATAATAATAATAATAATAATAATAATAATAATAATAATAATAATAATAATAATAATACTGGATGCATGCTAAATGCATGCACTTCCCCAAATCAACGATCAGGCCCAAAGCACGGCGATCTGTACCAACATAAACGCTCACATGTTCTACCCACCGTCTCACACACAACAAGCACATATCTATCACTCAAACATGTGGTGCAAAGGCAGGGAGATCGCTACTAGAAGAGGAAAATGAAATCACATTTTTATTTTTGAAATGTTAGATTGACTGTATCCAATGCTATTATTGAAGGGAGAGAGGAAACTGGAGTAACCCACAGAAACTCCTCAGTGACCCGAATAGTCTAGTACCAAAGTGGCATTGTTAGATTTTTGTCGGGCTTACAATGTGCTGTACAAATTCTCATCTGAGGTAACAAATATTTGTTGACCTCGCTGGACTGGACACACACCACTTCCAATTTACTACCTTCACTAAAATTAACTAAATTCACTACCTTGCTGATCTACTGTCTGTCTACTCCCCTTCACGCACTTTAAGATCTTCTGCTGACACTCGCACACTCAAGGTTCCCGTCACCCACACTAAGACATACGGCCAATGTGCATTCGCTTACTCTGCACCTAAGCAGTGGAATTCCCTTCCCTCCTATATCCGCAACATACAATCAACACAAGCATTCAAAAAGGCCCCCAAAACCCACCTCTTCAAACTGCATTATTCAGACTGATTTGTATCCCGCTGCCATTCTCTCATCTTTTGTCTCTGTCTGATCCGTAAGTGTATACAGGACTGTAAATGTTTATACTGTTTTTCCTCCTGGGCCTAACCGGGCATATAAATAGCTGTGAATAGGTTTTTGCTATTCTATTTCTGTCTTTTTTGTCATTTATGTACATAGTTGTAAATAGTCTCTTTCTTCCTTTTTTGTAATTTGTGTACATAGTTGTAAATAGTTTGTACCTTTACTGTTCCGTCTTTTGGTGTATAGTAGCAAAAGCGATGTTTTTTCGTGTGCATGTATTTATATGTAATGACTATGTAAAGCGTGGTGAGTCTGGTCATAGGCTGGAGTACCCGCTATATAAAAACCCGTTATTATTATTATTATTAATTTAATGCTTAATCATTTATAATGATTTTACCATGAGTTTACATCACACACACACAAACACACCCACCCACCCACGCACACACACACACACAAACTGACACGGCTTCAAATTTAATATCTACACATGTACAATGGTTCTAAACATATAAAACACACTAGTAATAAATAATAATAAATAATCACCAACACAGATTTGTATACAACAATAAACAGAATTCCATGCAGTCAATCTAAAACATATTTCCAATGTCACAAAAACTGATGTCCTTTCCATCGTCTAACAGCAGATGATTAAGTGGTGAAGGTATGTTGGTTGTGTATACATGTGGGAGTGTGTGTAACAAGCGAGCGTGTATGTTGGTTACATATCGCAGTGCTCCAAGTCCGATTTAGGAATAAGGAATGTATAGCATCCAGTATAATTTCTACTTCTTCTTCTTCTTCTTCTTCTTCTTCTTCTTATTATTATTATTATTATTATTATTATTATCATTATTATGAACAATAAATAATATTAAATAATCAACAACACACTTGCAAACACCAATAAATAATAATAATTGTTAAAAAAAAATAATAATAATAATAATAATAATAAAATAATAAATAAAATAATAATAATATAATAATAATAATAATAATAATAATAATAATAATAATAATAATAATAATAATATGATGATGATGATGATGATGATGATGATGATGATGATGATGATAATAATATAATAATAATAATCACCAAACTAACTGCAGTAAAGAGGAAGCAATGCAATTTCCAAGCCTCCCTGTCCTCCCCTCCCCCTCATCCCGCCTCCCCCCCCCCCCCCCCCCCCCCCCCAAAAGTTAAATGAATGCCATCTTAACGCTAAAATAGTCTGCGTGGTGTCAGAAAACACTCTCTGGGTTTATATGTGGACTGCAGAAAACTAATTCTAAACTCAAGTGTTTCCAATAAATCTTCCTATATCTTCGTTGCCTTCTAAGTCCTGCGAGATTATACTTCCAGATAATGTTGAAGCAAAAGAAATCAATTTCAACTTACGAGTTCTGTTCGTCCAGAGCACTCGGCCCGTTTCTTCAGTCACGTTAACATACGGAATATCAACCGCTGAAAACCAACAATTTTTTTTTGAAGTGCCAAATTTTCGCGTGCATACAATTATTACATTGCATGGTGAACACTATTTCCCAAGTACATTGTACATATTGTTCAATACAAAAACATAAAAGGCCACTAAATAGTTTTCCTTTGTTGTGATTGTGATATTTTATTAACTTATGCTATTGTAATACTATCCTATCCTATCCCATAACTCAAAGGTCATTGGAGCACCACAGATGGTCATTTTACCAGCGTACTCCATCTTTTTCTGTTCTCAGCAACCATTATGGCTTCGTTCAGTGTCCTTTTGAATGTTGTCCTCCCAACTCTCTGTCTCTCTCTTCTTCTGCCTCCTTGCACCATGCCTTGCAGGATGGTTTTTGCAGGGCCTGATGCTCTGGTGACGTGGCCATACCATCGGAGTCTCCGCCTCTCTAATACTTTGTAATACTTTGTAGAGTAATAATTAATGTATTCCTGACATTGTATTTTCATGAATTTATTAATAACGAAGTTTTAAAAATCTTTTTAATATGGCGGATATGTTTGTTAAGGGTGCACATTTTTATGTTTTTAGTATGCGTACATGTGAGATAGGGGCATCTATTTTTTATTATGGCATACATGTGTAATAGAGTTGTATAAGATGTGAGTAAAAAAAAAAGAATCAGTCTTTGAAATTAATTTTCGTTGTTGTGGATGTAAGCGAGTGTTATTTTAAAAACAACAACAACAACAACAAACAAAAGAACTGTCGTTTATTTTGCATGCTTTTTATCTGTTCAAATGTGACAAAAAATGGCTGTATATAATTCCTTGGGTGGTACAGTGGAACCTCTCTACAACGACCTTGAAAATGTTGACAAAAATCGGTCTTTATAGAGAGAAGTCTTTATAGAGAGGGGTCTTTACAGAGAGCATAATGGCCTTTTCTTGAATCAGTTTGCCAGTGATCGGAATATTCTTTCTTCTAGCATCCAGAAACCAATATCAAACTTTCTCATTTACTTCCGAGTATGTTGTCTTCCTCCGTTTTGATCGCGTACGATCGGCATTATCACCACTTTCCCACCTTTTAAGAATGTCATCTTTGTCTCGGATAATTCCTTGAATTTGTGTTTTTCCAACTTTAAGACTCTTTGCGATCGCAATGGCAGTCTCTCCTTTTTTGTGTCTGTTTACAACATTAACTCGATCTTCCAGAGATAAAAATTTTCTTTTCTTTGTAGACTCCATCATCCCATCACGCTTTCTTTGCTTCTTCTCAGTGCCGCGCTCGTGATGTGAATAAAGTGAAATGCAAACCCCAAACAAGTAGAATCTAGAATGTGACGTTACAAGATGACGTCAAACTTATAGAAGATTACTTTATCGGCTGGCGTGTCACATATACCTGTCTGACTGTGCTGAACAAGATCGTAGACAGTTTTTATTGTGCAGTCATGCCGAGAAAGTCGCTATACGGTCTGCAAAGATCGGTCGTTAGACGTTATAGCGAGGGAGTCGCTATACTGATGACAGCAATATAAGGAAATACATCGGTTAAAATAAAATGGGTCGTTGTAGTGGGGGAGTCGTTATAGAGGGGGGTCGTTGTGAGAGGTTCCACTGTAATAGACATTGATTTGAATTAAATAGAAAACAAACACACAAACAAAAAGCCACCCTTGGTACAGAAGAAAGAGAGAGTCATTGCTTACTGAGCGGCAGTGTCTGGGCAGTAAGGATGATGGGCAGGCTGGTAAGACCAGTGGTGTAGACATAAGATTGGATGTAGATTGTGTACACCGTGCCTGCCTTCAGGTTCTGAAGCACATGTGTTCTGTAGGTCGTTTCCGCCTGTACATTGCATTGTTAAGGGTTAGTGTCTACGTTATCACTGTCTGTGTCGTCGTCAATGATCAGATATGAAGCGAAAGGGATTCTCACCTACGTAAAAATCATCGTGAATGTGAATAAAATACAACTATCTTATCCTATCCTATCCTGTAAATAGAAGGTCGTTAGGGCACCACAGATGATCGTTTAACAAGTATACTCCATCTTTCGCTGTCGTCAGCAACCCTCATGGCTTAACTAAATGTCAAGCCAGTCCATACTCAAATGTTGTCTTCCCACCTCTTTTTCTGTCTCCCTCGTCTTCTGCCTCCTTGCACAGTGCCTTGAAGGATGGTCTTTGCAAGGCCTGGTGCTGTGGTGACATGGCCATACTAACAGAGTTTCCGTTTCTTCACCACTGTGAGCATGTCATCGTGTTGTCCAATGGCTTGTATGATAGTCTGTCGGACTTCGTCGTTGGTGATGTGCTGAGTATAGGAAATGCCCAGAAGTCTTCTGTAGAACCTCATCTCCATGTTGTGGGTTTTTCGTTGTAGATCTGCTGTGATGGTCCATGTTTCAAAAGCGTATAGGATGATGGAGATGACAAGGGAGCGCAGCAGCCTTACCTTGGAATGTAGACTGATGGTCCTGTCTTTTCCAAATGGGCTTCAACCTTGCCAGGGCAGCAGTAGTTTGTGCGATCCTAGAGAGGACTTCTTGTCGGGACCCATTGCCTGATACAATGGCTCCTAAATATTTGAAGCTATGCATTGTGTCGAGGGATTGGCCTTGAACTTTGAATCCAATATAACTTTATTGTCACATAAAAAAAAAAAGAAAAAAGAAATTTGCATTAAAAATAATATTAATAATTTATTTTTATTGAAGAACAGCTGTCACTGGAGCCGCCAATGATGGTGTGAGGATGAGGATGATCCCAATCATTATGAAACGGTCATCAATGATGATGATGATGATGACATTGATGAAGCCTATGCTAACGATGATACCGGCATCAATGATAATGAGGCCAATGATAATACAAAAATCAATGATGATGATGATGATGATGTCAATGATGATACTGACATCAATGATGATGACAAAGATGATGATTTAAACAAACTCACCATGGTAGCATTAGTGCTGCTGCCGCTGGGTTGATAAGAAACTATGAAAGAAGAGGGTTTGGGCCCTGTGCTGGGTGAAGTCCAGTCTACCCTGATGGTGTGTTGAGTGACATTGTACACAAACGCTCTCTCGGGCTTGCGAACCTGGTCCTCTGAAAACACACACACACCTTGAAACAACATGCATGGTTTTGTAAATTTATTCAGCAAACATCATCAACAACTAAATACAAAATCTTTGTTTTATGCTTTCTAAAGCGAAGTCATCAACACTTTGTTCCAAACTGAAGCTCTTAGAGTTATCTTCCATTCTTCGTCTTTTCTTCTTAAGCTCATCCAGTTTGTCCATTATGGATATGCGCTTTTGGGATTGCACCGCCTTTTCTTTCTCCTCTTCCTGTTGCTGTAGATAACTGTTATAAGCATTTTGTAATTTAACCCTTTTTCAGGCAGACCGCCATCACATTGGCTAATGAGAAAAATGCAGCTCAAGAGAAGTAATTCGGAATAATACATCACTCCATACACATAACAATTCTTTAAAAAAAAACAACTAATACAACAAGTATTGAACTGAAACCAATTTTATTTAATTCAAGAGAAAGTTTTCTTTTAAGGGATGCATGATTTGTTGTGAGTGTCTTGCACATAAATGCATTAAAAAAAATCCAAACATTAGAAAATCAAGAAAAACTAAACAAACACAGTGGCACAGTATTATGGACTACACATCAATGTGTCCACATCACTATCACTCAAATAACTCTCCAAGGCTTCCAAATCAATACCCAAGTCGCTTTCCTTGCTTGGATCAATTTGCACAAGATTACCTTCATCTAATCTCTCAAAAACACTGTCCGAATCGTCACTGTCCATAATGGCTGCTGGTATAATCTCCTCTTTCGTTCCTCAAAACATTGTCACAAAAAATGTCGATGTTCAAAAATTCGCAGTGCACGTTTTTCAAAACGATTCACCATGCTTTGCACACCACCACAAAGAACAGGAAATCTCATACACGAGACTATGATTCGCAAGACGATGTTATTTATGGATAGAGCAGTGGAAGCAGCCTAACGAATCAAGTGTTTGGGGTGTTTTGCCGGCAGACACTGGGTGACTTGACTAAAAATAACATCAGGCGACATGCGCGGACTTGACGGAAAAAGGGTTAAAGTAGCAGTTAAGAACCACACACAGACACTTTTATCACTAACCAATACAGAAAGAACATGACAGAAAACAAACAACCAGTTGTGTACCTAATCCTTCACTGAAGCACTGGACGATGATAGCGGTGGCCTCAATACACGCAAAGTACTTAGGATCGAGAGGGCCAGGGGCGTCAAACTGACACATGGGTAGGCAGACGTCTAGTACCTTTCTCTCCAGACAGCATTTGGTATGGTCACGCCCATCTGTACACAACAAACATCCCACATCCACATACCATCACTACTATAACAAGTTTGACCAACAAAATAACAATATTAGAACTGAAATGATAATAACAACAACAATAATAATAATAATAATAATAATAATAATAATAATAATAATAATAATAATAATAATAAAATTAATAATAATAATAATAATAATAATAATAATAATAATAATAATAATAATAATAATAATAATAATAATAATAATAATAATAAACACTTCTGTATATTAAAGTTCAGTGCTTTAACAGAAAGCAACAAGGAGCAAGAAGCTTCTTCTGTTCTGCTCCTCAGTTATGGAATTCCTTACCATACTCAATTAGACACTTCGATATGCTTTCAACGTGCAAAGAACAATTTAAAATCTGTCTCTTCAAGGAACATTTTTCTGCCAGCCAGGTTTTTGATCGGACATTTAATATTGGTTTTGGTCCTGATTTGGCTCGAAAGAGTCCACTGGACCTAAAGCAATAATCTTGTATTGTATTGTAATATTGGTTTGGTCTAGTTATCTCCATTTTCAACCAATTTTTTTTATAAAGCTTCTTTATTGCGCATCATCTTGAAAAATGTTTTAAAATAAACTTGAAAGCTTAGACCGCATGAATGTAGGTTTCTGGCTGTTCTTTATTTGATGTGAATATTCCTTTTGGGATATTAAAGATGTGTTGTATTATTGTACTATATTGTATATTTGATGTAACATTTGTTTTTCTCTGTGGGAGCCTATGTGGAGGCCATGGAACAGTCCATTTGGTGACTACCTTGTTAGTAAAGTTGAGTGCTATTTTACTACCAACTACCACCACACCTCCACCAAGCACAAGTAACAGCCGCAACTGCATACTTACCAGCGGCACAAGTAAGCACAGTGCCGATGTGGCTGCCACAGGTCTCCAGCTTGTTTGCATAGTATGCCGTCATGTAAGGACTGTAGTGACACCCGTTGTAACACAGCTCTGGCATGCCACTCTTTTTGCAACATTCTGTAACAGTAACCTCCCATTGTCATCTTGTCTTAACAGTAACCTCCCATTGTCATCTTGTCTTAACAGTAACCCCTCACTAGGCTAACTGAAATCACCCACTGTAACACTGCATAACACTAATCACCCACTAGGCTAACCAAAATCACCCACTGTAACACTTTGTAACAGTAATCACCCACTAGGCTAACTGAGTCACCCATTGTAACGCTGTGTAACAGTAGTCACCCGCTGTAACAATGAACCATTCACCATAACGCACTGTAGCACTATTCTCCATTATAATCGTAATCATCCACAATAACTCTCTGTACAAATATTCACCTATTGTAATAGTAATCATCCACTGTAACAATCAGCCACTGCAACAGTAATCACCCACTGAAACTTTCTGTAATCACTCACTAAACACGCTGTAGCAGAATCAACTGGCCAAACTAACACTCTGCAAAGATATCACACACTGTAAACGTTACTCACTTAACCATTTCAAAGTAAACACCCACTGAAACAATCACCCACTGCAACAATAATCACCCACTGAAACTTTCTGTAAATCACTCACTGAACACCCTGTAGCAGTAATCAACTGGCCACAATAACACTCTGTTAAGATATCGCACACTGTAAATGTTACCCACTGAAACATTGTAAAGTTATCACCCACTGAAACACCCAGTCATAATAACCACCCGTCATTGTAACACTCAGTCATAATAATCACCCATCATTGTAACACCCCCTCCTACTAATCACCCACTTTTAACAACCTGTCATAATAATCACCCACTGTAACACCCAGTCATAAAATTCACCCATTGTAACACCCAGTAATAATAATAACCCGAACACTCAGTCATAAAAATTCACCCACTGTTAATACCAATAATAACTAGAAAGGCAAAGCCCATATGACTCACATGCTCCTTATGGAACTCGCAATATTTAACATGAAAATGACTGCCCAGAAAAAAAGCTAAATGTAACAGTGGCATTAAAATGCAAAGTAAATACTGACTCTGATCTTTCTATGCTCTTGACCTTGAGATGACCTTGACCTCTGGCTTTAAATACACGAATATACTATCAAATAAACAACAGCAAAAGTTGTATTATACCCAAAACAATGGTGATCTTGGGATGACCTTGACATTCAGTGACTTTGATATGAACTTGACCTTCTAGTGACCTCTCATGCATGTCTGATCAAATAACCCAATGCTGTTGCATACTATGGGTTTAAAAAAACAGCCATTCCACTGAACGATGATCTATTTTTTTGTAATTTTCTTTAAAGTCAAAAATGACCTTGACCTTCAAGATCAATGCAAAATCGGAACACATATGAAAGATCAATCTATCATCTCTAAATACAACAAGTTTGGACTTTATATCTCTCATAGTTTAGGGTCAAGGTCACTTCAAAGTAAATATATTAAACAACTTTGGACAGCTCCAGTGACCTTGACCTTGTAGTGAGGTTAACTAAATGTGCAAAGTATGTGTGTCTTATTGATATCTATCATGCATCAAAGAATCATAAGTTCAATATTAATTACTTCTTTTTTTTAAGTGAAATTTTGTGAAAATTTTTTTTTTAACTCTGTGACCTTGACCTTAAAATGAAGTCCTTCATTCATTGATCATGTATAAGGTCTCATGGGTATACACCGCCTTACCATGTTTGGTTGTGATATTTGAAATAGGCACTGACAAACGGCGGACAGCATACAGATAGATGGACAGACATATTTTTTTAAAATTTCATTTTTGGACTATTTAGGACTCACTTTGCACAAATTTGCAAAAATCTGGATTGGGGAGGGGCGGGGAGGATAGGGGTGGGAGAAGGGGATGGATGAGGGGGGGGGGGGGTGAGTACATACTTCCATTGCTCTCTGCATGTGAATCAATAATACTAATTACCTACTGGAACACCCAGACATAAAATTCACCCATTGTAACACCTAATCAAAACATTTACCCACTGTAACACCCTGGCATAAAATTTACCCACTGTAACAACCAGTCATAAAAGTCACCCGCTGGAACACCCAGTCATAATAATCACCCACTACAAGTACTCATTGGTGATTTAAAACAACTAGGGGCTGACCAACACAGAATATAAAACTCCTTGAATTTATTTACTAAACAAAAATCAACAATCAACTTGGGACTGTCTGACACAGATTATAAAACTCCTTGAATTTATTTATCAAAGGAAAATCAACACTCAACTTGGCTGTCCAACAAAGAATATAAAACTCCTTGAATTTATTTACTAAAGGAAAATCAACACTCAACTTGAGACTGTCAAACACAGAATATAAAACTCCTTGAATTCATTTAATGAAGGAAAATCAACACTAAATACACACAAACCCCATAAAATTGCACAAAGTGTAAGACAAGAGGGAAACATGGCTGAGCTGATTAGAAAGGATAAATTATTATAAGCAGACTTGCAATAGACCATGTTCAAAATTATGAAGGGAAACAACTTTGGTTGGCTTGCCAGCATGTTGCACGCAGAGTTGTCCAACATTGCGTGGACATTCTTTGCAACCGAACACAGTTTCTTGACTATAATTTCTGCTCTGTCCTCCATCAAACCTTATGACTCAACTGAATCCTGGCTAGCTCCACTAGTTCGGCCTTGCACTGCCCTGCAACCATCACCCCTTTTCCTGAAGAAAAGCTTGCAGCTCGGAATAGCTTTCATAGTGTTCTGAGATGACATGCTCTGATGATGTCCGCCAGAATTAAGTAACTAAAAACAAAACAAAAAGTTACTTCCCATTTCTGAATAAGGTCTATTATACCATCTGAACAGCAGCATGATACATCATCATCATCATAATCATCATCATCATCATCAGCAGCAGCAGCAGCAGCAGCAGCAGCAGCTACAGCAGCATGACACATCACAGATAAAACTCACCAGTCAAGTTATGGACCACTGTGTCGCTGATCTCCAACTTCATTACTGCCAACCAAGCAACCAATGCCAGTTAACCATTTCATTCATGGAAGATTCAATTGAATTAACTACAGAAATAAAACAGGCAAAATACCAAAAGAGAGAGAGAGAGAGAGAGAGAGAGAGAGAGAGAGAGAGAGAGAGAGAGAGAGAGAGAGAGAGAGAGAGAGAATACTACATCATCTGTTTGTCTATTTAAATCTATTTAATCAATAAAAAAATCTATCTATCTATCTATCTATCTATCTATCTATCTATCTGTCTATCTGTCTATCTGTCTGTCTGTCTGTCTGTCTGTCTGTCTGTCTGTCTATCTATCTATCTATCTATCTATCTATCTATCTATCTATCTATCTATCTATCTATCTACCTACCTACCTACTTACCTATCTATCTACCTACTTACCTATCTATCTATCTATCTATCTATCTATCTATCTATCTATCTATCTATCTATCTATCTATCTATCTATCTATCTATCTATCTATCTATCTATAAATCAATCTATCTATCCATCTATCTATCGGTGAAAGATTATTTAAAACAAATGATACCAAAAAAATAGCATTTTCATGAAGGATTAATAGCCTGTTTATTATAGCGGTAAAATCATTGCTATACAGCATTTTTGATGCTCTAGCTCTCAAAGCCCTAGGCAACTGAAGTTACTGCCAGTTTTCAGAAAAGAGGTAGACAAAAACAAAAGGTGTGTGTAGAACACCAGTGATAAAGGTGTGTGTAGAACACCAATGATAAAGGTGTGTGTAGAACACCAGTGATAAAGGTGTGTGTAGAACACCAATGATAAAGGTGTGTGTAGAACACCAGTGATAAAGGTGTGTGTAGAACACCAGTGATAAAGGTGTGTGTAGAACACCAGTGATAAAGGTGTGTGTAGAACACCAGTGATAAAGGTGTGTGTAGAACACCAGTGATAAAGGTGTGTGTAGAACACCAGTGATAAAGGTGTCGAGCCTAAAAAGATGGGACTGGAGCTCTATTGACATCATCCTGGATAACATCCTTATTTGATGCTGTCCTCCATGGAATGAAGGAAAGTTAGGAAAGAGTGATCTCCCCTTCTTTGCTACCAGTGGTTTGCATAAAAAGATGGGACTGGAGCTCTATTGACATCATCCTGGATAACATCCTTATTTGATGCTGTCCTCCATGGAATGAGGGAAAGATAGGAAAGAGTGATCTCCCCTTGTTTGCTACCAGCGGTTTGCATGTGTGGATGTGTGCCATAGACACAGATGGCCATTTTGCTGTGTCCTCAGCTTGTCAGTGGATCCGCTGGGACTGATTTTCCTAAGTATGAGAAGAAACCTGGATGAAGTATTCAGGCTAAAACAACAACAACAACAACAAAAACTTCACAAAGACGCTTCCAGAAAGAGAATAACTTCTTACAACTAGGACTGCCAGAGCCAAACAAAATGTAGGATGGCTATTTAGGCCAGGGAGGATTGGAACCACCACAGATAAATAAGCTTATCACAATGACAAAAACAAGATGGCAAGCCATTCAAATTTAATTCCAGACATTCATATACATCTCATAAAATAAGCATTTTCAAAAGTGCTCATCTTCGCTTGTGAATTGGCTTTATCATAAAGAAGCAAATTCAGGAAGAAACGGAATGAAAGACGTGATCTTAATTATCTGCAAGCTAACAATTATTAACACTGGATCAGCCAATTTTGAGATCCAGCGCAGAACCTGTTTACAAAATGGTGAAGCACAATGACCTTGACCTTTGACAA
>CM072512.1:13116964-13236964 GCA_036898135.1 Oncomelania hupensis
TCTGGACACAGGCTTCGATGATGGCCAGCCTTGGCACACAGGCAGCGAGGCTTTTGGTGAAAGCAGGGGGGTGTCCACTGCACATGCCCAGGCAGTCTTCCGGCACGTTGTTGGCCGTGCAGCACTCGGTGTTGTTACGTGAACCTGAAAACATGTTTTACACCAACGTTCTTTTATAACGCTGTTCCAGTTCAAGGTACCAGCCGTTGCTAGATCCCACTCAAGACGCCCGCTTGCTGCCCATCGTCTGCAGGCATGCTACTCTGAAAATTTAGTTTTCCCGGAAAATGTTGCAAGGATTAGCAGAGCCCCGAGAGCGAGCCTGAAAAGCAGGCGAGCCCTCTAGGGAGGTCCGGGGGCATGCTCCCCCGGACAGTTGAAAAAAAAAGAAGGTTAAAATCTGTGCAATCTGGCACATTCTGAGCACTTTTTGAGAGACGAAAAATCAATCAACAAAGACGAAAAAACCAACACATTTTAGTTTAAACTATATACAAGAAATGACACTGGTAGGTCTACATGTCTGTTAACATTATTTTATTATAGTCCGTCATTTAGTTTAGTTTTTGAGACCTTTGTCCCAGTCTCCTACCGTGTTTCTTATCGCAATTTCGGTTCGAAACATTTTGATGCTATGCTACTATTAGTAGTATTTATAATTACAAAAACGCTTCCATACATTATCAAACTTAAAAAAACAGAGAATCGTGCACAAAACGTGGTGAAGACGGTCAAAAATTAAACGGGAACAACTGGCCGCCTACGTTAAAACACAGAGCGAATCACGTACGAGAGAAGCAATCTGATTGGTGAGATAAATTTAGCTAGCCAATCACAACGCCGCTTTGATATGATCGTTAAAATTGACTGTCATGGCGGTCTAGCAGACGAATCCCGCTGATAAGAACGGGATACCGTGATAAGAACGCTTGTAATTCTTTCTTTTCGACACAGTTTTTTTTTTATACTCCCGGAAAATTTTCAATCACCCGGAATGCCACGGGGGCCCAAAAATCGATCTCCCGGAATTCCTGGAATTCCCGGAAAAGTAGCATGCCTGGTCTGACTACCCAGACATCAGAGCGCCATCCTGGGTGCCTGGGGGATGGAGAGAGGGAGGCTGGTGGTGGCAGTGAAGGGACTTGTACATGCTGGCTGGGTGACTTGACTTGACTTGACTCGACTTGAACTTAAGTAGTCGACACTCACCAGTCTTTAAAGTCCGTGTGCATGTGACGGAATGCATGTGCGCACGGACTAGAACTCAGTTAATACTCTCATCTGAAGGAATATTTTTTTAAAAACATCCACCTACATCATGCGTAGAACAGAGGGAAGGGAACATGAGAAATATTAAGGGCGATGTGACAGATGATGATGATTAGAATGATGGCAATGATGATGATGATAATGACTGTTACAAAGATAATGACATGATAATGACTGTTATAAAGATAATGACAATGATTATGGAGACTGTGGCAATGACGAAAATGACACAAGGAGCAAAGACGCTGAGATGGACAAAGATGATAACAATCCTACCTGCTAAGCAAGAGAAGACGGTGCCCAGTTCAGTATAGCAAGACAACATGGCGGATGTGTTAAACGTTTTCCATACTGCCGAATGACACAGTGAGCTCTGACATGCTGATGACACACCTTGCTGTGCACAGCACTCTGGAACCACACACATCACAATAACCCCTTTTATTCAATGTCGTTTGCGCTAGTGAGTGAAAAGGACTACTATAGACAGAAATGTATTTTTAACAGAATGAAGCATTTGCATAGTAAAAATCATCTCTGACTTTTTTCACACTTTAAAAAAAAAGAAAAAGACGACTGCTAACGACCAAGAAAGCAATTACAGGGAGGTAACTACAGCTTGGTGTGGTCTCCCTTGATACAGTCAAGACCTCAATTTATGCATGTATCACATACGAAATATTAGCCACACAACAAAAGTACAAAATTGTTAATATGGAGAATATCCAAAGGACAGTAGATGTTTTTTTTTTATTTCAAAGAGTTAGAGCTAGATATTTATACTGAAGGAAGATACTTACTAGCCACATCCAAAGCATTCCCACTGGCTGAAGCTGAAGACAAACAATAAAACAACTTTTAGAACTTTGGAACATAACCACTTGGTTTAGACAATTAGCTGTGCTTCTTACAGATGATATAATGGATAATCGTTGCTAAAAAAACAAAAAAAAAACAAAAAAAAACATTTTAGGCATCTCTTCTTTGTTATGTAAACACATAACTGCCTATTATACAAAATGTTCATAGCGGAGCTATTTTTAGAATCAACCCCAATGCCCTTAATTGGCACATAAGCAAATTAATTGTTTTATATCAAAATCATGCTTTTGACAGAGGCTACATTCGTCTTTTTTTGGGTGGGGCAACTCATTGGGAATTTGAAAAAGGATCTGTGGCGCTGAAATGTTTGATCTTGAGGCCCTGTAACCCAAAATACACAGATAATGTGGACAGAGAAAGGAGGATATGGAAGAAGGGGGTGGAAGGGTTAAAATAAAAAGCGGAAAAACATGAAAATGTATATAAAATAAAAAGAAAAGGAAAGAAAACAACACAAAAACATACTCCCCCCCGCCCCCTCCCAAAAAAAAATAATAATAAATAAATAAATAAAAAAATTAAACATTAAAAAAAAAAAGAATTTTTATTAAAAGGAGGCGAAGCTGAAGGGAATTTGGGGAGTGGGAGGTGGGAGTGTAGGAGGTGGAGGGGATCTACAAATAGATAAAATAAATCACTCACGATCAGTCATGACAATGGTCACATTGTTGCTAGGCAGGCTAGAGCCATGGTACCCCACGGCAACCACAAAAATGGAGTAGCGAGTGTTGAGCTCCGCCTTGATGCTGAAGCGATAGGTAGAGGGACTCAGCGCAGTAGTCTGAAACAGGACAGCTTAGAGGTCAATTGGCAAAACTAATGCTGTCACCATAGCCTGATAGCAGAGTGGATAGGGTGCTGGCTTATTATGCCAAAAAGTCGCAGGTTCGAAACCCGCATGGGAGGAACATATGTGACTTAGATACGAGACTTTTCAAGACACTGAGGGTTTTCTCTGGGTACTCTGGTTTCCTCCCTCCCTTCAATTATAGTATTTGATGCAGCCAATCTAAAATTCAACAAATAAAAATTGATTTCTCTTCCACCTTCTGTAGTAGTTGATCTGTTCAGATTGCCGCTCTTCGAGCTCGCTTGAAGAAAAAGCGCGCGATAGCATCCTGTGATATTATTATTATTATTGTTATTATTATATTACTTGCACTTCAACACAATATTCCCTGTCTGTGATAGCAGGAGTGAGATTTAGCGGTCGCCCGGTCGCCCGAGGCGACTTAAAACCGGCTTGGGCGACTTCACTTTATAATAGAACCAGCCCGCCTGGCGACCTAAAAAAAAAAAAAAAGATACTACTTGCAGACGTTTAGAAGCTCGGTCCGAAGCGAGAGCGTTTTTAGGTCACTGTTTGTCTGCTACGAGTATGAAGCATACGCGAGCGTTATTTCCCTTTACCTACTTCCTTTTCGCGCCAAGCGCGCTGTCTGCTTTGTTTGTGAAAAAGATACTCGCTACAAATTATGTGTATTGTCAAAATTTGTGTTTTATATGTGAACGATTGTCGGGCTGCCTAAAAATAATGCGGGCTACCTCACTTTACTTACTAGCTAGCCCGGCGGGCTAGTTAGTCTCCTGGGTTAAATCTCACCCCTGGATAGCCATACTTACAGTCAATAATGTATGATGATGATAATGACGACGATGAAGCTCAAAGATGAATATGCTGAAGATCACGATGACGATAATGACAATGATGATGCTCACATGGAAGCATCCAACCAAAATAAATGCTCAGTGCTCATAAAGAAGATGTGGAAAAGTATGAGACAGATAAAAACGAATACAAACACACAACTTGACCACTAATTGTCGATGTCCACTACGGCTTCAACAAACTTCAGCTATATCAAAGGGAAACAAACTTCCTCTGGACTTCGTTGTAAGCGGGTTCGACTGTAATAATTAGTACAGTGGAACCTCCGGTATCCGGCTCTCTGGTATACGACTCCCTCTGTTATGTGACCTGAAAACTTCTGACGGATTCACTTCCAATAATAAATGACCTCTGGTATGCGACAACCTCGTTTATGCGACCAGCGACCGTGTCTTACGCCCTTTATACGACCGTCTTAGGCAATTTAAAAGAGATATCAGTTAATTTGCTGTCTGTACATTTCGTTTTTTCTCTCATGTTAGTGTACGCCTGCTGTTGTCTGCTATTTCCGGTTCGCAAATAAGGGACATTACTCGCCTACACTGGCTGTCAAAGTGGCGTCGCGCAAGAGCAAAGTTTTGAGTTTGGTAGAGAGAATGAAAGTGATTGAAAGAAGTGAAAATGGGGAGAGTTGTTTGTCTATTGCAAGAAGTTTAGACGTTGGGAAGACCCAAATTCAGCTCATCATAAAGGATAAGGAATATGTGAAACTACGATGGGAGAGTGGAGAAAGTGGCAAAAAGGGAAACATCGAAACTGAGAGCTTCTGCACTGACAGACTTGGATGAACGCGTCTGGCAATGGTTCGACTGTTTTCTATTTTTGAAGTTGTGAATAAAAGACAAAGCTAAAAATGAAACATGTTTTACAGTTTCCTTTGTCAGAGAATACATGCTGGTGAGTGAAAATTAGGACTACATACCCCTCCGAGCCTGACCCCCTTCCCCCCCACCCCACCCCTTGTTTCCGGTATAAGACCACCTCTATTATAAGACCGTTTTTTTCTCAATTTTGGATGGTCGTATACCGGAGGTTCCACTGTACTACTACTACTGCTACTACTACTACCGCCATTACCACCACTACTGCTACCTACCACCACCACTACTTCCACAGACTTACAGAAGTGTACTGTGCATCAGACTGACGTTTGTACTTGACAATGTAGCCAGTGACAGTGGAAGGGTTGAACTGCGGCGCTTGCCATGTCAGCAACAAGCTGTAGTTGCTGCCGTTCACCACTGACAGCGCAGACACTCGCTGTGGTGGAGTGGGCAGCACCACTGAAAACATCATCATTATCATCATCATCACAATCATAACCATCATCATCATAACAATCATAACCATCATCATCATCATCTTCTTCTTCTTCATCATCTTCTTCATCATTTTCATCATCATCATTATCATCATCATCATCATCATCATCAAACAGCAGCATCGGCAAGTATTTCATAACTATCGATAGTAACAGCAGCAGTAACCCATCATCATCATATATTTCACCACCACCATCATTATCATCATCAATATCATCATCATTGAATCTATCAACTAGAAGGGCAAAGACCATATGACCCACATGCTCCTTATTGAACTCACAATATTTAACATGAAAAAAGAAAAAAAAGAAACTGTGGCATTAAAATGCAAAGTAATACCGGCTTTGATATTTCTTACCTCTGCCTCCAAATACACTCATGTACTATTAAATAAAGTACAGCAAAAGTTGTATTATGCCAATGTAGTGGTGCTGGTGGTTGGAGAGAAGATGATAAAGTGGTGGAGGCTAGGGTGATAAAGAATTCTCACACAATCTCTCTCTCTCTAACGCCAGTTCGTTAATGACCGTTGAAAGTTTTATTCTCGAAGTGCATCACACAAAAGGCAATGCTCGTGGAGATAACAGCTACATTCTGCCCTCTCTGTGTGTCTGACTCGTTCTTCCCGTGTCTGCCGTGTGTGTCGTTCTCTCCCGAGTGTCCCGAAATATATGCACGTCTGTGCTTTTATGTGCGAGCGCAGACAGTACTGAACCCGATGTTTAACGCGTGCTGTGCGCCACAAAATGTTCGCCTCTCTCGAGCTCGGTAATTTGTGTTAGTCGTTTATCTTTATTTTACATAGAATGCTTGAAACGCTAACGAATACTATACAAATTATATATGGGCGGAAATACGACCTTTCTACCGATATAATAATCTCGGACCTATCTGCTACGAAATAAAAATAATACGCAATTTAAGAGGGAGTTGGCTGCTGGTCTAAAGAGTGTCACGAGTCTAAACTCATACAAACTCTTTAATTTCAATACAATTATAAATAATAATAATAATGACAAAGAAAGAACAACGTCTCCCCTTTCCAACGATATATAATATGATATGGTTACTATTATGGGTTCCGACTATGACGGACTAAATTAGAAATCACCTAACACAACAACAACAATTACATCTAACCTCTTCTTACAACTTTTCCTCTGTTTCTCTTCCGATGTATGTCCCTATAAAACTAGTATTTAATTTAAGTATATACTGTTAGAGAATGAACTAAGGCATCGGAAAATATCACACTTAAGGTGTTACAGTGGAAAATCTTTGCTATCGCCATCATCGACAATTATGTTCTTATCATGTGTTAATCTACGATTACACAAGGCGGGAAGAGCTGAGGCGACCGGCCAAGCTCGTATCAGCGGTGGCTTCGCACCCAATGTGATAGGCATCGCGCTATTCTAAACATCACCCTCTCCTTTAAAACTGCTACATAAATCACAAATAAAGTTTATATATTCTAATAGAGAATTTAATGCTGCGTCTAACGATTATCTGCTTTAAGGGATCTGAAAAGTATATATCAAATTATTGCATACAGCTAGTTTAAACATAACAGAGAACAGAGTGAGGCCTAAGTATCGTAAGGTCAGACATTCTTTGTAGCCAGCCCGGACACACCAAAAAAGGTTACTTTGTGATGACCTTGACCTTCAATGACCTTGACCTTGGAATGACGTTGACCCTCACATGATCTCTCATGCATGTCTGATTAAATAACCAAATGTAGTTGCATAATATGGGTTAAATAAACAACCATTCCATGTATGTCGACCTATTTTCAGAGTTGCCAACCCCCCCCAAAAGTTTTCAGTAGTAACAATTCTGAATTTCAGTAGTTTTATGACATTTTCAGTAGCCATACGTCCTCGCATTTCTTTTTTACGAAGACATGCATACACAGTTCTCAACGAAGGTCGTGAAGAGTGTTTCCGCACGAATTATTGAGAGATCCATATCGGGCTTGAAGAAGGTGGCTACCGACTGAACAGGGACTAACTTTTCTGGATCAGGGCAACGACTTTTGTGACGGTTGCCATTCACGTGTCGCGTCACATCGTGGAAGCCGCCATGTTGAATGCTAAAATCTGCCAAGCACGCTGTACAATACACGCTGTGTTTTGATCTCGATGACGCAGTGATGCACGGAAATTTTTCAGAACAATCTTTCCTGTACTCTTGATTTACTGTCCTCTTCTTTTTTTCTGGGCTTTCATCGCTAGTTTTCTTTCTTTTTGGCATCATGGATTCAAAATACGCCGCACACAAACTTTTCTTCTCGCGCTGTAGAACGTGACCCGGAAGTGTCACAGAAAGGTCGAGGTTTTGTGCACCGATTGGCCGTTTGCAAAACCACTTCACCGTGATTGGTCGAATTTCCTAACATGCACTGGGAGCATGATCTATTACACCGTGCACGTAAACCGAATGACCGTGACCTTGAGGTGCTACGGGAGGCACAGGCGCTCAATAAAACTCGTTAAAACTGTAATACTATCGTCAAAAATTGACTTTCCATAGTAAATTTTCGATTTGCGTACCTCCGTAGCCGCGTATTCATTTCCGGAGTAAACTACGGAAATTCCGTAGTGGTTGGCAACCCTGTATTTTGTGTATGTTTTTGCAAGGCCAAAAATGACCTTGATCTTCAAGATCAATGCAAAAATTAAACAAATATGAAAGATCAATCAATCATCTCTAAATACAACTAGTTTGGAATTTATATCTCTCATAATTTAGGGTCAAGGCCACTTCAAAGAACCTATAGCTATACAAACCGACTTTGGACAGCTCCAGTGACCTTGACCTTGGGGTGAGGTTGATCAAATTTGCAAGGAATGTATGTCTCATTGATATCTATCACGCATCAAAAAATCGTTAGTTCACTATTAATAACCTAGAAAAAAGGTAAAATTTTGTGAAAATTTGTCATTTTTTAAAAATAACATTTGATGTGACATTGACCTTGAAGTGAAGTCATTCATTCACTGATCAATTTCGAGGTCTCATGGGTAGACACCATCTTATTAAGTGTGATTGTGATAGTTGAAATATGCTCTAAGAACTTATTCACTTTAAAGTTTTTGCAAAAAATGACGGCGCGCAGCAGACGGATGGTCTTTTTTTTTTTTTTCGATATCATTTTTAAACTATTTGCAAAAATCTTGATTTTTTTTTGGTTAGGTGAGTACACAGACTCACATTGCTATGCATTCAAGTCAATAAATGAAACTTAACAGCTTGCTCAAACTTGTGTTGCTTCACACTGTTACACAAGACAGAACAAAATAATAACGTTCATAATTTTTGGGAAAGACTAGCTACTTAGTGGTCTGGGGTGCCGGCCTGTAAGCCTGAATGCAGCAAATTGGAGCCTCGGGCTGCCTGAGGATGATCCCAAATACAGCCAGCACCTTCAGCAGTTACCTTGTACCGGTAACTGCTCTATACAAGCACAATAGGCCAGTTTCTACCAGACAGGCGAACCTTGGCGCTAGCCGAGTGTGACAGACAGATCTATCAAGCATAGGCTGTGTTTAGGTGCTTGCCTTCAGCAGCCTCTGACATTCAGGTTAGAGTCAGCGTCGCTTTCAGGCCATCTGTGCTGACTGCCTCTGTGCACGATAGTAGCATTCCAATGCAGCTCGATAGCAAAAAAACAGTTTACTGCATTTGCTTTCCCACTCCCCCAAGAGAAAGGTGAAGGGTACTAAGTGGGACAGATACCTGCACCAAACTGGTAGCAAGAAACGATGTCGGCAAAGTTGCTGAGGCAGGTGAGGTGTTCCACGTCCAATCTGAACGGGTCCAGAGGGTCCACACTGCAGAATGGCAGACAAAGGCCTGGTACGCCTGACTGGGCACAGCAGTATTGATGGTTGCGTCCATCTGTCACCCCCAAAATAGGGTCCATCATCATCATCATCATCATCATCATCATCATCATCATCATCATCATCATCATCATCATCATCATCATCATCCTGACCTTCATGATCATAATCCTGACCTTCATCATCATCATTATCTTCCTCATCATCGTTACCATCATTATCATTAACTTTTATCATCATCATCATCATCGTCACTATCATCATGATCAATTCCAGCAACAACAAGAAAGCGCCTCTCTCATTTGTACCCCCACCAAGGAGTACTAAACTTTAGTACTCCTTGACCCCCATCTGTTCCTCCAGGCTGTTAACTGTACTCTTATGAACCTCTATCCTGCAGAATCCTCTACCATCAGCAGTCCTTTGCAGAGTGGAACATATTTCCAGCTAAAGTCACCCCCTCATTTTAACACTGGAAAATTTCATGTCCCAAACCTAATCTTCCCTCCCCTTTACTCAGACCCTCAATGATCAGCCACTCACTGCCCTCACTCATCCCATCCAAAGACTAATCCCCCAAAGCTGACATTCTGAGCAGCAAAACTTAATTATCAAAGTAAATCCAAACACAATCTTAACATCCAGTTTCAAACAAAATAAAATCAGACACTTGCTAACAAATAAGTACCAGTGTCCTCAGTTATCCACATAGCATGAGCTAGGTGTAATACTTAAACGCCAACTTATTAGTTGCGATAATGTGTTAGAGGTGCAATTCTGATTCTTTAATGTATTTTATTTTATTACGTTTTAATTTAGATACCCATGTGGGTATGCGTGAGTATGCATGTGCGTGTGGGGGTTGCGAGTGGGCGTGTGCCTGTGCTTTACTCCTTAAAATAACTTCCTCTATTAGAGTATTTTAATGTTTTAATGTCCAGTGGAAGGTTGTTTGTTGTTGTAGAAGGACTGAATGTTTTACCGCATCACCAAAACAAAATCCTATGTATTTTGAATTCATTGGGTAATAATAAAGTGTCTTGACTAAGAGACATTATTAGTTTTCAATTTTATGTTGCTATAATATATAATTTAATTGAACTGTTTTAGATTTGTAGATGCAGATGCACTTGTAGTGTTTATGGAGACAATAAAACGTTCTGTGTTCTGTAAACCCCCCACACTTTCTGTAAACCGCCCACAAAGTCTATAAAATATAAAAATGATGTAGGCAATAATAAATAGAATAAAGAATATTTATTAATTAATTTAATTATTTAATTTAATCGCTGTTAGTGTTATGTAGCGCTTTTCCAGCTCAAGAGCTGCTCAAGGCGCTGGCCAATACAGGATCTCACTCAAGGCACCTGAGGCGCCCACTTGCAAACTTTGGGCGCATAGTCTGATGCCCAGACAATAGAGCACTATCCAGGGCACCCGGGGATGGAGAAAAAGGACCTAGTGCGTGCTGGATGTATTTGCGTAGCTGGCACTCCCCACCTACCGCATGAGTGTCAGGATCTTTAAAGTCCGTCCGATGGAATGAATGCGTGCACAGACTAAGCCTCAGTTTATACTCTCATCCAAAGTAGTAGGGGCACAATGTCTCATGGGAAATTATACCCCCAAAATGAAATTATTATTCTTAATATATATATATTTTTTAAAATTCCAGACCATCAACAGGCTTTAAACCACTGAAAGTACAGGCTGCAACGTTACCACCTGACATTCCAGTACACAGCGCTGATGTTTCCTTTCCTTTCCTTTCCTTTCATTGAAAGGGAGGGTGCTGGCAAGCTATAAATAGCCCGCAGCAAGCAAAATGTGGAGGCACTAAACAGTGCTGCTCACATAAGGCATTGAGCTGGTGTACACACTGAGCCAACAGCGCTCCCATATAAATATAATATTTGTAAAGCCTACGGAATTTTCCAGAAAATGTCACTACGATGCAGGCATACGTGAACCAAACAAGAAGAAGAACAATTTAACATAGTATTTGTGGTAAAACCTGCGGCACAGAAGAGAAGTTTGCCCATCTCATTGGCACACATTGTGATGTCAAAGTTGTTAGACATGGTGGACGGCTGGCAGATCTGAAGACATGCAGCACTCACGTTCCGCTGCTTACAACACTCTGAAAATACAGGCACACATTATTACCCCATAGGGGCCGCAAAATAATTATTAACCCATAGCAAAATAAAATGAGAAAATAATAAAATACTGGATGTTATATGAGCTTTATTCCTAAATCAGACTCAAAAGCGTGGTGATCTTTAATTACATGCTCACATGTTACAGTTAGTTATTCATTGCTTACAGGATCCAACGGACTGCAAAGAGCCGAATCAGGACCACAAAATCAAGACCACAACTTTGCTGAAAGAGGACTCAACCCTAATCCGCATAAAAGATCTGCAGAAACAACCCTAGTGGTAACACTAAAGGCAATCCACCAGCAGGTTACTTTACAATAAAGACATCCCACGCAGGAGACGCTGAGGCTATACTCTAATTTATTGAACCCCCGTTTATAAAAACAAAATAGAATGCAAACATCATTATAAAATATCAACAAAACACATACATATAAAATGCATACATTGCCAAATAATAACATCATAGGAAGCCCCAGTGACCATTTGCCAGAAAGTGTTCAATATTCCCAAGCTGATCCCACAGACGTCACACACAAATAAGGAGTTTTGTCCCGGAAGAATTTTCAAGAAAAAAGGTAGGTGACTGGTCTAGTGAAGAAGAAGATAGTATAGTAGATTGATAGAACAGAGTAGGAATGAAAAAGAACAAATGAGAAAGATAGCGACAGTGGGAATTTAAATCACTAAATTTCCAGAAAGTGGGGATACTATTTATACTGAAACCCCCGGCACCGCCACGAGGGGCACATGTTATAGACACTCCTATATATCCAACAAACACACATTCATCACTCAAACGTGTGTAAAAGTAAGTCGCTACCAAAAGATGGACAGGACACAGAATTTTATTTATGAAATTTCAGATAGATTGCATCCAATACCATTACTGAAGGAAGGGAGGAAACCAGAGTACCGGGAGATCGAGAAAACCCTCAGTGATCTGAAAAGTCTTGTACTAAAGTCACAAATCTGCCCCAGGTACAAATTCAACCCACGACCTTCGGCAAAGGAAACTGGTAACTAACCACTGTGCCACAAGCCACTGCAAATGCACAAATATACCTCATTACATAAAAATACATTATATACCCATTACCTGGAAATACACATATACATCATAACTTTTTTTTTTAAAAGCTACAGTAGCGTAATTATCGGCCGGCATCGCTCGTTGTTGAAACGAAGGCACTATGAACTATGAAGTGGGGTTTCGATAGAGGCCTATTATAGGGTATCTGTGTGTGTGTGTGTGTGTAGGTGGGTGTGTGTGTGTGGGTGTGTGTGTATGTGTGTGTGCGTGTGAGTTAGTGTGTGTGTGTGTGTGTGAGTTAGTGAGTGAGTGAGTGAATGAGAGAGAGTGCATGCATGCCTGCGAGAGTGAGTTTGTGCATGTGAGCCACCACTTACCAGTACGGTTGAGAGGAGGACCAGAATCCACACCAGGCAGTACTGGTGAACCTGCAAAAAGAAAAGAAAAAAACAACAACATCACCACAACCTTTTTGATTTTTGTTCATTCCATTAATCTCCATTAATTCCCTCCCCCTCCCTTTTCCCACTCTTCCCTTCCCCCCTCCACTTCTCTCCCACACACATTCTGCCCTTACCTCGTTCTCATTTATTTGGGGCAAACTTCTAGATTTTCAGTGATTCACATCCCTACCCCACCCATAATGTTCTGTTCTTTTAAGAGTATAAATCTTGATAACTATAAGTGCACGCACTCATTCCATTGTACAGACTTCAAAAGATCCTGATGCTCATGTCCTAGAGGGGTGAGTGTCAGCTATATAAACACACCCAGCCAGTCCTATAGGTCCCTTCTTCCCATTCCTGATCACCGAGGATCATGCTCAGATCTGGAGAGTCAGAAGATGCTCCTATTGCAGCAAGTGAGCGCCTCAAGCGGTTTGAGTTAGCTCATGTGTCGACCAGTGCCTCAGGCAGCTCCTGAGCTGGTGAAGCACTATATAAGAATGATAATAATAACAATAATAATGTTAACCTGCAGTTACTCTTCAGTCACACCAAACGTCTTGGTAATTTATGGGGAAAATAAATATAAATGTGAATCTCTTGAGTTGGAAAAGTGCAATATACGAACAATAGCAAGTTTTCCTTACACAGACGACTTTGACGCTAGATGAATGTCAGAGCTCTATCAATTCAATTCGACAAATCTTAAATCTTCTGGTGCCATCAGCGGTTAGACCCGCTGAGCGCTAATACTCAGCGTAACGCCACCGGCAGGTCAACCCGCCTCACTACAGGTTCCACATAGTGGCTCACTGTGTGATATTTTTTTTATAGCATTAGCTCATATCCTTTTAGATGCCCGGACATGCGCAGTTGGTCACAGGTTGATATACAGCATGCGTTTTTTAAAACTCTTTTTAGCAAAAAAATCTTTATTTTTTCACTATAAGTGACAACACAGATTTTTGGAGAGAGTTGCTAGATAATGGCGGCAGTGATGACAAAGCTTTTGAGGGGGTTTATTGTCGAAGAAGTGTCAGAATCTAATATAAGAAGAATATAAAAAAAATCAAGTGCATCAGGCTATCAATGACTTACCAAATAAAGTTGGATATCAACATAAACTGCAACAACCACAACATCACCATCACCACCAAAGTAAACTGGACACTTTATTTCAAACTTTCTCAGTACCTTATTCAATTCTATACGAGTGTACAAAATTTAATGCAGATCCATCAACAGTTGTATTTTTAAAGATTTTTTTTAAAAAGTCAACTGGTACAAACATTGTGTTTTTTTTTCAAAACATTACTTGGTGTAGAACAGTATGTGATTACCGAATTACTAAGTAATAGAAGAGTTAATTACCATCAACAGAATTATGGACAGCCATTTGTGTCGAATGTGAATAAATAAAAGTATGCAAAATAAACAACAATTCTTTGTTAAAAAACAACAACAACAACAGCAACAAAACACTGACACTTACATCAATAAATGTTAATTTTACAGATTCATTCCATTTTCTTTACCCACACACATCTCTATCACACATGCAAGCCATTAAAAACATACATTAGTTAATATACGATATCAGGAATACCAGCATAGGCTGTGTGTAGAGATCTGTCTAGCATAGGCTGTATGTAGAGATCTGTCTAGCATAGGCTGTGTGTAGAGATCTGTCTAGCATAGGCTGTGTGTAGAGATCTGTCTAGCATAGGCTGTATGTAGAGATCTGTCTAGCATAGGCTGTATGTAGAGATCTGTCTAGCATAGGCTGTATGTAGAGATCTGTCTAGCATAGGCTGTGTGTAGAGATCTGTCTAGCATAGGCTGTATGTAGAGATCTGTCTAGCATAGGCTGTGTGTAGAGATCTGTCTAGCATAGGCTGTGTGTAGAGATCTGTCTAGCATAGGCTGTATGTAGAGATCTGTCTAGCATAGGCTGTATGTAGAGATCTGTCTAGCATAGGCTGTATGTAGAGATCTGTCTAGCATAGGCTGTATGTAGAGATCTGTCTAGCATAGGCTGTATGCAGAGATCTGTCTAGCATAGGCTGTATGTAGAGATCTGTCTAGCATAGGCTGTATGTAGAGATCTGTCTAGCATAGGCTGTATGTAGAGATCTGTCTAGCATAGGCTGTATGTAGAGATCTGTCTAGCATAGGCTGTATGTAGAGATCTGTCTAGCATAGGCTGTATGTAGAGATCTGTCAAGCATAGGCTGTGTGTAGAGATCTGTCTAGCATAGGCTGTGTGTAGAGATCTGTCTAGCATAGGCTGTGTGTAGAGATCTGTCTAGCATAGGCTGTATGTAGAGATCTGTCTAGCATAGGCTGTGTGTAGAGATCTGTCTAGCATAGGCTGTGTGTAGAGATCTGTCAAGCATAGGCTGTGTGTACTATGTAGAGATCTGTCTAGCATAGGCTGTATGAAGGAGTGTGCACCCTCAACAGCCTCTGAGGCTCAAGACTGGGAGAGTTGCTTTCGAGTCGATAATATAATTATAAGCTTTGCAACGGCCAGATGGTGGCAAAAAGTTCTATTAAATCATTACAATGAATATCCTGGTTGCTTCTATTGGCAGAGAAAAAAAGCAAAGTAAAAGCTGTACCTGACAACACAAGGTTGAAGAGAGCCGACTGAGTCGTGCCCGCTATCTCACACTTGTAGGTACCTTGGTCCGCCCCTTGTGGACGCAGAATTTGTAGACTGTGGACGTTGGCGTTGTCTGCAAGTCATACAGATACAAATCATAATCATAGTAAAAATAAAAATAAAAATAATAACAATAATAATAATAATAATAATAATAATAATAATAATAATAATAATAATAATAATAATAATAATAATAATAATAATAATAATTTTAATTTTTTTTAATACAGCGCAAAATCAGACAGTATGTTTGCTCAACAAACTGCTTTTCTCATGCATTCAATCAGACTAATGGCTAACATCAGACTAATGGCTAACATCAGGCTAATGGCTAACATCAGACTAAAGGTTAACATCAAACTAATGGCTAACATCAGACTAATGGCTAACATCAGGCTAAAGGCTAACATCAGACTAAAGGCTAACATCAGACTAAAGGCTAACATCAGACTAATGGCTAACATTAGACTAATGGCTAACATCAGACTAATGAGTAATGGCTAACATCAGACTAATGGCTAACATCAGACTAAAGGCTAACATCAGACTAATGGCTAACATCAGACTAAAGGCTGACATCAGACTAATGGCTATCAGACTAATGGCTAACAGACTAATGGCTAACATCAGGCTAAAGGTTAACATCAGATCAGACTAGTAAAGGCTAACATCAGACTAAAGGCTAACATCAGACTAATGGCTAACATCAGACTAATGGCTAACATCAGACTAAAGGCTAACATCAGACTAACGCCTAACATCAGACCAATGGCTAACACATAACATTATATACAAAGGAAAGCCAAAGACACAAACCAGCTTAAAACACCCCCAACCCTTTCCTCCTCCTCCCTTCCCCTTCGCCTCTCCCCTCCCTGACCCACAGGTACAAAACAAATAAGCCAAAGGGCTGGCGGAGGTGTGGGTTAGGGATATTAAGGCTCAAGCGGCTGTGGATAGTCCACATCCAAGATTATAATAATAATAATCTTGTATAAAGCACAATTCCCATAAAAACGAGCTCAAAACGCAAACATCAAACATGTCCTACCTGCAGGATGAGACAAAGTGACACGTTGATCAGATGTCAGTTTGGTATCTCCATTGAACAGTTGTGTGTTGTGGTTGACAAACACCCAGTTCACCTGCACACATTTTAACAAAGAGTTCACAAAATGTGTCATCCTCTGAAGTGAACATAAGATAAGAAGATAAGAAGATAAGAATATTTATTTACCAAGTAAAAAATGTTACAAGGATTTTGGTGTGGCATGGCGACAGTGAAATACACCCTTTCTTGCACAGTCATTCATCGTGTCATACACTTCATTGGCCTATAACATGTATACAGCACTAAAGGATAGGTAACCACAGTAACATACATCACTCATCAGTCATATGAAGTTATGGAGTAAAACACACCCTGCAGGTAAAACAAAATACAGCATTAAAACAATTTAACAACATTAAATAAAATGAAAATTGTTAAGAATGTTAGGCTTCACATCCAAATCTACACACACAACACACGACACACACACACACACACGCACACACACACAGCATAGCATACTCGTACTCCTATTTCACAAAGGTACAAATCAAGCAATGGTTGTGAGTTTTCAGTTTATACAGATCATTCCATGTTTGGTGATGTACTGAGGACAGCGTCAGGGAAGAAACTGTTTCTGAATCGAGAAGTTCTGGCTCTTAAAGCGCGGAACAGACGACATGAACAAGAAACAAACAGCAACAAACACACACACACACACACACACACACACACAGATACATTTATATAATTATACACATGTGTGGGTACATAGAATCATGCCTACACACACATGCACACACACAAACACACGCTCACACACAAAGAGCTGGCTATTTTCAAACAAACAACTGCTCTAAGGAGGTAACGTTTCATAAATTTCTTGTAGGCCAAAACCACAGAAAAAATAATTGGAGGTGTTGGGTGACGGGAAGACAGGTTACCTTGGCAGTGCCCAGGTCAGCAGTGGTGCAGGTGAAAGAGGTGGCCACAGCGTTTACCTCGCTATTGATGGTCTGGTTTGCAGGTGAAGTTATCCTCTGACCCACAGCTGTTAAAAGTGAATTCAAAACTGTCATAAAACTTTTTTTTCACAGTATCCAAAATGTTTGTATAAAACGCAGGTAGTTGTTTGTCTTGCTTATACAAAAGGGATGCGAGTCTAAGGATAGCATCTTGGACATATATTCTATCCTCCTGGGAAAAGGGCGACAGGAAAGGTTTGTCTCCCCTTCTTGGCTGCCGATGGTTTGAGATTGTGGAATTGGGAAATAGGTACAGTTGGCCATTTCGCTGTGTTCGCAGCTCACAGCGACTCAACCAAAGCTTTTTAGATTTTGAGGTTAGGTCAGCCAGGTTAGCTATAAATAGCTTCGCCGATGCTTCCTTTCACTGGAAGGGAGGGTGCAGGCAAGCTATAAATAGCCCGCAGCAAGCAAAATGCTGCTCACATAGGAACTGAGCTGGTGTGAGCTCCTCACTACCTCAGTGTATCAGCTGGGTTTGCCGAAAATCAAGTGAGTGGTTTCCAATACCATAAATGAGGGGTTTTTGAACACTCAATCTTTCTGGTTGATAACAATTATCTTTGATCTTATCCCAAAACACAGGAGACATACAAAAACAACAACATCAACAACTACTACTACAACAAGCATGGCACTATTCACTGTCAGTATCATCTCTTAAGTATTTTTCTTCCAACAAATGTAATCACCTCTACATTCTTAATTCCGGATACAATTCTACACAGTTTTCTAACCATGAGAATACCGAGTCACTGCTTTGGAGTCTCAAGTAGCTCTAGCTTCTATGTAACTCCTGAAATGTGTTGTGCTTCAAACGCACACACATAAGAAATAGTGCATCCATTTAAATATAGAGCGGTTCAAATCTAAATTTGTATAAAATTATTGTGTGCACGTACCGACAGAAAGAAAAACAAGGAAAATGGCCATTGTGGGCCATCGGTTTGCTGTCATGATGTTAAATAAATTCTGTTCTCTCTTTTTCCAACTGTTCCACTCACTGAAACACACACACATCACATAACAACAATGCAAATACAATAATAAGTGATGGAAGAAAGAGGCTGTACAGAGTATTAGAGTAGACTAAGATGGGCGAAGCTACACAGTAAAGTTCTATTTCAGATTTGACTTTTTTTTTAATCAAAGAAATTTACCTTTCTGCAAGACAAATCAATACAATTTGTTTTGTTAAATCACAGATATCTATTGTAGACCGGAACGAAATCCCCCTGGCAATCAAAAAGGCCCTAACCCTCAACACACTAGTGTCAAGGGCCTCCAGACAATTAAAGGCAAGCCAATTTGTGTGTGTGTGTGGGTGCATAGGTGTGTGTGTGTGTATGCGTGATTATGTTCAGAAGGTGTTTTTGTGACATACACTTCAGAATCCATGTCTGTTTTTTTTTTACGGAACTCGTTATGTTGACGTCAAAAGAGTGTTCAGTTAGAGTTAGGGTTAGGATTAGGGTAATGGGAAGGGGTTAGCGTCAGAAGACTTAAAAGTACTTTTAAAATGGGACGCAATGCATGTGGCATTTCATAAAAGTCATAACAACACAGTCTAAACAAGTGTGTGTGCATGTGTGTGTGTGTGGGGTGGGTGGGTGGGTGTGTGTGTGTGTGTATGTGTTTGCGCACATTTCATGGGGTTATAAAAGTGACAGAATAATTGACATGGTGATTGAAGTTACTAGAAGGGGGATGAAGACAAAAAAAAAAACAGAAATGGCCAAACACGCACTGCAAAACAAGCTGGTAAAATGCATGCAGCTCAGACAATTTTCCAGCTTATTTAAAACTTGCCAAAAGTAAACGTACAATGATTCTGATTCACAAGCACAACTCCTCACCCAGGAATGCCTCAGCTTAACAATAATGGGTTTTCACACCTTGAGAAATGGACAAAGAAAACACTATAATGCCTAAAAGTAAAAGTTAAGGGCATTGTCTTCTACAAACCAAATTACAATCACAGATCACAGTGACCTGTCAGGACAACTAATCTAAGACCTCTTCTCGCCCTCAATAATTGCACACCACACACATAAATACAATGCACACACACAAACCGTACAAATACTCACGCAAACGCATTTCACAGAACACTACCTCCTATACTTATATATAATATTACATCATAAGCTGTTTAAGAACAGTTAGACCTAAATGGCAACTGCCTTACCATTTCAATTAAAAAAATTAAATAAATTATTATGTTAAACTTCAAACGTAGTAATTTTTTTAATTATAAAAATCGCTTTAAGTAAATACTGTAAAGATAAATGTACTGATACTATATTTTAACTCACAAAAATGTTTCAGTACATATAAAATGAATGTCCCAATAAACTCAAAGCAACAAACCATAACGAGCAAACGACACTGATTCTACATCGTCCAATGTTACCAATAATATTGGAACAGTTTAACACCACTCTCTCTTTTCATAGGAAACTTTATCCAGAGCTGTTCTATAGAAATCAGATGAAAACAACAATTCTCAGCACCCAAGAAGCATGGATACAATTAGGAAAAAAAATCCAGGGCAGCTACATCATGCACACTGCTACAAAGCGTGAGAGTTAAACCTTCCACCATTCTTTTCAGTATTGATAGTAAGGTCTACATTTCTGTACCAGTTCCTTTTCAAAATGTGTACTCAACCTTGCTCTCAATTCTTTCATGTTCTCCCCATACGCATGAATACCATACCAAACCATTTTAAATTGCAGGATGCATAAAGCCAGACATACACACAGCAATGCTTTTTTGTCTTTCCAACTGTTGATAAATGAAGAATCTGAGATATATATACAAAGGTCACACGGTTCTTTAGGTTAACACCCCAAGTGTCAAGCACCGCTTCAACAATATATACATGGGAGCTCACTGAAATGTTGTACAGTGCTCTTATGTTGACTGTTAGGCCCACAAGTATATCAACTAACAAGTTAGTATCTCGTATTGCCCCAAGTCGACGTGCGGTGGTCCCGTTTAGCCACAAGCTGGAACGGGGATATCCGAAACCTAAAAATAGAATAGAGAATTCTGGGAAATCTGTTCTCGCGAAGATGTGCTCGCTGAAATGAAACGAAAGTTGGGAGAGGAACTGCATATTTCTGGTAGTGAACAAAGGCAGAAACTTGTCAGCAGTATTATCAGCGATGGAGTTATAATGGACGAAGTGCTCCATACCTATGAGGTTGCCTTTGCTCGAGCAAAGAAACTAAAGAAGGATTTGGCCGACGTCATTTCAGAAAAGGATTTCTCTACCCATAATTCCCCTGGGTTTTGAAGTTTCTAAAAAGTTATTTCAGGCCGATGACGCTTTATGGAGCTCAAAGCATGTAAAGGGAAGCAACCGGTTGTACGCGCACGTCGATAGAGACATAGATGAGAGATACTAACTTGTTAGTTGATATACTTGTGTTAGGCCCTAATGCTAATTACTATTACTACTGCTGATTTTGCTCCCGCTCCTCCTCCTTCTCCTCCTACAAACTACTCATTGTTATATGCGCCTTGTTCCTTGTAAAAACAGAAATGTTGACGACAAAAATGTGGTAACTCAGCTTAGCAAAAAACAGATAGTATGTAATAAAACTTGACGTTAATTTACCAGTCATCTAAAGGTTAGTCCGCACATGTTAAATTAACCTCCTTGAAACATTCGTTCTCGAGACAATCAAGCAGACCTCGCTAACCAAGAATGTTAAGTAGCTTACTCGGCCATATGACCAGGGTCTCTTGCCCGAAAAGTAGCCCATGTGACCCATATCTCTATTGGATCTACCCTGTTTCTCCCCTGACACTAGAAGTCGAGACGTAACCGAGCGTGTCCCACAGGTAGGACAGGTGAGAAAAATGTCCAGAAAGAAGATTCCCATAAGAGCGAGATTAACTAGAACGAGAATCAAATGATTGGTCGGAGGACGTAGAAACCCCTGCATATCCCTGTATCCGAAAACTTAGCCAGTTAGTCGAATACTAAATGCGAAGCCACGAGGGTCAAACAAGGAGCAAACTGCAGTGAACGCTTATCCTCAACCTCACCACGAAAGTGATAGACTAGAGACGGTTTCACGATTCCCAGAGACTAGAAGTAAGTTAACACTAGTAGTTTGGTACATGTATGTTTATATTTATCTTATATTGATTGCCATGTATTAGTATGTTCATGTTATATGTATTTACAGAAACTGATTATTGTTTCTGACACATTGGGCATGTTGATTGATATCGTAGCCTTAAGATTCGGATCGAAGTGTGCATATGGGAAACTCGGCAGGTGTCTGATGCTATAGACTACTTGCAGAGGGCACGCATACCCATATCTGACTAGAATATTGTAGCCAGAGTTCTGGATTTTACAGTTCAGCTCTGGGACGGTTTGTGGAGTCAACGCATGATGCTTGCTCCCGTGGAAATGAAGGAGATCATCTAGATTCTACCTTGCCACGTCCGGCCCCGTAGCTACACGACTCACTCGACCCTCCTGAGAGAGACAAGACTCCCTCAGCGTGTCCAACGGACGCAAGCACTTGACGACGCATAGCAGCTAAGTCTCCCTCAACTGCAACTGAAGCCTAACCCAAATCGGAAAACTACTATTACTATTAGACTACAAAAACATAGAATTGCTTAGCAAGTGATGAAGAAGAACTGCTAAAGAAATTACCCAGCACATTGAACAGTTATAATTATTAATTTCCATTTAATTACAGTAATGTCCGAATTTGTGTTGACAATATAAAAGTTGAAATCACATACATACAACTGGTGTCATTCTATTTGTATTGTTGTATGCCCATTAGCTCTTGTTCTCTTGAGACGAAGTAAACTAGTCCTTTTGATTAGTAATAAGCATTTCTTAAAGTGAGCCAAATAATACTTTAAAACCCGAGAACAAATATAAATTTTATGTGACCAAGCACTGTGATATATCTCTTGCATTGCTTTGGAATTTTGGTAAAAGAGAACGTCCGATAGAGGTAGCGTAACGCCCCATCTATCTACAAGTCTTACTCCCCTTGTAAGATAAACGTATCTTCCCCAGAATATCATAACATTCCTAATAATCAGACTCAAAGTGCAATGATCTGTAACCAACATACACGATCACATGTTACACACACTCCTACACACAAAACAAATATATAATACAGATGACAGAACAAATATATAATACAGATGACAGTGATATTATACAGAACGATATTAATAAGTTACAACTCTGGACTGACAAATGGAATCTTTATTTTAATGTAGAAAAATGTAAAGTAATGCACATTGGAAAAAATAATTAAAAAAAAAAACTATTACATGAAAATAGGAGCAGAAAGCATGATAATTAAAACTAGTACAGAGGAGAAAGATTTAGGGGTTATATTTGATACATCATTGTCGTTTGATCCTCACATAGAAAATTGTGTTAATAAAGCTAATAGAATGATTGGATTAATAAAAAGGACATTTGTATTCATTGATAAAGACATGTTTATACAACTATATAAGACCTTAGTGAGACCTCATTTAGAGTATGGGAATATTATTTGGTCACCACTATTAAAGAGGCAGTCAGTAGCTATAGAAAAGGTGCAGCGAAGAGCTACAAAGATTCTAACTGAATGTAAAGGGTTATCATACTGTGAAAGGTTACTATATTTAAACTTACATTCTCTCAAGGGAAGACGTTTAAGAGGAGATTTAATTGAAACTTATAAAATATTTAACCATATAAATGACCTCTCATGGAACTATTTCTTTGCATCACCTGATTGTAACATAACACGACTTAGTGAGGGCAAAATCTTTATCCAGTATGCAAGAACTAACCTTCGGAAAAATGTTTTTAGTAACAGAGTTGCCAATCTTTGGAACAATCTTCCTACTAATCTAAAATACCTTAATAGTACTAATTCATTCAAAAATCAAATAGATAAACTACCAAAATTTGAAGTATTATTTAGAAGCTTTGATGAATAATTTAGGTAAATTTATTACATGCTTAAAAACCTGACCTGTAATCGATATCAAACGATAACTACGATGGGACGTATAAAGGCTTCACGGCCTATTCTAGTCCTACTACTACTACTACTACTACTACTAATATAATATACATTCATCACTCGGACATGTGGTATAAAGGCAAGTCACTGTATTAGAAAACGGAAAGGAAAAACCATGCTGAAAAGCAAGATGAAGTATCAACTAAAGGTGATTCCAGATTGCCCTTATCTGAAATGCATCTACTACAGACACCCAGTTGCTGTAAAAAAAATTATTTACATAAAATATTACTGCAGGGATCAAACTATGAACCCTTTATTTATTTATTTAATAGTTGATATATAGAACTTAGAAGACATTTCCTGCACTACATCTGCTCAAGGCGCTTTCACTTTCAGATTTGATCAAGATGACTCAGTTGTTCTGGAAGTTTGACAGTAGGCTTGGTGCTTGCAAGCTGACATCTCATCAAATTTAAGCCTGATTCGATTCCTACCACTGCCTTGAGTAAGTTCTTTGAGCTGGTAATGGCGCTACAATACAAAAACAACAACAACAAATTATGCCATTTTATTTAATCTATGGGATTTCCAGCCTTCATTCTGTACATGTATATAATTCGGCTTTCTTCCACTGTTAGCAAGACAATATGAGCGCATTGTACCTTACAGAAGTTTAAAATGTTGTCCGTGAACCACTAACAGTACCCATACACAACAATCTCCGAGTAATTTAGTACGCTTTATTGGCAATACAATACCATACAATACTCAGCTATCAATAGTCAGCTAGGGCTGTCATTAATACCTGTACTAGCAAATGTAGTCCATAAGCAAAATAAAGTGGCTTAAATTCTTGCTTTACACTTACAGCCAGCAAATGTCAATAACAACAGGATTATTAAAAGGCCGAGGTATCACAGATGTCTGTTGCTATTTTTTGCGACAATGAGTTTACTTGGAATATCTGCGTCATTGTCACATGAAAAGGTTGCACTATAGGCAAATGGTACTCAAACCAACCATTAAGCTTTAAAATTTAGGTGGTCTCATCTTTGTGTTCTAAACACACAGCTATGGCTACTAAACACACTTTCGCAGCGGTGCTATTTTAAGAATCAACCTGATGCACTATTAATAGGCCCACAAACTCGTCAATTTGTCGATTTATCTAAAAAAACATACTTTTTAAAAGAGGTTCTTTTGGCCTAATCTTACTGTTTTTTCTTGTGGGGGCAACACTCACCGTCAATGTGAAAAGGATCTGTGATAGTGAAATGTGTGATCTTGGGGCCCTGTAAGTGTGATCATCTGTAGGATGATATGCCGCTAGAACAAACTGCTCCAGACCACAACGAACAATCAGGTATCTGGGACAAAATTTATGAGGGCCACGATCAAGAAGGGCCAAGTCGGATCTATATATTAAAACTGTGTTTATAATTTAACCAAATAGCCAGCCCCACTGCATAAAAAGCCAAAATTTTTCTGCTTAAAAGGACAAAATTTGAAGACTTTTGGTGAAATCGGTTTACCCTAAATTTTGCATTGTTACTGCATTAATACAGTGATAATATGGGCTTTCGTTCAAACCAACCTCTAAAGTTTAAATTTTCCATGTTTCATTGGTACATCAATACCATATGTAGCCAAGTGACCTTTGACCCTATTTTGGAGTGAACTACACCCTCCCAGACTCTAAAAGAGTTGTTTTTGAATGCTTGAAATCACTCGTTTTAATGTTAACGTAGTAAATCACATTTTTATGGGATTCAGTCTTGAGAGAAATGCAATGGATGATTTGTAAAATACACACTACATTGCAGTCCTACAAAACATACAAATAAATCAAATGCTGTTTCTTTTGTTCAGCCTTTTATATTAAAGTTATTGAAGGTGCTGTAGTAGAGGTTTTATACATGTCAAGTCAATAAATCTTTATTCCACAACACAAGGGAACATTTGTTGTGTATAATCACTCATGTTCTCTTTTAATAAAAATTGTATGATTGCTTTTACATTTAGTGCGGCCCAGCAGTGTAGGGGTTTGGGAGCAAACTAGAAACATTTTGATGATTTGGGAACAAGCTAGAAAATTCCTGTTAAGTTTAACAATCAGTAGGACATACAAGATTCGAAAATTCATAGACCTCTTCTACTGCTATGACGAATAATTATAAATGTTTTAGTTAAAGTGCATGCCTATGAGACCAAATCATGTAAATATTGGTAAAGATGGGATGCAGAACAGACTTCACGGCCTATGAAACTGTCCCGTACTACTACTTCTACTATACTGCTACTATCACCACCACCACCACTACCATCACCACCATCTCCACCACTTACGCAATGTTGACCACAGTAAAACAAAAATAAAAACAAAAATATATTTAGCAAACCATGGCCTGGGGAAAGTACCCAGTACAACCTTGCTACAATAACATAGGGGTAGACAATTAGAAGACAGAATCTGTACAACAATATTATTAAAGCACTGACGATTATAACACCTCAGCTTTCCCACGCAATTCACTGTCCATGTTCACTCCCCTTTCAGAAATTGGTTAAAATTTAGTATATGAGTGTTTGCGAATCTGTTAATTCACTCATGTTGGCATACAAGTGCCACATCTGCCAGTGTATCATCACTATTCACACACCATAATATAATAAATTCTCTATCAACCTATTCATAAGAACAACATAATCATTATTATGTATTTATAAGGCGCTCTCCCTCACAGAGTTCAAAGCGCACACAAACACAACCACACACAAAGGATCCCAAACAATCCAGAACAGTTGACCTAAATTTCATACCTTCACAAATGGTCAAATATGACTAATAGCTTTCGCTACAACACACAGCAAATGATTATATGTCCATAGCAGAATGACGCTTTTCTATGTCTTGCTTGAATAACAATATATAACGAATAACGAATCTTTATTGTCCCCATTTGCACAAAGATATTTGTGTGTGATGCACAGTCACAAGTTACTTTATTTTTATGTTTAATTTAATCGTTTTTATATAAAATTTTTGCATCCCAAGAGCTGCTCAAGGTTCTGGCAAGATACAGGATCTAACTCAAGCCGCCCGAGGCACCCACTTGCAACCTATGGGCACACTGTCTGACGCCAAGATGACTGAGCACAATCCGGGGTGACCGGGGATTGACAAGAAAAAGGGACCTAGTGCATGCTGGGTGTATTTGTGTAGCCAGCACTCATCCATCTAGGACATGAGTGTCAGGATCTTTAAATTCCATGCGATGGAATGCGTGCGTGCACAGACTATACCTAGGTTTATACTCTCATCTGAAGAAGTATATAAAAATAAATTATTACTACATAACATTAATTGCTAATGTGATGGGAACATATAAATTTATAAAACAGGATGATAATTATAGTAAGAAGATAAAATATCCTATAAATAAACAGCCCGATCTCTCACAAAAAGGTGGACCAAAAACATAACTTCATTTGCAGAATTATGCATGCCGCACGAGCTCATACAAACTAAGGCCTTATTATTCTTCAAGCATGTGTAACATAATTATATTCCCATGCATATACATGTAGAGGTTTAAACTTGAGAGAGTTTGCATGTTCCTAATAATATAAACTGGGGTTTTGGAGTGTGCAATAATAAGCTAGCTGCATACACACACTGCGTAGCTGAAACTCATCGGGGGTTACGTTTGTCTCTCTCTCTCTCTAGTGGATAGGCTTACATAAGCCTCGGAGAATTTCAGCGTACTATGCAATAGGAGTACTTCCTAAATAGCTGTCAACATGTATTTTGTACCGCTTTTCAGGGGAAGCAACTCTCATTGACCTACTTTCGGTTTATTTAGGTGTACTGTCAACATGTATTTTGTACCGCTTTTCAGGGGAAGCAACTCTACTTTCCGTTTATTTAGGGATAATGCCTATTAATTCCTACTGCCTCCTATTTCAACATCATGTCTGTAATATTTGGGTGGTGCAGCAACACAGTATTCTGGGCACACAACAACATCGGGTACGGTTAGTACTTGGATGGGTGACTATGCTGCGATAGGCAAGCTTCGAAGGACTCAAAATATAATGAAACAATCACACAATGCACCCCGGTCCACCCAGCCGTGAATGGGTACCTGGCTTTGTTTACAGCGCAGGGACAGTAAAGGCAGCGAGGGAGAGAAGATAGGCACTGCCTTCATTAAGCTGGCCCAAAGAAAAGAGATGTCCCCAACACCTCTCTCCCCAATGATGATAGGTTTCGGGAACACCTTTACCTCTCCTTTCATATATTAAATACTTAAAGTGAACAATCTCGTTGACCATGATAGTTCTCAACTGTGCAAGCATGGCTACTGGGACACATTAGTGCCACATTACTGGACCAATTTCCCAAGAATCATATAAGTCGGAGTGGCTTTCTTCAGTTTAAGCATAATTTTATAAAATTGAATTTTCAGTTTTCTTATGAGGTCACAAAGCTGTGGGTACCAAACCTCGCAACCATAGTCAATGAGCAAAACTGGAGCAACTGTTTTATCAAAGACTGAAAGAGTTCAATTTGGACATCAATAGTAGGCAACATCAGTTTTTTTTATCTTTCTTAACAATGCAAACATTGCTTTCACTGCATGACTGTACACATCTCTTTTAGCAACATTAGAATTGCTAAGTAATAACCAAGTAACCATTGGACAACATGATGACGTGCTCACAGTGGTGAAGAAACAAACTCAGATGGTATGGCCACGCCACTAGAGCATAGGCTTTGCAAAGACCATCCTGCAAGACACGATGCAAGGAGGCAGAAGAAGAGGGAGAGAAAAACAGGTGGGTGGACAACATTCAAGAATGTACTGGTTTGACACTGATCGAGCGGATTCATGAGGGTTGCAGAGGACAGAGAAAAATGGAGTATGCTGGTTAAACGATCATCTGTAGTGCCCCAACGACCTTCGAATTACGGGATAGTTTAGGACAGGAGGAACCAAGTAATGAAATCCAACATTAATAAATGTTACAAAACAATCACACGAATTCAGTCAAGAAAACTTTTTGGTACAAATAAAGCCTACTTGAGGTCAACTTGAACTACACTTGCGTGCACCCGAGGTCCCTGTTTTATAATCACTCTCAATCTTCCTCTCTCCAACTTCAGATCTCAATTCAAACTTATCTAGGCTACTTTACTTTTTAGAGAGCATTGCGATTGTGAAAGTAATCGCATTCAAGACATAACTTAATACATGGAAATTGTAGAATTTTAAAAACAAAACAAAGAAAACAACAATAGCATTTAGCAAACAACAACAACAACAAACAAACGACACTTACATGAAACTATCAAGCAAGCGGCAATGCTGGATCAAAACAGAGTGACTGGATAGCCTTGTCCCGGAGAATGTTTACAACTGAATTGTGTCAACGCTCCTACTCTTCGCATTTCATGAAGGATTTAGAGCAAGAAAATACCAAACTGGGATTGGCCATAAATTCGTTCACAGGCAGCAGGGCATAGAAATGGACCATAAGCGTATAGCACTTGAAGGGCACTGTAAGTTGGTGTGCTAATTCATGCAAAACACTTCCACAAAAACTACAAGATTGACATGTGCACTGTCCCCGATACCCCTCTCGCTTCTTTTTGGCTTGCATAATCAAGGGGAACAACTGGAGAGTGACTATTTGGCAAAAAGGTAAAACACATAGGTGTTTGCAGCTTAAACAGTAGGCGCATGTTAAGAATAATTAGTTTAGAAATGTCTTGATAACTTACTGGCCTTCATTCAAACTGCAAAATTAGATGGAAACGCAAAGTAAATAGTTCTGGATTACGCGAACTATCGAATAAATGTAGGGTGGTTACAATACTTCCAACTTGTTTTAAACTTCGAGAAAGAGGTTGCGTGCCTATGTCTAAATAAACTACACATCGGAGAACGAAATATTATTTAGCATGTTAGTTGGCCTACACATCCCACTGAATCAGTGACACATCCTCACTTTTTCCCCCAGCAAAATGCTCGTGCGCAGGGAGAGATACACTTATTAATACAAACTAGTCTTATATAATTTATTTATTGGAAATACTAGAATTTATTTTGTTAAAGATAAACATCCACAAGTCAAGTTATGTGGTGTGATTCGCCATTTGAGAGATGACACGTAAGCTTTAGCTCCCTTTGTAAACAAGACGTATGTCTGCTGGGCGGATATAAAGAAGACAAATATTGCTTAAATTCCTCCAGCGCAAAATGACAGATTAACAACCAAAAATGATTCCGTGGTATCTAGTGAAGCTGTATTTGCAGCAGTACCCCAGATTTGCCATAGGAACCTTTGTGCTTCTTCTCCTAACCTTGATTCTGTACAGGTGAGTTGTTGGAACATAGAATTAACATACGAATTCTTCTACTTCACGTTGAGCCTTGAGGGCCCACGATCAATACGTCGATCATTCTGGCTCCTATAGTTGTTAAGGGGGTTCGCGATGTTGCTGTAGATTTGAAGTAGAACTAAACTGGTCAAGGGCTACCACAGCTATAGTCTTAGTGATTTGCTGTCTCTGGTCTCCTCTAGTAGGCTACCTATTATACAACTATATAGTGTCCAAAGGGCACACATGTCTTATTTAAGTAGTCTATTGCGATATTGGCATTATCTACCTGGATTATAGGGGTGGGGATGGAGGATGAGGTTGGTCTGGGAGTATCAGGAACTAGAGATTGGATGGGAGGAGGCCCTTGACTTGAAGGTGTCAAGCGTTGTAGCCTCAACTGTATCTTTTGGTAGCTTGTTCCAATCTCTGATAGTCCTGGGCAGAATGAGCAGCTCCTGTTCTACATTCTTGCTGCAACAAGCCTGAACTGCCTGTCGTGGCCTTGTCGCGGTCGATAGGGGATAGGGACAAGATTCTGTTTAATGCTAGAGCAGTGACTAGCCCATTGTTGATCTTGAACAACATGGAGGGCCTGGATATTAGGTATATCGCTTTCCAGTGTTGGTCATCCCAGTGTTTCCAGCATGCTGCTAACACTTAACGTGTTTCTATAGCAGTTGAGGACAAAGCGTGCTACCAGTCGGACTGCCTCCAACCTGTCGATGCTATTCTGGGTTTTTGGGTCCCAGACAGAAGAAGCATAGCCCAGAAGCGGATGAACGAATGCTTTATAGGCTATTTTCTTCACACTGGCATTGCTGATCTTCAGATTTCATCATCCAAGAGTCTTGTTGGCCTTGTTACATTCATTGTTAATACTCTAGTCTCAACGAACTTCTCTGTGGGTGGTGACTCTGACTCTGAGGCACTTTAGGGAGGAGACTGACTCAAGAGCATGGCCATGCAGTTCATAAGGGTGGTGTAGAGGATTTCTTCTCCTGGAGATTAACAAGATCTGGAACTTGGCATGATTAAATTCTATGTCCCAACTCTTCTCCCACTCGGCGAGGCAATGGGGGTCCTGGTCAGAGCTGTTGGAGACCATCATGCACACTGCCATGTCATCAGTGAACAGTCTTGTTAGCGCGGTCAGCTTCTCGAGCAGGTCGTTAATGCACGCTAAGAACAAGCATGGGCCTTGAGGGATGGCGGACTTGACGCTAACGAAGGAGGAGTTTGTGCCATCTATCATCACTGCCTGGCATCAGTCCCTGAGGAAGCAAGATATATATCCATTTGTTGGTAGTGCCTTGGATGCCGTAATGCTGGAGCTTGTGTAACAGCAAGATATGAATGACATGGTCAAACGCCTTCGAGAAGTCCGTCAGATCTTCCACAAACTCAAGGAGCTGGGTCTTGCAGGATCTCTTGACTCGGAAGTCATATTGACAGTCATCGAGTATGTTGTGGCTTTTATGACTGCACTGGTGATGATGTGCTCCAACAGCTTGCATACCACGCTGGTGAAAGATACCGGCCGGTAGTTGGCAGGGTCATACCGCTCCCCTTTCTTGTAGATTGGCATGACAAGTACTGTTGTCTGTTGGGAACGATGCCTGTGGACAGTGACGACTGGAAGAGGATCATCAGTGCAGGAGCGAGTTAATTGGCCAGTTCTTTGAGGACTCGTTTGATGTAGTCAGGGCCGCAGGCCTTGTAGGGGTTCATGTTCTTAAGGAGTATTTGGATGTCTTCCATGATGGGGTATGCAGACCTGCCTACTGCTACGATTTTGCCGTAGCAGCTACGAAAAAGAAAGCTCTGCTACGATGCTACGGCAAACATAAAATTGCTACGGGAAAAAAAATCCGATTTTTTTTTTTTACCCTTTACCGGGCGTTGCGGCAAAGGTCTAAAAAGGCAAAACGCCCAAAAGCGTCCGTATCAACCACTGTTATATTCTCGCGTTGTTTGAAAGATTGCGAGACTTCCGGCAATTGACTTCCGGTTTATTCTGTTGTGGAAACAATCGACTGCATTTCCACAAGTTTTCTCTTTGATGCGTTCGTTTTTTCGATTTTATTTTCAATTTTTTGTGTGTAAGTGTCTAGAATGGATGGTTTGGATTCTTCGACTGATGAAGGAGAGTTTACAGTCTTCCATTTATTAGACATTGAAGTGGGAGAAATGAACTTTGAGTCGGAGGAAGAGATCGGTACTGACATTAGTGCCAGTAGCATGCATGCATCAGATCTTTCAGATGGGCAGGGAAGTGAAGAAGAGGAAGAGGCTTGTTTGGACTTTTTAAAACAATTGTTTTTCACTTTTTGTAAACACATGGAGTAATAAAAAACAAGACATGACAAGAGAAGAATAAAAAGGTATATAATCAAAAGAGAATTTATTTCTGTTCATTTTGCATTTTATTTCATTTAAATCTATGCACTAATACCTAAGATGTGGTGGTTTTACTAACATACTCCAAAATATCTCTAAAATTATAAGACTTCTTGCCTTAACTTGTCGTGGCGTCCTACATCGACGGTTGTGCATGCTACTGAAAACCTGGCTTTGCTACTGAAAACTGGACCTTTTGCTACTGATTTAAAGAATTGTAGGTAGGCAGGTCTGGGTATGCTCTATTGGCCATGTTGATCTTCTGAAGTAACTCATTCTCTGTGTATGCTCTGCCGTCACCAAAGACTGACTGAAATTGCTGATTGAGGACATCTGCCTGTACCTTTGGGTCAGATGGCCATCCCTCCTCAGGGGGCCAACACCAACGTTTGATGATTTCTGATGCTTGGTGTAGCTCCAGAAGCGCTTATTTTTGTCAGCCTGAGTGGGCATGTCTTAAGCTACTCAGTACTCTAGATACTGAAATAGGATACAATTAATTAAACAAATTTAAATATGTTCCTGTACTGCCAATTAGGATGTAGAAAATCTGTTTTTGACACCAGAATTGTTGGGTTTACTTTCACACTCTGAGACATAGGTGCTAGACAGCTAAGGAAAGCTGAGGGTAACAGCTTTGGACTATCCTCCTATCCTATCCTGTCCCATAACCCGAAGGTCGTAGGGGCACCACAGATGATCGTTTAACCAGCATACTCCATCTTTCTCTGTCCTCAGCAGTCCTGATGGCTTCACTCAGTGTCAAACCAGTCCATTCTCGAATGTTGTCCTCCCACCTCTTTTTCGGTCTCCCTCTTCTTCTACCTCCTTGCACTGTGCCTTGCAGAATAGTCTTTGCAAGGCCTGATGATCTGGTGATGTGGCCATACTATCGGAGTTTTCGTTTCTTCACCACTGTGATCAGGTCATCGTGTTGTACAATGGCTTGTGTGATGGTCTGTCGGACTTAGTCGTTGGTGATGTGTTGGGTATAGGAAATGCCCAGAAGTCTTCTGTAGCACCTCATCTCCATGCTTTGTATTCTTCGTTGGAGATCTGCTGTCCATGCTTCGCAAGCATATAGGAAGATGGAGTTGACAAGGGAGCGCAGCAGTCTTACTTTGGAATGTAGACTGATGGTCCTGTCTTTCCAAATGGGCTTCAACCTTGTCAGGGCAGCAGTTGTTTGTGCGATCCTGGAGAGGACTTCCTGTCGGGACCCATTGTCTGATACAATGGCTCCTAAATATTTGAAGCTATACACTGTGTTGAGGGATTGGCCGTGGACTTTGATGTCTGTGTTGATGCCATTGGTGTTGTTGGTCATCATTTTGGTCTTCTCTGCACTTATTTCCATTCCATAAGCTCTGGAGGTGGTGTCAAGCCTCTGTACCAGCTGTTCAAGTTCTTGTTCCTCTCCAGCCAATCCATCAATGTCATCCGCAAAACGAAGATTGGAGATTGCTCTACCCCCTATGCTGACTGTTCCTTCATGATCTGCAAGAGCACCTGACAAGATGCGCTCTAGGAAGATGTTGAAGAATATTGGAGAGAATAGGCATCCTTGACGCACACCAATTGTTGTTCTGAACCAGTTCCCGATGGCGCTGTTGTGGAAGACTGCACTGGTAGCCTTGTCATACAGGCTTTTGATGTCTTGAATTATTTTAGGAACCTTGACCTAATTGTAACAATTCCGTACATTTTATCATATTTGTATATGTGATATTGATAAGATAGGTGAAATATAAACACATGTGCTAAAGTTTGATTTTGCTAGAGTTTTATCCTGTTTTGCCTAAAATTACAAATAAACTTACTTAGAATTCCGAGATTATAGACTTTGTACTTTTGTTATTCACTTGGCAGACTTATAGGTGTCTTGTTGATTTGTTAATTAACCATTGTTTGTTTGATCCTTTTAGTTACATCCACCTGTTGCTAGCGGCATGGTGCTTTGTGATGGGAATGGCTGTGGCGTACAGTGTTGTCGGGTAATGATACATTGCTCTATCGTCCACACACATACGCATGCACACATTCTCACATATTTTGATACCATGTACACACTACCCATTAACACACAAAGTGACAATGATTGATGTTTAACGTCCACGCCCACCTTTGAAGACATGGTTGATGGGGTTAACCATACCAGGGAATAGGGGGATAAAGTCTAAATCAGTAATGAACCCCCATAGCAATCATACTGCTAGTTGGACAGTGACAAATAGCCACTTTAATCTTGCCCACCAGGGGTTTTGAAACTGGGTCATTGGTGTGTCAGATGATTGCTCTAACCACTTGTCTACAGAGTCATGCACACAAACATCAAAAGATACAAAACTAATGTGAGAGATTTTTTTTTTTTATTCTCTCTAAGTCTTGTTGTGGTCATGCTTACAGAGTTCTGAGTTTATAGTTGTAAAAACTTTATATTGTGTTTTTCATGTTACAATGGCCATTTGATGTTTTACACTTAATACTCATAACTTTATATATATATGACAGTGGGAATTTAAAGCGCTAAATTTCCAGAAAATGGGGATACTATTTATATATGTAATATAGGTGATAAGATATATATATATATATATATATATATATATATATATATTATATATATATATATATATATATATATATATATATATATATATATATATATATATTAACATTATTCTTCTGTTGTTGTTTTTCTCTATTTTTTCAGTCCTGAAACAATGCTGCCAGATATATTTTACTCCAGAGCTAAAAGGGTAAGGATTCACTGGTCTGTTTGTGGGCTTTGAGCGATTTTTGTTTAATATACCATATGATTATATATCTTTTTCTTTGTTTGTGTTTACTATTCCATCACATGGACTTTACAGATCCTGTTTCTCATGTCCTAAATGGTTGAATGCCAGCTACAGAAAATACACCCAGCAAGAGTGAACTCCCTTGTCCTCCATTCCTGGCCACCCAATATTATGCTCGGTAGCCTGGGCATCAGACGATATGCCTAAGACAGCAAGTGGGTGCCTCAAGCAGCTTGCCCAGCACCTTGAGCAACCCTTGAGCATCAACAGTACTCGAAGTACGGTGAAATAATAAAGGTTCAGTTTTGAAGCCTCTCATCAATTGTTAGTTAACATGATAATAATGATAATTGTTCTTGAATAGCATGGGAACCAGACCACTCTCGCATGTATAATGTTGAAACAGATGGTTTGTTTTCTTGTGCCTGCAGAAGAGGAACGTGGATGACGAGCTGTCACTGCTGAAGACTGTGTGTCGTGTGTGTGGACAGAAAAAATGCCCTCGACATAGGTAACTATATCTGTCTAGGGATCTGTTGCTGTGCTGTCCTTAGGCTGCCTAGTTCTTAAGTGTCTCTCAGCGTAATCCAAGAACAATGGAAAAGCCTGTAGAAGGAGAACTGAATGCATTGGTATATTTAGCCTGGCGGAGTATTTGACCTCCAACTATCGGCCACCACCACGAGAACACGGCCCAACCTGATCTGTTATTTTTCATTTGTCCCTCTTAAGAGAGAAATAATAAATGTTTGCCTTTCAAGGTGGGGAAGCATGTTGATAGTTAACCGGTGGCTACTAGTGCCACGACACTCTCTGCAATTCATTGCCACAAACCTGAATAAAATGCTAACCGACAATGTTGTCATGCTCACCACCAAAAGCAGAAGACGAATGGTCAGGTGGGGAGAACATATGTCGTGTCGCCTTGTCTTGCATAATCCAAGGTCCACACCAAAGGATTCTGCTCAGCCGGAGCCAACCAAGGCTAGACTAACCCAACAAAGGGCAGAGTCATGGGAGACAATCTCTCCCAAGCGTGATCAGTCGGCTCCCATTCCGTGACATATACAAGCTGCATTGATCCCTATATTTGAAAACAGAATCAGGAATGTACTCACACAAGCTGCAAAAGTTGCACCTTGAATTTAAAAATAGACTGAAGACTGCCCATACAACGTGATTTGACTTCAACATATCATTGGGGAAACCCGCAACATCCCAAAAATCCACAAGGAATCCATGTCAGTATTGTAGACTCAAGAGTCATAGTTTAGGGAGAAAGGTACAGCTGTTTGAATTTAATTGTACACGTTATTTATGTATTTGCACAATAATTTAAGTCTTTAATTTATTTTGATCAGATAAACGTTTTCATTGTACTTAAAATTCCAAAAGTTTTATCTAAATACCAAAAGAAAAAAAAAAGTCCCTCAGGTCAGAATTTAGTTGTGCTACGTTGATAGCTTTGATACATTAATTTTAGAATAAGGTTATGTGGGCAGTTGGCCTGAAAGTGAAGTTGGCCCCAATCTGAGGGTCAGAGGGTGTTGAATCAAGTCAAGTCAAGTCAAGACACTTTATTACCCAATGAATTCAAAATACATAGGATTTTGTTTTGGTGATGCGGTAAAACATTCAGTCCCTCTGCAACAACAAAAAAAACTTCCACTGGACATTAAAACATTAAAATACTCTAATAGAGAAAGTTATTTTAAGGAGTAAAGCACAGGCGCACGCCCACTCGCAACCCCCACACGCACACGCATACTCACGCGTACCCGCATGGGTATCTAATTTAAAACATAATGAGACAAAATACATTAAAAAATCAGAATTGCACCACTAACACATTATTGCAACTAATAGATTGGCGTTTAAGTATAACACCTCATGCGCTGTGGATAACTGAGGACACTGGTACTGAGAGGGCAGCCTCGGGGAAGAAGCTGCGTCTAAACATAGTGCATAAGTCTACACACAGTGTATGTCTGCTAGATCTCTGACACTCGGCTAGGATCAAGATCGCCTGTTTGGTGAAAACTGTCCTATTTAGAAGAGATCACTACACCGGCTATTTCATGAAAATACTGATAATCATGATGAAAAAATAATCAACTAAATCTTTTGCAACTTCATTTTTATTAACATTTTTAGGCCTGAGTTGAACATCCTGGCATTCCAACCATGGACTGGCCTTGAGATTCCTCAGAAAGTGGACGAAGCTTTAGAGGAGGTGAGTCATCATTGTCTTCATCCTCATTAGCAGCAGTTGCTGCAACATCATCATCATCATCATCGTCATCATCATCATCATCATCATCATCATCATCATCATCATCATCATCATCATCATTATTATCATCATTATCATCATTATCATTAGCTGCTGCTGCTGCACCATCATTGTCACACAACAGCAGCAGTTATCAGCAGTGGCAGAAGCAGCATCAGTATCATTATTATCATCGTTGTCGACATTATGATGTTCATCATCTTTGTATCGTTAATTATTCAGTTTGCTATAGACTGGCATCCAGTACAGCAAGAGAGAATTTGCCCTGGAGACAAGTCTACATAATAAATCTAGAAATAATTGTTCGTATTACATGTTTACATGTTATATATCTAGGAAGAATTTGCAATAGATAAGTTGCCAAATGTACAAGTTCTTTTTTGTGTGTTATAAATCTGCCATAATACTTACATAATATAACGGCGAATTCTTCATAGATGTGTATTATTATGTAAACAAGTATATATTACATACAGTTTACATAATAATACACATCACATAATAATACACATCTATGAAGAATTTGCCGTTATATTATGTAAGTTAAAAAAATCAGTTTGTTTTTTTGTGTAATAACCTATTTTGCCATTTATATATATATATATATATATATATATATATATATATATATATTTATATTTATATTTATATATATATATATATATATATATATATATATATATATATATATATATTAGTACTAAGACGAGTTAGGGCCACTTTTTGTCTTCCTAATGTATGAAAATTCAGTACTGAGTTGATAGGGCGAACCAAAACGCGTCGCCCTATGATTTTGGCCCACAGTTTCTTCCCTTGCATTGATATTCCCCTATCCACCGCGCCATCGTGAACCCCTTTCCATGACCTAGGCGGGAAACGATTTGGAACTGTTCTTAGATACATTATATTGGAGAAATATGCCCTTCAATTTTGTCAGCATTAGGGCGACTTCCGTAAAAACCGTGATTACAGCGACAACATTTTATATCAAATTAACTAATTTTGGGGGAGGATTCTTTTCATCAAATGAGTTCTACATGCTCTGGCCACAGTCAAGATTCTAATTTTGCATTTTCAACATTCTGTCCCATTCCGTTTTTATGCAAAAAAAAAAAGTAGATTCGTCGTAGCCACATGCACTTTTGACTTTCGCCAGCAAGGGAGTGAGAGCGTCGCAACGTTTTTTCGAAAATGTGAACTATGATTCTAAATTACAAGTATTCTATTTCTTGAACTCATTTAAAATCAGGAAGTTCCCAGATATAACTGTAAGCGTCTAGAATCCTTTTGCTGATTTTAGAGGAATTTTAAAACGCGTAACTATCATTCTGTGCGGTGCTGAACATTACATGATGGCCACAGACGAAACGAGCGGGCAGATTGAAATGGGGGAGATTGAAATGGAAATGAGCGGGGAGTTTGAAATGTAAGTATTTTGATTGATGTATTTTTGCCTGGACTTTAGTGCAGAGTAATCAGCCAAGGATAAATTTTCCGTGTAGGCAAGGGTTGAATCGAGTCCAGAGATGTGCTGCAAACCTAGTTAAAGAGGCCGGTGCAACCATCTCCCCCACCCACCCCCACCCATGGTGGTGCCGGGGGGTTTCAGTATAATACTTTTTGTGTGTGAGGTCTGTTGGATCAGTAGTAGTAGTAGTAGTAGTAGTAGTAGGGACAGATGTAGGCCGTGGAGCCTTTCTGAACGTCCCATCTTTTATATTTATTTACAATGGTCTGCCTTGCATGCAATTTGCCTACATATTAGTCATAGCTGTAAAAATTAAAATAAGTCTATAAATTTTGGAATTGCATCCAACTGGCTTTTGAACTGATTAGTAGTTTTAGCACTCTTTAAAGACATTGGAAGGTCGTTCCAATGTCTTACAGTTCTATATGAAAAAGAGAATTTCCTAATATTAGTGTTAGTGTCTAAGATTTTGCCTTCAGATAAGCGTGTCGTATTACTATGAGGATTAGCAAACAAGTCATTCCATTCTAAGTCATCAATGTTATTATAAATTTTGAATACTTGTATTAGGTCACCTCGTAATCTCCTATCAGACAGTGGAAACTGAATGTAAACCAAGAAAAAAAAGTCGCTCTTTATAGGACATTTTTCTACATTCTATTAGTAACTTTGTTGCCCTTTTTTGAACTTTCTCTATAGCAATTCTGTACACTTTGGGATGTATAGTTCAAATATCAACACATCATGATCGCTCTTACCAATTGGAGCTCTATGTATTACATCTGATATTAAAAGATCATCATTTACCAATATAAGATCATCTAGTGTTGATTTTTGTCCTTCTCTATGCCTAGTAGGGTTGTTGACTTTCTGCATAAGATATGCATCCCTGATACATTCAATAAATGTATTATTTTTATCTCCACACCATTCACCATCCCATCTTACATTTGGAAAGTTAAAATCACCAGTAATACAGACTTTGTCGAACTTCTGTATATCTTGATTCTTAAGTAATTCAAATAAAAGTTCGTCATTATCGACTGATGAGTTGGGGCTTCTATACACAACCTATAAGTACCCTTTCTCCCTTTCCGCCAACAAATGTTCCCCAAACACACTCCTCAAACTTCGTATTTCCCAGCAAACAGTATTCTTTAGCATTAAGTTTTTTTATAAAAATATAGTGTGCACAACACCTCTTTTAGGGTCTTTATTCATGAACAAGTCATAGTTTGGAACCTCATATTCCAAGTCCAAGGGAACATAAAACTGATTTTTAGCCTTAAATTCTGTAATCCCGATAATATCAGGTTTTAGTTCATCAATCAGAAGAAGTAATTCACTTTTTTTTTATTAAATAGTGAATCCACATTACTGTACAAAAAATGTGTAGAATGATTAAAACTATTTACATGCACCTCAGTATCGGCTCTAATTCAATTCCCCTGCGTCTGTGGAGCTGCAGCTCCTTGACGCTGGTCAGGTCTAACTTGCCGCTTGACAATTTCAAACTTTCTATAGTCAATGCGAAGATCAGTCTCCCCTTCTTCTTTCCTCATGCTCATTTCAGCTCTAAGTTGTTTGATTTTTTTCTCTCTCCTTTGGTGTATTATCAGTATTTATAAAAATACGTTCCATGGGAGGTTTGTTTTTATTTAGCTGGAAAATGCCTTTCAAGATTTTGATTTGTGTCTCTTCACTTCCCACCTCCATTCTCAGCATCCTTGGTTTTACATTTTGCCCTATTCTCAATGGTCCCAACCTCACTGGGTTTTTGCCTCTTCAGCCTTCACTTCTGGAATTTGGCTAATCAGTGCTCTTACTCTGTCTCTGTCTTCCATCTTTCTTTCCTCTGAAGTTTCATTTGTGCTCTCAGCAAGATTTACAACAATTATGTTCAGCTTCCATTTTTCTTTCTCTTCTGTCTCACGTAAGTAGTCTTCCACCTTCTTTTCAATAATTTGTTCTATGTGTTCCTCCTGGTCATGCCTCATTTCTAATTGTTCAAGTCTCGTGGTCATTGTTTGCAGCAGTTGAAAAATGCCATCAAGTTTAGCCTCTATTTGTGATTTCACTATCACCTTCTCTCCACACCCATCACAAGTCCACTGAATAGAGCTAGCACCCCTACAACAGTTGAACTGTGCATTACTAGTCAACCCACTGCAAGATTTATGACAAAATTCCTTACAGAGGAAACATTGTATGGTTATGTCACCTTGCCCATCATCAATAGCATCATCACATTTCAAACACACCCAAGGTACATGCCCCCAAGTGTTTTTCTGATTCTTTTTAGTGGCAATTTTGGTGCCACTGTTTTTTCTTTCAGCCATTGTTAGTACTAATGTGACCTAGATTTAAACCAACTAGCCTAGAATACTCTCAAAATTTGCAATGATCAATAAATACTAATACTTAGCAGTAACCATCAAAACAAATCAGTATTGTGTATCAGTATAAACTATAATAGAATCATAACGAATAGGCCTACCTTCAGTGAGAAGATTAGTTACAAGGTTCAAAAACCAGTCTATATGCTCTGCAAACCTATTTAAATTGAAGAATAATATTCTCCAATATAAATTTCATAAATTATACTTAATTCAAATTTATACTGTACGCTGCTGATAGTGTTCAAAATTGCCCCTAAACAAAAACAGCAGCCATTGATTCACGCATGCAGCTTGGCAATATTGGACGCTGCCAAATGGTCACTGGGGATTCCTATGATGTTATTATTTGGCAATGTAGGCATGTATGTGTTTTGTTGGTATTTTATAATGATATTTGTATTCCATTTTAAGTTTGTAAACGGAGGTTTGATAAATTAGTATAGCCTCAGCGTCCCCTGCGTGGGATGTCTTGATTGTAAAGTGACCGGCTGGTGGAGTGCCTTCGGTGTTGCCACTAGGGTTGTTTCGGCAGATCTTTTATTCGGATCAGAGGCGAGTTCTCTTTCATCGAAGTTGTGATCTTGATTTTGTGGTCCTGAGTCGGCTCTTTGCAGTCCGCTAGACCCTGTAAGTAGGTACTCCAAAGTCTTCATTGGCACGTGTCCCCTCGGCAGTTATTAATGTAAAACTGCATCAAAACGAACAGTGGCTGTATTCAAATAAAAATTGAAAGCTTTATCTTTACATCTGTGTTGTTTTTAATGCATGTTTATGCGAAAGATTCCGAGAGGTTAGATTAACGTCCTCGGACACAGTGCGTATAGGGGACAATATACACTCTAGATTCCGAAGTAAAATTAACGTCCCCGCACAAGATTCCAAAGTTTTTTTGTTTTTTGTTGTTTTTTTTCAGTTTATAGTCCCCTCTCTTCCCGATAAGGATTTTCAGAGAGGAGACTCATTCCAACGTAGAAAACAACTTTTGAGTAATCCCCTGCGATGTTGCTCGTTTCATTGGATGGAATAGAAATAAGAACCAATGAGCAGTTCGGATACTTAGCTTCATTTACATATCAATAATCAAATATGGCGGTTGACAGAATTGTGTGAAAGAGTTGTAAAGAGCCAAAGTGGTTAAAGCGATTTTAATGTAAGTTTGATTTTAACTAGAATTTTAAAAATTAGCATGAAATAAAGAGCAGACTTTCCTTTATAAAACTAGGGTATTTATTAATTTGTGCATTACTCTATCGCGGTGCTCTTTGCCGTAGAAAAGTACACAAACGGTTATCTTGCTGCCATCACCGACCTGTAACTTGTAGGCCTATTCAGCGAGTGCTGAGGGTAGTTACGCAGGCACGCACTGCGAATTTGATGATTTCCCAACTTTGAAGCACCAACACAACTGAACATTACATGGGATAGGCCTGACTAAAATTGGGCTTGGAGTATTATATGAAGGGGTTCAGGCCAGCTTTCTGGTATCAATATTGGCTTCACTTTGAGACTCCAAAGTTGTCAATTTCTTCAATTCCAAAAAGTTGCGAAAAAAACACCAACATTCACCATTTTCAAACATTAATAACTTTTTACCTATTTGTCCTATGGGGGAAAAATATACCACTGTGTTCAGAACAAAAAGATCTATGTAAATACTGTAGTGTCCAAACTGAGTTACAGAAAATCAAAATCACTTTGGTGTACCTACTGTAAGCATTGAATAACTAACTAACTAGCTGCCATCCATAATTGAACTTGAAAGTACAAACGCTGCAGAGGTGATTTGATTCAGCTGTACAAAATAATGAATAAATCCCATAATAGATTATATTTCTTTTGCCATTTTTTTTACTTGGGCTACAGTCAGAAACTTCAGTTGAGGCACTAAGATAAGAAGTTGTTTACTAACTACAGCCGGACAAATAAAAGGAAATAGACATTCACTAGTATTTAGTAGGCTATGTAATGTGTTTTTGTTTGTTAGGCTAAATCAGAACACTAACGCATTCAGTCCAATCACTGAACTCTTTACTGGAAGAAGGCTGATATACAGTGAGTAGTGACAGCGTTCTACAGCTAAACAGCAAATAATATGGAACCTGTTTTTGCTGTTGCAGGTTGCCAGTGATTGATCTTTTTGACTCCTCGGCTGATAGTCTAATCTTCTGTTCTGTAAGTATCTCTTATGGTATATGGAATAACTGAATAAATTGTTTGAAATATTGCTGTCGTCATGGATAGATATGTACTCTGATACTATTACTAATGACAGTCAAACTGTTGCATCGTCACCAACATTGGTGGAAGTACTCAGAAGGATTCTGACAATAATGTGGCGGAAGTTTTGAGGTGCTGCTGCCACTGTGTCGTGCACAGCACAATCAAGTCGCACGTCTGTGTGCCAAGCAAGTTATTAATAAATAAAACATGGTTTAAAACAAGAAGGTAAAATTAGCTAAGATTGTTCATCTTGCTAAATTTGTCCCTGCCATTCTGCAGCTTTTTTTTCAACAGCACATCAGGCATAATTTGTTGTTATATTAAAGTATGATTACTATGAATGTGTGCTGTGATTAGTATGAACGTACATGTTATGATAGAATGTGACACCAACTTCTGTCCTATGTAATTGTTTTCCCATTCTGTTAATAGTACTTGTTCTTTTTATGTTTTTGTTGCTGAAATTATGCCATGAATTAAATATGACCATGTTGATTGACTACATAGTAACTGAGAAAACATGATTAAGACCGAGGAATTGTGTTTGTGAATTCTATGAAGCGGTTTCTTATTCAACAAATATTTTTTTAATAAGAATTGTCAAGTTAAAATCGTAAACAACTCCGAGTCGGTTTCGCAGTCAGTCTCATTAGGTATATATTGATACAATGACATGAATTTTCAATTGGTGGCCCAATAAATGCGCCTTATATATCTAACGGTTTCGAATTGCAGATCTGGAATCTTGCCTCCCATAATCGTCGTCGTCATTTTGTGTGTGTGTGTGTGATTCAGACTACTGCCACTACCCACCCCATCACCCCTTCTTAGCTCTCCTCTCCTCCCTCCCTCCCTCGTCTCTTGTTAGCAAGTGACTTGCCTGATTTTATTTTGTATGAAGCCGGATGTTTAGAATGAATGCGTGAGCACTGCGCTTTGAACTGATATTGTTCCTTAGGAAAAAGAGCTATATAAATATTATTAATATTATTATTATTATTATTATTATTATTATTATTATTATTATTTCTTTTCTTTTTTTTAAACAAGTATGATGGCTGCGAAACTAATTTTTTAAAGTTGAAATAAACGTCTTATCATGAACATTTTATTATTAGATTTATTTCAAGTAAAAATATGAACTTGTGGTAGTGAAAAAAGGACCTCTGAATGGGAGAACATTTATGGGGCTTTCCACCTTATTATTGTCTTTATTAGCGCAAAAGCCCACTACCTCTGGGGCTAAAGCTAAACTAAACAGCTAAACAGTTACATTTTTTATTGCTTTTATTATCGTAGGATGAAGACTTTGTAGCAAGCAGTGCCTCATCAAGCAGTGCCTCATCAAGCAGTGACTATGACGAAGAACAACCAGCAAGGAAAAGAAAATGCCTGGGTGAGTAACGCATTGCAAGTATTTGCCTGCTTGAGGTCAGATTAGTTAGTTTATGCATGCAGCAGCCATCTATATGTTTGGGTTTGAGATATTTATATGAGCAAGCGAGTGTAGATTTATGTCCCCGGACACATGAGCGTATCCTATCCTATCCCGTTCCTCGAAAGTCGTTGGGGCACCACAGATGACCATTTAACCAGCGTACTCCATCTTTCTCTGTACTCAGCAAACCTCACGATTTCGCTCAGTGTCAGGCCAGTCCAATCCTGAATGGTGTCCTCCCACCTCTTTTTCTTTCTCCATCTGCCTCATTGCACCAGGCCTTGCAGTATGGTCTATACAAGGTTTACTTTGTAGGCAAGGTTGAATTTGTAGGCAAGACCGATTCACTGCGGCAACAGTACCCCCGTTGGAGTGCCGGGGGTTTTAGTATAAATAGTATCCCCACTTTCTGGAAATTTAGTGCTTTAAATTCCCACTGTCGTGTTTTCCTCATTTGCTCTTTCCCATTCCTGATCTGTCCTATCACTCTGCTATACTATCTTCTTCGCTAGGTCAATGACCTACCTTTTTTCTTGAAAACTCTTCTTGGACAAGACTCCTTGATTGTGTATAAGGTCTGTTGGATCAGCTTGGGAGTGTTGGACGCTTTCTGCCGGGTGGTCACTAGGGCTTCCTATGATGTTATTATTTAGCAATATAGGCATTTTATATGTATGTGTTTTGTTGATGATTTATAATGATGTTTGTATTCTATTTTGTTTTTGTAACCAGGGGTTCGAGTAGTTGGGGTGAAGCCTCAGCCGTCCCCTGCGTGGGATGTCTTTATTGTAAAGTGACTGGCCGGTGGAGGGCATTCAATTTTCCCACTAGGGTTGTTTCAGCAGATATTTTATGCGGATCGGGGGTTGTCCGGTCCTGATTTGGCTCGGAAGAGTCCGCTGGACCTAAAGCAACAATCGATCAATCAATCAACAATCAATTCCCATCACCACCACCCCCATCCACTAACCCACCATTGACACACATAATGAGAATGAAGACGGTCAGACACCAGTAGCGCCTGCACAAAAGTAGACTGAGAAAAAGTTATTTTGCCCCTGACCGGATTTGAACCAGTGAATTTTAGATCACTGGCTGAGTGGTCTATCAACGGAGCTTCTGACCGACTCCTTGCTTCCCAGATGGTTTATGAGCGTGAAACATTTTAAGTTTAGATGGATGTCAAATTTTATGTACATGTGTGAGTGTGCATGCTACACCTGCAGTCTGGGACAAAATCTGAATGCTTTGTTTTACCTTTTCTTTCTTACAGATGCTACAGGCTCAAACATGACACAGCAGCAGGTCGGAGCTGCCCGCCTTGCCCGCCTTAATTTATGGTGCACTAATGCAGCTCTGCAGATGACAGGTTTGTGTTTATGTTGCTTTTTGTTTTCCTAGTGAAAACTGGGAAAAACTTTCAAATGAGGCCGTATGCATGTCACATGTACGTCCGCCGTCGTTCAGTCTGTCGCACATTCTAGCACAAACACTTCTGAATGGATTTTCACCAAAATTATGGCAAATTGCATTTTAAAGCGGATGGTCTTGATTTGGCTCTTACGAGTCCTTGAACAAAACTTTAAACTTGAGTGGTTAAACAAAGTTAATCAACGATGACATAACATGACTAAACTTCATTTCACAAAAGCAGAATTTTGCAACCAAACAATTGTGATCTGTACAACCCTACAAGAATACAGACCTGTGAACCTGTAAAAGTTAAAACGTTATTGTGGATCTGTAAGTGGTTTCATGTGAAATAAAGTCATGACTTGTTTGATCCCTTTACTCAATCACTGCCATGTTTGGGGGGGAAGGTGGGGGGGGTGGAAGGGGGAGGGGGGGTAAGGGCCTGGAGGCCTAATTTCAACTTTCTGTAAGACTTCGTTCTTCACAGGTGAAGTTGAAAGTTTTTATGTTTTTTTTTTCCTTTGTGTATTTCTTAATCAATGAATTGTTACAAGGGAATGAATGTATGTTGTTAAAAGTGTATGTGTATGTTAGTAGTATCATGATTTCTATAGTTTGATTAATTAATTACTTAATTTGGAAAATATCTATGATGTGCGCATGTTAGATGTTGTAAATTGTTTATGTTACATCAGTACAACTTATGTTAATCTGATGAATAAAAATTGATGCAACAACAACACTGCCATGCTATTCGCATGCCCTGTGCAGAGGAAGTGAAAGTACATATTTCATAGGCCCAAGAATGTTTCCTCTTGTGGTCGTACCGGAACGTACCGGAAGCACACTGATGCTGGGACAGTAAAGTGGTTAAAATTGTTTATATATTATGTGACAATGAATTTTAATGTCATGTTGCAGATTCCAAAGACAGAGCTGTTGCAGATTCCAAAGACAGAGCTGTTGCAGATTCCAAAGACAGAGCTGTTGCAGATTCCAAAGACAGAGCTGTTGCAGATTCCAGAGCTGTTGCAGATTCCAAAGACAGAGCTGTTGCAGATTCCAAAGACAGAGCTGTTGCAGATTCCAAAGACAGAGCTGTTGCAGATTCCAAAGACAGAGCTGACAATGTTGGACGGACGACAAATGATGGTGACAAGGGTGAGCATGAGAGGAAAGGGAAAAAACCATACAGACCCTGTATATACTGTGGGATGTTTATGTCAAAGCTGAAGCGCCACTTGATCAAAAAACACAAAAATGAAGAGGCTGTTCAAGCTGCTTTAGCACTTCCTTTTGCAGACCAAAATCGTGCAATCGAAGGTCTGCGTAAAGAAGGGATTTACAGAAAAAATTACGATCTTCAGGCAGGAGGATGTAAAAACGACAAACTTATAAAGAAGAGAGGTCAGGGAATTGGAAAAACTGTCATGTGTAGCGGCTGTAAAGGCTTTTACAGCAATAGACAACTACATAGACACAAAAAGCATTGTAACCACACTTATAGCAGTACCGCAAGAGCTGTGCATTTCGATGAGAGTAAACCTGCTTTTGTTTCAGAAGAGTTTCAGAAAGAGGTTTTGGAACGGTTCAGAGATGATGAGTGTGGAAAGCTCTGCAGACAAGATAAGCTTATCTTATTGATGGGACAGAAGTTATGGATGAAGTCTATAAAAAAAGAGAGAAAATCGGTCATGTCAGAAATGCGAACATTGGGGAATATTATTTTGGCTGTCAGTAGGCTTTCTTCTACAGGGCTTTCTGGTGAAGACGTCCTCACAAGAAAGCATTTTGATCTGTTGACAGAAGCAATACAAGATCTAACTAAAAGAGAAGAAAATGGTTGTAAACAGAAGTCTGGGCTCAAACTGGCAATAGGCTTTATGCTAAAGAAAGCTATCAAAGTCTTAAAGGGGCACTACACCCAGCAAAATCAGCTTGAAAATGCCAAGGAAATAGGGTATTTCTCAGATGTGTTGGATCTCAACTGGGATTACATTTTCTATGCAGCACAGGTGGAGTGCGAGCAGAGGAGAGGTGTGTTGAGGAAACCAGAAAGTATGCCTAAAGAACAGGATGTCAAAAATCTCAAGGAATTTATTCTTGCAGAAATGCAAAAATTACTCCAGGATGATTACAAACTATGGGATACTCGTGATTTTGTGTTCATGCGCAATTTGATTGTAAGTCGTCTTACAATGTTTAATGCAAGGAGGGGTGGTGAACCCGCTCGCATGACAGTTGCAGAATGGGAAGACGCTGAACAGGAAAAGTGGATTGATCCCAACAGAGTGGAGAGGGTCACTGATCCTCTTGAAGCTTATCTTCTCTCAAACACAAAACTAGCATACATGGCAGGGAAAGGCAGCAAACGTTTAGTGCCACTGTTGATCCCAGAGGACACTGTGGAGCCTTTGCGGAAATTGGTCAAAGAAAGAGGGAACGTGAACATACACAAACAAAATGTTTTCCTGTTTCCAAACACATGAGATTCCCTAGATCATACTGTTGGCTGGAACTCACTCAGTGCGATCACCACTGCAATGACGGACAAGCTAGAAAGCCCACAACTTTTGATTGCAGACAAATTCAGACACCGAGCATCCACACTCTTTGCCCTTCTTGACGTGCCAGACCAAGAGAGAGAGTCCTTTTACAGACACATGGGTCACAGTGCAGACATCAATAAACATGTGTATCAATGCCCTTTGGCAGTCACAGAAATCACCAAAGTAGGTGGGTTCTTGTCATCAATTGATGGTTCTGGTCAGCAGCTTCCGGCGGGAAAAAGTTCGCTGCCAAGACCTGTCATGCCTTGTACGTCTATTCTTGGTCAGCAGTCTCCGGAGGATGAAAGTTCAGTGGAAGGACTTGACATTTCTAGTTCTTTAGAGCCTTGCCAGCAGTCTCCAATAGACGAATTCTCCCTGTCAGGATCTGTCGTGTCTAGTCTAAATTCATTGCCAAGGTCAGACATGTCTAATTTATTAGATCCTGATATGCTGCCTGAGGATGAACGTTCACTGTCAGAGCAAAAGCGTGGCCGAAAGTCAGGAAGGCAATATAATGTGTGGAACACGCATGATGAACAGGAAGTCTGTTGTTTTTTTAGTGTCTATATCAAGGCACCTGGGGTTGGCAGTAAAGGATCTTTGCCAGGGGTAGTAGAAGTCAAGAAGTTTCTCACAGAGCACCCAATTTTCTCAAACTCTACTTTGCCTGAGAAAGAGAAAATTACACTTGTCAAGACAAAGGTGTTCAATGAAAGAAAGAAATACAGGAACATGGCAAAGTTTGATACTTTTTAACTCACTTGCGAAGCAAAACAATTGTCTATGTATTGACTCCCCATCGTCTGTCCCTCCGGGAACAACTTAATGAGTTGTCTTTCTCCTTTGTTCTTTCTCATTCCTATTCTGTTCTATCAATCTGCTATACTGTCTTCTTCTTCGTTAGACCAGTCACCTACCTTTTTTTTCTTGAAAACTATTCCGGGACAAAGCTCCTCATTTGTTTGTGAGGTCTGTTGGATCAGCTTGGGAATATTGGACGCTTTCTGCCAGGTGGTCACTAGGGCTTCCTATAATGTTATTATTTTGCAATGTAGGCATTTTATTTGTATGTGTTTTGTTGATAATTTATAATGATGTTTGTATTCTATTTTGTTTTTGTAAACGGGGGTTCGATAAGTTGGGGTGAAGCCTCAGCCGTCCCCTGCGTGGGATGTCTTTATTGTAAAGTGACTGGCTGGTGGAGGGCATTCAGTTTTCCCACTAGGGTTGTTTCAGCAGATCTTTTATGCGGATTGGGGGTTGTCCGGTCCTGATTTGCCTCGAAAGAGTCCGCTGGACCTAAAGCAACAATTATGTAATGTAATGTAATGTTATATGTATATGTTTTGTTGATATTTTATAATGATATTTGTATTCTATTTTGCTTTTGTAAACGGGGGTTCAATAAATTAGAATATAACCTTAGTGTCCCCTGCGTGGGATGTCTTTATTGTAAAGTGACTGGCTTGTGGAGTGCCTTCAGTGTTACTGTTACCATTACTGGGCACTAGGGTTGTTTGGGCAAATATTTTATGCGGATCGGGGGGTGTCCTTTTTCACGAAGTTGTGATCTTGATTTTGTGGTCCTGATTCAGCTCTTTGCAGTCCACTGGACTCTGTAAGCAATGAATAACTAACTCGTCTAACATGGATTAATATTAATGTCATGTTTATGGAGTATTTATTTTTCAGTTTTCTTTGCATTGTGAGCAATGATTCTGAGCAATTCTGTCTTTTTTCTAATTATTTGTGTGTGTGTGTGTGTGTGAGAGAGAGAGAGAGAGAGAGAGAGAGATGATGTTATTATTTGGCAATGTAGGCATTTTATATGTATATGTATATACCCCCGTTGGGGTGCCGGGGGTTTCAGTATAAATAGTATCCCCACTTTCTGGAAATTTAGTGCTTTAAATTCCCACTGTCGCTGTCTTTCTCATTTGCTCTTTCTCATTCCTGCTCTGTTCTATCAATCTGCTATACTATCGTCTTCTTCGCTAGACCAGTCTCCTACCTTTTTTCTTGAAAATTCTTCCGGGACAAGACTCCTTGTTTGTGTATGAGGTCTGTTGGATCAGCTTGGGAATATTGGACGCTTTCTGCCAGGTGGTCACTAGGGCTTCCTATAATGTTATTATTTTGCAATGTAGGCATTTTATTTGTATGTGTTTTGTTGATAATTTATAAGGATGTTTGTATTCTATTTTGTTTTTGTAAACGGGGGTTCGATAAGTTGGGGTGAAGCCTCAGCCGTCCCCTGCGTGGGATGTCTTTATTGTAAAGTGACTGGCTGGTGGAGGGCATTCAGTTTTCCCACTAGGGTTGTTTCAGCAGATCTTTTATGCGGATTGGGGGTTGTCCGGTCCTGATTTGCCTCGAAAGAGTCCGCTGGACCTAAAGCAACAATTATGTAATGTAATGTAATGTTATATGTATATGTTTTGTTGATATTTTATAATGATATTTGTATTCTATTTTGCTTTTGTAAACGGGGGTTCAATAAATTAGAATATAACCTTAGTGTCCCCTGCGTGGGATGTCTTTATTGTAAAGTGACTGGCTTGTGGAGTGCCTTCAGTGTTACTGTTACCATTACTGGGCACTAGGGTTGTTTGGGCAAATATTTTATGCGGATCGGGGGTGTCCTTTTTCACGAAGTTGTGATCTTGATTTTGTGGTCCTGATTCAGCTCTTTGCAGTCCACTGGACTCTGTAAGCAATGAATAACTAACTCGTCTAACATGGATTAATATTAATGTCATGTTTATGGAGTATTTATTTTTCAGTTTTCTTTGCATTGTGAGCAATGATTCTGAGCAATTCTGTCTTTTTTCTAATTATTTGTGTGTGTGTGTGTGTGAGAGAGAGAGAGAGAGAGAGAGAGAGATGATGTTATTATTTGGCAATGTAGGCATTTTATATGTATATGTATATACCCCCGTTGGGGTGCCGGGGGTTTCAGTATAAATAGTATCCCCACTTTCTGGAAATTTTGTGCTTTAAATTCCCACTGTCGCTGTCTTTCTCATTTGCTCTTTCTCATTCCTGCTCTGTTCTATCAATCTGCTATACTATCGTCTTCTTCGCTAGACCAGTCTCCTACCTTTTTTCTTGAAAATTCTTCCGGGACAAGACTCCTTGTTTGTGTATGAGGTCTGTTGGATCAGCTTGGGAATATTGGACGCTTTCTGCCAGGTGGTCACTAGGGCTTCCTATAATGTTATTATTTTGCAATGTAGGCATTTTATTTGTATGTGTTTTGTTGATAATTTATAATGATGTTTGTATTCTATTTTGTTTTTGTAAACGGGGGTTCGATAAGTTGGGGTGAAGCCTCAGCCGTCCCCTGCGTGGGATGTCTTTATTGTAAAGTGACTGGCTGGTGGAGGGCATTCAGTTTTCCCACTAGGGTTGTTTCAGCAGATCTTTTATGCGGATTGGGGGTTGTCCGGTCCTGATTTGGCTCGGAAGAGTCCGCTGGACCTAAAGCAACAATTATGTAATGTAATGTAATGTTATATGTATATGTTTTGTTGATATTTTATAATGATGTTTGTATTCTATTTTGCTTTTGTAAACGGGGGTTCAATAAATTAGAATATAACCTTAGTGTCCCCTGCGTGGGATGTCTTTATTGTAAAGTGACCGGCTTGTGGAGTGCATTCAGTGTTACCATTACTGGGCACTAGGGTTGTTTGGGCAAATATTTTATGCGGATCGGGGGTGAGTCCTTTTTCACGAAGTTGTGATCTTGATTTTGTGGTCCTGATTCGGCTCTTTGCAGTCCACTGGACTCTGTAAGCAATGAATAACTAACTCGTCTAACATGGATTAATATTAATGTCATGTTTATGGAGTATTTATTTTTTCAGTTTTCTTTGCATTGTGAGCAGTGTTTCTGAGCAATTCTTTCTTTTTTCTAATTATTTGTGTGTGTGTCTGTGTGTGAGAGAGAGAGAGAGAGAGAGAGAGAGAGTGAGAGAGAGAGAGAGAGAGAGAGAGAGAGAGAGAGAGAGATAAAGGTTTTATGTTAGGGGAAACTTGGAACACCTTGTGAGACACTTTTAGTGTACAGATTCATTGTTTGTTCAACCCCCAATTTTTTTTTTTAATCTAAATGATCCATGATATGTTGGTATTATTTTTGTTGTTACATAACAAGTTGATTATAGCCTCCGTGATATTACTGCAGAGGCAAAGATATCGCAAAGATGTCCATTTGAAAACAATAATGTTTATGTTTCCTATAATGTCTTGCAGAACATTGGCAATATATTGGGGATGAGAAGAAAAAACTCGTACCTGTGCTGGTATTAAATTGATACTAATTATGGTTCATTAATAAAACAAATATTTAAAAAAATGTTATTGTTGTATTTAATCTAAATTTAAATTTAGATAAAGATTCATCCCAGTTCTAAAATTACAATAAACCATCTCTCTCTCTCTCTCTCTCTCTCTCTCTCTCTCTCTCTCTCTCTCTCTCTCTCTCTCTCTCTCTCTCTCTCTCTCTCTCTCTTTTTCTCTTCAAAAAAAAAAGCAACAAATGTTGAATGAAGCCTTTATTTATAACAGAAATAATTCTACAATAAACATAGCCTTTACATAGTTGTGTTCATCTGACCGGAATCATACTATATCAATTGACAACCTTGGCATGATGATGATTCCAGTCGCCTTCCACTATGGCTATTTCCTTCTTCAGCACTTGGTCAAGGACAGCCTGTAGATTTTCATAGAAATCCTCCACTTCGCTGTTGTCATAGTCTGCTGTTGGGGCATAAGTCATAAGTCATAATCTTTAATAATCCATAAAATGGAAATTACAATGTCGTCAAGGAAATCTTTCACTCAGCACAATTATAAATATGATAAAGATGATAAAAGAAATGATAAAGATGATGATAAAAGAGATGAAAAAGAAAAAGAACACCTCAAATGGAGCTGATGCCTACCGAAAAATAAACAATGACATCCGAAAAGGCATAATAATAATAATAATAATAATACAGGATGCTATACGCGCCTTACCCCAAATCATTCAGGCTCAAAGCGCGGCGACCTATACCAGCATACACGCTCACCTGTCTCATCCACCCTCACACATACCAAACACACATCCATCACTCAAACAGGTGGTGTAAAGGCAGGAAGATCGCTATTAGAAGACGGAAAGAAAATCAAATTTTTATTTTTGAAATTTTTATATTGACTGCATCCTGTACCATTATTGAAATGACATCCGAAAAGGCATGCGCACAGCAAAGAAGAACTGGATAGAAGATCAATGCCAGGAAATAGAGAACAGTCTGAACAAGAACAACAGCAAGAAGGCCTACCAGACTGTGAAGCGGCTGACAAGTGTTAAACAGCCCAAAGTCTCCACGATCCAAAGCAAGTCTGGCATAGGCCTGACAGAAGAACAAGAAGTCTTGGACAGATGGACAGAGTACTGCTCTGACCTTTACAACCAACCACCAAACGGAGACTCATCAGTTCTAGCATGTCCTGAAAACAGAGAAGAACAAATCCTCCCAATTCACCGGGAAGGAGTTGAGGCAGCAGTGCAATCGCTGAAGAAGGGGAAGTCAGCGGGAGTGGACAACATACCCGCGGAACTGCTTCAAACAGGAGGAGAAGCGATGATTGACGCACTCACCATTATCTGTTACAAAATCTGACAGAGTGGGGAGTGGCTTACACCATTGTCGCTTGTCATCACTCTTCCCAAAAAAAGGTAACCTTCAGGAATGTGAAAATTACCGCACCATCAGCCTCATCAGCCATCCCAGCAAGGTCCTCCTGAAAATAATACTCAACAGGTCGAAACCCCAAGCTGAACAAATCATTGCTGAAGAACAAGCAGGATTTAGGGCAGGGCGAAGTACCACTGAACAGATTTTCAACCTCAGAACAATCTGCGAGAAATACTTACAGCAACAACAACATCTATATCATGTGTTCGTAGACTTCAAGAAGGCGTTTGACCGAATCTGGCATGCAGCTCTGTGGGCAACCATGAGAGTGAACAACATCAGCCCTAAAATTATTGAAGTCATCAAAAGCCTGTATGACAAGGTTACCAGTGCAGTCCTCCACAACAGCGCCATCGAAAACTGGTTCAGAACAACAATCGGTGTGCGTCAGGGATGCCTACTCTTTCCAACCCTCTTCAACATCTACCTAGAGCGCATCATGTCAGATGCCCTTGCAGATCACGAAGGTACACTCAGCATAGGGGGAAGAGCAATCTCCAACCTTCATTTTGCGGATGACATTGATGGACTGGCTGGAGAGGAACAAGAACTTGAACAACTGGTACAGAGGCTTGACACCACCTCCAGAGCCTATGGAATGGAAATAAGTGCAGAGAAGACCAAAATGATGACCAGCAACACCAATAGCATCAAAACGGACATCAAAGACCAAGGCCAATCCCTGAACACAGCGCATAGCTTCAAATATTTAGGAGCCATTGTATCAGACAATGGGTTCCGACAGGAAGTCCTCTCCAGGATCGCACAAACAACTGCTGCCTTGGCGATGAGGTGCTACAGAAGACTTCTGGACATTTCCTATACCCAACACATTACCAACGACGAAGTCCGAAAACACAAGCCATTGGACAACTCGATGACCTGCTCACAATGGTAAAAAAACGGAAACTCCGATGGTATGGCCACGTCACCAAATCATCAGGGTTGCAAATACCATCCTGCAAGACACATTGCAAGGAGGTAGAAGAAGAGCGAGACCGAGATAGCGGGAGGACAACATTCGAGAATGGACTGGTTTGACACAGAGCCAAACAATCAGGGTTGCTGAGGACAAGGAAAGATGGAGTATGCTGGTTAAACGATCATCTGTGGTGCCATTACAACCTCCGAGTTACGGGATAGGATAGGATAGGATAGATGCAATTAAACAAAAACAAAACATTTATCATCCACAAGCCCTTATGATTTTTAGTTTTAACCTCTCAGATCTAACTTTTAAAAAAGAAATCAAAAGTGTGAAAGGAGTTATATATTTCTTCTTTGTTGTCTCCATAACTCCTGGTTTTACTATACAACTATGTCCCCTTAAGCATGTCTTTTACAGCAGGTGCCCTAATCACCATCATTCACTTAGTAAACGATAGGGAGACCTCATAGGTTTGCTATATCTGTCAAAATTACACACACTGCATTTGCAATACAGGAAATGTATTGTTGATGTAGGCAAGTCTTCCTAAATGTTACAGTGAATCTCTCTAAGGTATTTTAACAGATATAATACAGGTAGCCCCAAACACCGAAAATACAGAAGTCTCCCGAATGCCGGATTTGTTGTTATATATATATATTTTTATATATATATATATATATATATATATATATATATATATATATATATATATATATATATATACATATATATATATATATATATATATATATATATATATATATATATATATATATATATATATATATATATATATATATATATATATATATATATATATATATATGTGTTTTTAACATAATACATTTAGGAAGAATTTGCCATAGTAATTTTAACATGTATGTGATAAATCTGTGTTGCTATATATAAATGTTTGCATTTATAATACATCCAGGAAGAATTTGCCATAATAAATTAAAGCACACAAATTTACCACTTGCACTTTGTGTGTGTTGCAGTTTGTCAACCTGGTCTTGAAGGAATATGTGTATACTTGGTACAAGTGAGTGGAAACTGTTAACTTTTCCCAATACACTGATACATCTTACCAGGTCGCACCCTACTGCCAAACTACTAAGTAACGTAAAGATGATATTTTCACAATCTAGTATTGATATTGAATGTTGACATATTTTGTTTGATTTGCCCGTCTAATTTTACATTGGATAAAATGAAGACCTAAATTAATAGTGGCTGTGTACTGTGACAGAGATCTGAGTGTAGACGAAGAGTTTGTGGACGAGCTGCGTACCAATATTCGCTTCCTGTCTTCTGTGCTGTTCCGACGTTTGAAAAAGGTGAGATTAGACAAAACAACAGCAACAACAACAGCTACAACAAACAACTACAACAGCATAATGGATAATAATCACGATGTTGATAATGGCGCTTTATGCAAAACTTATTTGTTTCCAAGCACAACAACAGTTTAGATTAATTTTGCATCCATGGACATGTAAGTAGACTATATGACTGTGTGCACATGTATACGAGTGCTTTGAGCAGACTGTTGTCTGGAATCACGCTTTGTCAAATAAATTATTATTATTATAGTGTACAACTTGTTAGTCGATCTGGGTAAGTGTGGATGTAGCGAGTGGCTTGTGGCATTATACAGTATGCAGACTTGCGGCAAGTGTGCTTCCTATGGTAAATCCTGACTTTCATCTGTGTCTTAACCTCTTGAACCTGAAAGACCGATATATCGGTCTAGCCCTTAAACAGCTGTGCCCTGAAAGACCGATAAATCGGTCTCGTAACCTTACCGTTAATCTTGCGGTCCGTACACAGCTTACTGTTCTTTCTAGTACTTGCTGTTTGGAATAGGGTTATTGAGGGTTATTGGGAATAAGGTAAAGCAAAATATCAGCGCTCTAGTGCAGCACAGTGCGTGTTTTTGTGACGTTTTTTTCTCAATTTTGCGTCATGAAACGAAGGTCTACAAATCAAGGAAGCGTCGCTAAGCGACTGTACACAACTCAGGAAGTAATCGATCAATTGTGGGATGATAATGAAGATGAAGAGATGACATTTGAAGTACTTTGGGTTGTCTAACACTTTGGTTATGTTTTCGTTGTTTTACTAAAAGCATGCTAAAAATGCCATTTTTCTCCGGGGATCCCAGGGGATGGGGCTCAGACTTGGTGGGGCATCCAGGGTTCAAAGGGTTAAGCAGTTCTTTGAGATGGTGCATGCTCTATTTTTTTCCTTTTTTAATATTAAAATGGTAGGCTTACATTGTACATGTATTTCAACAGGTTACATTGTACATGTATTTCAACAGGTAGATGTTCCTCGTCTGGTGACTCAGAAACTGGCCAAGGCTGCGGTGTACCACATTGATGCTGTCTTACAGGCCAGCAAAGAAGGTCAGCATGCACTTATTCTCTCCCTCTCTCTCCCTTTCTCTCTCTCTTTCTCTCTCTCTCTCTCTCTTTCTTCTTTCTCCCTCTCTCTCTCTTCCTCTGTCTCTCCCACTCACTTCCTCCCTCCCTCTCCACTCTCCCTCCCTCTCCACTCTCTCTCTCCTTCTTGTTCTGTAAGTGATCAGGGGGAAGCACACCAAGACGACAATAAGATGGTGCTTATCCAAATGAATGGGCACGCATGATGTTTGTTTTTATGAGAACGGTTGTGGTTATTATTATAGCATTCTGGCAGCGAGTGAATGCTACCAGTATGTGCTACCTGACACTCGCATAATCCTATGCTTCTGCCCACTATCGTGACCCAGTGGTAAACCGTTACTCTGGCACACAAGTGACCCAGCTTAGGATCTCTTGAGTGGTCAAGATCAATTTGGCCATTTTTCACTGTCCATCTTAGTATGATTGCTCCGGCGGTTCAGTGTTGATTGAGGTCCTGACACTTTCTTCCTGGGATGGTTATCTCTCCATCTGCCTTACTGTCACACTGTGGGTGTAGACGTTAAACTTCAACGCTCGTTCCTTCTGTACTTGCGTTGTGTCTGTAGCTGTTCCACAAGACAGCGACCTTCAGCAGGCCACACTGGATTTCCTGGGACCCAACATGCACTGCGCCATGTGGAGTCGCAAGGCGGAGATTGAGTACTTACGCCGACTGACTGAGAACCTCTTTCCTTACATCCTGCGACCTCAGGCGCTGAGCTCCAAGTAAGCAAGTTTAGTCATTTGTTCATGGTTGTTATGGTTATTTCTTCTGATTGCCGCATGCACTTTCTACAACTATTGATGTGTTGATTTTTGTTTTCAGTAAATGTAGTAATTTGCGTGAATAAAAAAATTTTTTTAGTGCTGCTAGTCCAGATGCAAGTTCTTTCCTCTTTGCATGGTGGGTTTGACAGAATGCATTTATTTATTTATGACTATGACATGATTTGTATTATTGTTGTTTTAGGCTTGTATAATATAGTTAGACCTCACAGCAAGTAGCTGGTTATTATGATTATAATTTTAATCCGTGGTTGTAGCCTGCTGTAAATCTTTCCACTCAAGAAATTATATATAGCATATATATATATAGACATTTACCAATGATTGATGTGTTTTATGATAATGTGGTTCTGAAGTGATTGAGCAGTTCTTAAGGTGAGGCGGTTTCTGGGCTACATGTCTAAGAGTTCTTGTCCTTGTTGCTCTTCCGTGAACATGGCTTTGTCGATGCAAAATGGCCTTTTGACGTGGTAATATTTTGTGTGTGCGTTGGGTCAGTGCTGTGTGGGGATATTATAATTCGAGAATCTTTGTTGAACAGGAGTACATGTGGATTGATTCGAGAAATCCTCTGTGGCTCTGTTCTTCTTCCTGCCATGGATGCTCTTGCAAACCCTGTGAGTTTTCCACATTTTGTTGTTTGTTATTCAGTTATAAAAGCAAGTTATTGAGCTATTTGCATTTTGGTTTTAATATAATTTGGGAGCAATATAAATGTTATTTTGCCTAAGGAACTGGTTGTTTAGCTGTTCCTGACTTAATATCTGGAATTTTATTTTCACTTTCTGGGTTATATGCTCTGTATTCTCAAATATGTACTCGCTGTTATTATACAATATATAATATATGTATATTATTTAATTAATTTAAAATACATTAAATGTAAAAAATGTTAGCAAGGCTAGATAGTTGTATGCTGTCTGGGAATTCTGTGTGGGATTTGTTGTTAAGTCACTAATTGAGTTTTTTTCTGTTGGACCTTTTGTACCACCTTAACAATTTTATCATTTTGCTAATTGAGTGTTTTATTTTTGGCAGGACATGGTCAACAATCTGCTGCTGATATTTTTGGATAATACACCGGTAATTTCTCTTTATGTTCTATATCTTCATCTATATATGCATCTGTTTTATTCCATTTATTATAAGTTCTGTAGTGTTTTGTCTGCTTGATGAAGAGCTCAGTTCGAAACTGTGCATTGTATTGTTTGACCTTGGTTTTTTTGTGTGTCCAAATTAGCATTGGGGTTAGTATTTTTTTTATCCATGTGTTTCTCGTTGTTGTAAACATGGAATGCTTGCCGTTTTTTTATGTTATTCTATTTGAAAACATCATTTATGATCAAATGAAGCCAGTCACACCGACTTAACCAAAGCTTTTAGGTTTTGAGGTTATTTCAGCCAGGCTAGCTACAAATAGCTTCGCCGGTGCTTCTTTCCTTTCCTTTCACTGGAAGGGAGGGTGTAGGCAAGCTATAAATAGCACGCAGCCAGCAAAATGTGGGGGAACCAAAGAGTGCTGCTCACATAGGCATTGAGCTGGTGTGCAGTCTTAAGTAAAAATGTAGCTGCCAACATGCCCAAGGAACAGTTGTTTGGGGTTCAGACGATGTGCCCCAAAGGATGCAAGTGGACGCCTCAGGCAGATTCTGTAATATTATTATTATTATTATTATTATTATTGAGGATTTGTATAGCGCACATATCAGCCAGCATCTGGAGCTGGAAGAGTGCTATATAATAATTATGAAATAAATAAATAATGCCTGTCACCCTGTGGCCCAGTCACTTGTTTGGAATGAAAGTCTTATACACCGTCACTGGGTCTGTGTTGTTTGAAACCATCTAATGTAGGGTGTATTCTAGATATCCACTTGCTTTCAGCCACCAGTGGCCACGGAGCCGGAGTCTCCCAGGGTTCAATTCCTGTCCCACTTTGCCACAGCACAAGCAGCCAACCAGTCTGTAAGTTGAGCTGCGCATATATTTTTTCAGTTGGTGTTCAGCCACCATGCTGAGTTGATGTGATATTGGAAGGTGTACAGAGTTGTATTGAATTCTTACGGGATAGGCATTGACTTGTGCTTGACGGTGAGGGAGAGTTGCAGATGTTGTTTGATAATAATATTACTAACAGCAAAAATATTTCAAAACACTCACCTTCCTCTCTTAATAACATGACATTCCCATTAATAGTTAACATTGGTTGACCCTCAGACAATTCAATTTCAATACAACTTTTAAAAAATATATTTAGGGATTTAGTTAGAATTTCTCTTTGTGTTACCCTATGTGTATTTATTCTTGGTTATAAGGCTGTATTGTTGCTATTAAAGAAAATCAGTCTTAAAGGCATACTACTTGTGGAGTTATTTTTTTTCAAATTCAACAAAATAGAGGAGAATGAAAGGGAATTTGAGCTTGAGTAATTGCTCCATAAAACAATCAGCTGTAAAGACATGTGCGCGTGTGTGTGTATTGTAGTGTCTGCGTCTAGGCCTGAATGACGTGATGAACACAGGAGCACAGCATCATCTCTACCCCTTCATGCAGTTCCTCAAGAGCGAGGCCGCTGTCAACGTACTGCAGTTCTGCCTCTCTTGTGGTCAGTCTACATCATCATCATCATTGTCATCATTATCATCATCATCAGTATTGTCATCATTGTTATTATTATTGTTATTATTGTCCTAATCATGATTATTATCATCATGAATAATGTTATCATCTTCATCATTATTGTCATCTTCATCATTATTGTCATCATCATCATAATTATCATCATTGTCATCATCATCGGTGTCATCATCTTTGTCATGGATTTCTTTACATGCTCAGTAAAGATCTCACACACAGAATTAAAGTAGATTTTACAGCTCGCTGAAAGTTAGATATGATAGTAATAGACCCTTTCAAAGCTACATCCCCTCTTAATCCATCTGTAATTTTGCTTTAATAAAGCGAATTCTACAGACGTATCAAGCTGACTTCTTTAAGTCATGGCATTCTAAAGTCAGATTTTTCTTTATATACATCGGTGCAAAGTGGATTTGGGAAAATTGTGTTTCAAATCCTTAAAATTACTTCAGCAAACTATTTTATGCATTATGGATGTTGATGACACCTGCACCTTGAGAAGCTCTCTGAGCTTGTAACTCATATGTGTATATATATATATGGAGAGAGAGAGAGAGAGAGAGAGAGAGAGAGAGAGAGAGAGAGAGAAGAACAGTCTTTTTCCCCCCCCCCTCCCCCCTGATTCTCCTAATGTTCACACAAGCCAGGTTCTCAGTACTAGTTTTCCTTACTCTTAAGAATGGTAAAGCCTTGAGAGAGAAGAGATAGATACTTGACACCCCTCATGAAGCTGGGTCTGAGAAAATGGAGTAACCTTTTCCCCCTTTCCAACTGATAACGTTTGCCTTTTACACATTTTTTATCTTTGTCGTGTGTCAGAGGACTTCAACAAACAGATCCTGAGTCCTGATGTGTCACAGAGTGAGTTCGTGAGTCTGCACAACATGGCCAAAGAGTTGTATCGCAACTACATCGCCCCTGACGCCCTCGACAGGATCAAGTTTGATGATTCCGTTGTGGCTGAACTCAAAAGCAGTCAGTTTCCCTTTCTTCATTATTTTGTTTTCTTTTTCGTTTTTTTAAATTTGAAAACGTAAGTTCAAGGTAATGTTTTACATTTATTATTTCTTTTAAAATTATTTGATTACTGAATTTGTTATGTATTCAAACTGCCTCTCCCCACCTTGATGCTCTCAACAGAATCGAATTTGACAATATCGTGTCTTTTTAACACCAAAGATTGTCGGAGTTGTGCGCGTTTTTATTTGTTGGTAAAAATCTGTTCAGCTGCTTAATTTGAGGATAAAAAGTTGAAGGTGGTGATAGTGGTGGCGTTAGTTGATATTGTATTGTGTGTGTCTGTCATGTTCTTACGCATTTCATTAATAAATAATAATAATAATGGATGCTTTAAACATGCTTCTCCCCAAATCACCAAGCAGGCTCAAAGGGCGGCGATCTGTACCAACATACCACTGGCTGACACGTTTCACACACTCATACACACCCAACAAACCCACATCTATCACTCCAACATGGGGTGTCATCAATGTTGAAGCAACACATGTGTGATCATGGTTTGTAATATGCGGCAACACACCCCTGTTTGCTTACAGTTGTGGAAGGACCACCCGATCAGGTGATTCGCCTCCGCACCTCCACCCCTTTGTTCAAGTGAGTGAGGATCACAGCTGCTATTGCATTTTACTTTAACTGTGAAACACTAGCTCAAAATTAATGTTGTAAATACCTGCCCTCTTTGGTATAACTCAGATATTGAGCTTTCTAGTTTCTATGTATTTACGTATATTTTGTACATTAAAAAATAAAAGTTATTGTGTGTACTACGTTGGTACTGCAATAGAATTTCTTTGCGGAGATAATGAAGTATGTGTATTGATATATTGGCATTTGTACATTAGGTTTGTGTTTCTATAAGTCTTGTTTTTAGATGAGGAAGACGTAGGAAGGTGGGTCAGTCATTTTTTCGTCTTTTTATTTCAAATGAGTTGATATCTTTATTGCACAGCATGCTAAGGAAGGCATTAATAATGATGATGATGATTGATGATGATGGTGTTGATGATTTATAATGTGCATATCTCCTGTCGTTACAGTGATTCAAGGCGCGAATATAGTTCTGCCAATAATTCACTATTGAATAAGCAGCAGGTGTACTTCTGGGCTGCGATATTTTGTTGGCTGTAATTTTGCCCGGCATACTTAATGATTTTCAGTGGTACTTCGGATTACGAACGCCTTTGGTCACGAACAATTCAGGGTAACAAACAACAACTTCGAAAATTTTTTGTCTCGGGTAACGAACAGTGCCTGGGGTTAGGAACAACAAATTTTCCTTGATAGTTTCTGGGTGCAAAAAGATTCCAAGTCGGTGCCAAGAAACGGCCACAACAAACTCCTGAAACTAATGAATAGCAAAGAAAGTGACAAATTTTCAATGATCGTTTTCTTGGTAAGAAAGATAGATTAAATTTTTTTACATTTTACATTTAATTTATTTGGTTGTATTCTTTCTCTTTATTTAATACATGAAGTACACATATCCTTTGCGTTTTGTCAGGTAAACTGACCGGATGTTAATAAAAAAAAAGAACGATTCTTTCATCTTGAAACGGATTGTCTCTCTTTCATTGATTTCAATGTTTTCAGGTTACGAACGTTTTGGGTTACAACCGAGTTCTGGAACGAATCCAGTTTGTAACCCAAGGTACTGTACTGTGTTACTTGAAGAACAATGACTGCTGTGAATTTTTCAGGGCCTATGAGCATGCAATAGACCTGCTGGAGCACACGTTTCTGCCATTGTTTCATCAGAGTGATGATGTGAGTACATTTTATCATGTCTTTCATTTAGTGATTTTGTTGTGTAACTACAAATTATGACAAGTTCTTAGGACTTTAAAAAAAAAAGTTCATTCAATAAGTTTTCAGAAATAAAAGTATTTGCATTATTTTCATATACCTTATAGAGAATTCATGGATTCATAAAGAAAATTAATTACCTTTTTCAAAGCACTCAAAAGTTTTCCACTCCAAATTTTCAAAAGTCAGCATTATGAATGACAGTGAAATGAATATGTACATGTACTATACAAGAAGGCGGACACAGAGGGCTGAAGGCCAAAGGTGGCATAACGCACCAGATTATGACGTTCTCTATCCATGTATTTTGCTAACAGCTTCTTCAGGAGTTAAAAGCTGACCGTTGAACTTTGCATTTCTACTGTGATAGCCCAAAGATGGTTTAGGTCTTTGCTACAGTACAGCGCTGTGATTACCATAGTGGTTGATTGTCCAACTGTGTTTTCAGTACTACGCAATGCTGTGTGGCGATCGTCCCAACTCCAGCACCACAAGGCAACAGCCAAAGTAAGTCCACACAGCTGGCTTTTGTTCTGTTTTCCAATGTCGGTGTCAAAGTATGCAGCCATTTCAGTAGCTAGGGCACTTCCTAATGCAGCATTTTCAAATGCACTTCATCATGTTTCTCATCATCATCATCATCATCATCATCATCATCATCATCATCATCATCATCATCATCATCATATCATCTTGTTTTGTATTCTTGGTTGGATTTTATTGGTGAGACTGATTTTATATACATCTTTTATCATATTTAAATGTTAACAGTTTAGTCTGATTTTACTTCATTTTGTGTGGTCCTGATTCAGCTCTTGGCAGTCTGCTGGACCCTATAAGCACTGAGTATCTATCTATTATTATTATCATCATCATCATCATCATCATCATCATCATCATCATCATCATCATCATCATTAACATCATATTTCAGTATATAGGGCACTTCCTAATGCAGATCCCAGCTTTTTCATGTGCACTTCATCATCTTCCTCATCATCATCATCATCATTACCATCATTGTTATCAACATCGTGGTCATCGTCACTGCCATCATCGTCATCAGCATCATCAGCATCTCATTTATCAATATCCTTATTAACATATTTGGTTTATCTTTACAGAGGTTTGGCACCGTGTTTTAAGATCTTACTTCAAAACACTCAGCAGCAATGGGTTGGGTAGAGAAGGCGAGAGAGATAAAGAATGGGGATAGTGGGTTTTAGGCTTGGCCTGAAGAAAATTGAGAAAATGGTCTTTGCAATTGGCCAGTTTCCACTAAACTTGATGCTAGCTGATTGTCAGAGACCTATCACGCATAAGCTGTCCATGGGCATACACCCTCAACAGCCTCTGACACTCCGATTGGGGTCAGCGTCACTTTCGGGCTGACTACTGCTATAAGCTTAGTTACAGACCCATTAGCCTCAAAAATGGTCTCTACCCTAGGACCAGGTGTCTCTGACAGACAGTTCGTCTGCATTCGTTTTGGGTTACTTGTCTAAAGTAATTTTGAATCTATTGCGTTTGTTCTACTGACGATTGATTTTCAGATACCTGACAGTGCCGGCAGCTCAGGCAGTTTATGTGTCGGGCACTCTTCCACAGTGCAACCAGTGAATACCTCAGTCTAAAGCTGCACATCCATACACACACGAATGTGAAGCATAAAATTCGTTAGCCAATATCACTTGCCTCATGCTGAAGAGAGAGAGAGAGAGAGAGAGCACACGCCTTTCATCATCTACCAACCACCCACTATCTATGCATTTGAATGCCAGAAGAATGAAGCCTGTACAGTTGTGCTAGCACTATGTCAGGTTTTGCTCCCTAAGCAATTAAACAAAAGTGGGCTTGCTAATTTGACTAGTAAAGATTTATTAATTCATAATACTATTGAACCCAACTTTATTTAATTTTTGGTTTGCGTGGAGTGGAGGGGGAGGGAGGGGGAGGAGGGAGGGGAGATGCAAGTGAACTTTGCTAGTGACTTTGTGCCTCAGATTTGTATGGGTGGATTTTGCAGTTTTATCCTTCATTGCCTTTGTAGCTGACTCCTAAAGCATGTATACATCATCTTATCCGGATTGGCATTTTGTTTATTTTTGAAAAGGGATTTTAAATCCTTTTATTTCATGTTATTTTCATTTTTCATCTATCAGCTATTTTTATGTATTTATTTATTTCACCTAAAACTCTTTTTTTAATAATTTTTTTTAATGATAAAGTTTATTTTGCTTGATTATGATTTGGATGCTGATTTAATATTTTGTATTCGGAATTTAGTTACAATCTGTATTCAGATTTTTATTAGTATAAATGAAATACATCTGCCCATGTTTTTTCTCAATAGTGATTGCTCAGTTTTGGTATAAATTACGAGTCGGCCAAATATAGTTATTTAATCACTGGTACAACACAAAGATAATAATAATTATAATTAATTTATCAAAGCCTTTTGCTGTGAGCTTTTGCGAATGAGCCAGATCTACTGGGCAATCAAAGGAAAACGTCTTAAGATTGCTTTTACCGATCCAGACATTTGAGGGGCAGTTGTATTTTGTTTAGCCATCTGCATTCTTCTCTATGCTGTGAAACGCTTGTTTAGTTTTTTGACACACCACACATTTCAGATGTTTGAGATCAAATTTTTCAATTCAGTTTTCATTCTTGGGATTTTCAGCTGTTAGCATCACTCTCAATTCAAACATTTGCTGAAACGTGTTGTGTGTCAGCAGTCTTAACCTGAACCATGCCAGATATGACAAACCTGATTATGCATGTGCATTTATCTCCTCCTGACAGTACTCTCCAGTATCTGAAGAACAATAATTCCCGGTAAATTTCCAAACTTGTCTGTGTTGTGACTATTAATTATCTTTTCAGTTCTTGACTAGTTGAAATACGGTTGTTGTAGCGTTCACCTTCACTGTTGTTGACCAGTTCTTTATCTTTTTGACTTTCAAACATAATTTACATTTCTTGGGCCATGACAAGTAGTTTCTGTCTTTTAAAATAATTGTGTTTACTGTTCTAACTGAATTCTGCATGTTATGTTCTATAAATCTCTTTTATTTCTTTATCAGTGACTTTTTTGTGCAGTCTTAAAACTTCTTTGGTGAACAGTGTAATGAATGTGTTGTTACTTCTGTGTTCTATGTGGTGCATGTGTTGTCACTGTCTTTACTATCCGTTGGTTATAAGCAAACATTGATGCAGCATTTTCCTCTTATTTAGTAGGTACATGTTTTTGTGTGTTTTATTGTTCCGTATCCCCCGTGGGGGTACCGGGGGTTTCAGTATAAATAGTATCCCCACTTTCTGGAAATTTTATGCTTTAAATTCCCACTGTTGCTGTCTTTCTCCTTTGTTCTTTCTCATTCCTACTCTGTTCTATCAATCTACTATACTATCTTCTTCTTCGCTAGACCAGTAACCTATCTTTTTTCTTGAAAACTCTTCCTGGACAAAACTCCTCATTTGTGTTTGTTACTTTGAAACGCGAAGGATAGCATGTCTGAAACGCGCACGATAGATCTAATCATTTCGATTTGCAAAGTATTTAATAATAGAGTTTATTTACCTTTGATTTGAGTTTGCGTTGTGGTTAGAAGAAGCTTTGTATAACGTTGATAATTTTCGTTAGTCGATATTATTGGAGAATTCTCTAGATTCGCGTGTTTACTGTCGATAGAAATTTCCCGATAAATGTTGAAGTTTGAGAACGTTCCTGGAATGTTTAGAAAGATGTATGACATAAGTCAGTGATGACGAAGTTAGAAGCGATTGGTTAAATTGCGTCATACGCGATTGATCCAGGGTGTTCGGGAGTATGAAGAGACTATATAAGTGCCGCACTGTTTCAAAAAAAGGTTGTTGTGAGAGTTGTTGAGTTGAGTTGAGAATTGTATGCAGATGTTGATGTGTGCTGAATAAAAGTGGAAAATTTCATACGAAGACTCAGTGACTTGTATGCTGATTGAACGGGTTACGTGGATAATCGAATCCGAGATTACACTCATCAGGAGCATTCACGCATTGGGGCTGAATCAACTACTGATAGAAAAAAACATCGAACGGAGTGTAACAGTGTTTGAGGTCTGTTGGATCAGCTTGGGAATATTGGACACTTTCTGCCAAATGGTCACTGGGGCTTCCTATGATATTATTATTTAGCATTGTAGGCATTTTATATGTATGTGTTTTGTTGATATTTTATAATGATGTTTGTATTATATTTTGTTTTTTTAAACGGGGGTTTGATAAATTAGAGTATAGCCTCAGCATCCCCTGCGTGAGATGCCTCGATCTATTGTAAAGTGACCGGCTAATGGAGTGCCTTCAGTGTTACCACTGGGGTTGTTTTGGCAGATCAGATGAGGGGCGAGTCCTCTTTCAGCCAAGTTGTGGTCTTGATTTTGTGGTCCTGATTCGGCACTTTGCAGTCCGCTGGACCCTGTAAGCAATGAATAACTAACTATTCTGTAATTTTCTGGTAATAAAAGTCTGTAGGTTTGCCTCTGCTGAACCTTGATCTCTTTGGTATATAAAAAATAAAATAATAAATAAATAAATTGATAAATCCCAATTTTGCTTTTAATATAAAATAATGACAACTACCGCCTTCTTGTCTTGAACGATCCTTCAGATGAGAGTATTTAACCAAGGTCTAGTCTGTGCACACGCATTCTATCGCACAGACTTTAAAGATCCTGATGCTCACGTGCTAGACGGGTGAGTGCCAGTTTACCCAACACACCCAGCAAGCAAGCACTAGGTCTGCCCCCCCCCCCCCCCCCCCCCCCGTCCCTTCTCCCAACTCCCGTTCATCCAGAATTGTGCTCAGTTGTCTTTGGCTTAAGACATAAATTTGCTGAACATTTTTTTTAATAATATAATAGAGAACTATAGGAAGAAAAAGCCATGCATTGTCAGCTAGAACTGTACTTATGAGTGTTTAGTGTGTTTAACTGTTGCACTGCTGTTAGATTTTCTATTTTTTGCTTGAGTATGGGTGTGTGTGTGTGTGTTTCTCTAAATGTCAAAAGTACATGCCTTTGTTTATTGCTGTAATTTGCCGGATTCCGAACAAAATTCGTAGTTTCGGTGGTTGGCTCTTTAGGGATATTGCACAAGAAATGTAGGTCTGGCTGCAGATCATTGGACTGGCACAGCAGCAGCAGAGTAAAAGTCTCACTAGATACATAATGCAGGGTTGCCAACCACTACGGAATTTCCGTAGTTTACTCCGGAAATGAATACGCGGCTACGGAGCTACGCAAATCGAAAATTTACTACGGAAAGTCAATTTTCGACGATAGTATTATAGTTTTAACGAGTTTTATTGAGCGCATGTGCCTTCCATAGCACCTCAAGGTCACGGTCATTCGGTTTACGTGCACGGTGTAATAGATCACGCTCCCAGTGCATGTTAGGAAATTCGACCAATCACCGTGAAGTGGATTTGCAAACGGCCAATCGGTCCACAAAACCTCGACCTTTCTGTGACACTTTCGTTTCCGGGTCACGTTCTACAGCGCGAGAAGAAAAGTTTGTGTGCGGCGTATTTTGAATCCATGATGCCAAAAAGAAAGAAAACTAGCCTAGCGATGAAAGCCCAGAAAAAAAGAAGAGGACAGCAAATCAAGAGTACAGGAAAGAGTATTCTGAAAAATTTCCGTGCATCACTGCGTCATCGAGATCACACGCTGTGATGCGACACGTGAATGGCAACTGTCACAAAAGTCTTTGCCCTGATCCAGAAAAGTTAGTCCCTGTTCAGTCGGTAGCCACCTTCTTCAAGCCCGATATGGATCTCTCAATAATTCGTGCGGAAACACTCTTCACGACCTTCGTTGCAGACTGTGTATGCATGTCTTCGTTTAAAAAAAATGCGAGGACGTATGGCTACGGAAAATGTCATAAAACTACTAAAATTCAGAAATTTTACTACTGAAAACTTTTTGGAGGGTTGGCAACTCTGTACATATCAACCAGTGTCATGATCGGTTCTAGAAGGATGTGGGAGAGAAGGAGATTCAGGATGGGCAGACTGCTGAGTTCACTGCAGTATTGCTAAAATGAACGGTTTTAATTCTATTAAAAGTTATCAAACCGTATGTGTGTAGTGTACTCATGTGTGTGCATGTTGAGTGTATGTGTGTGTAGTGTAATGTAGTGCAGTGTATTATAGTGTAGAATTTTTTTTTAAAATTGAAATTGTGGATCTTGTTGTGTTGTAGGTTGCCTTGTGTATTTCAGACATGCGTTTATTTTAAGGGTTTTGAGATTTTGACATTTATGCTTTTTTGTCATTTTGTTAATGTCTGTAAGGATCGTTCTCTCTCTCTCTCTCTCTCTCTCTCTCTCTCTCTCGCTCTCTCTCTCCCTCTCTCTCTTTCTCTCTCTCCTTCCCCCCTCTTCCCTCTCCTCTCTCTCTCTAAACTTCCCTGATTTCCTTAGGTATTATGTTCGGTTTTAGCCGATTTTCATGAAGAACATACACTGCTCACTTAAAACAGACCAGCCACCTGATTTTCCCGTTTTCATTTTTATTCTTCGATTTCTCTCTCTTTCTTATTCTTTCTTTCCCTGCTTCTCTACCTCTCTTTGCCCACATTTTCTCTCTAGCTTTGTTCATTGTTTTGCCTCTTGGTGTGTTCTTGAGAGTGCCAGATATGCAATGAATATAATTATTCAATTTTACTTGGACATGTATTCTTTCAACCTGAGCCTATAACCAGCTCCCAGAATAATTGTAATCATCTGTCTTTCATTTGCGGCAATAAATACGTACAATTTTCAGATTATATAATAAGGCAATGTTCAGATTATTTAATAACAGAAGTATCTATGCATTCAAGAAGAAGAAGAATGTACAATGGGCTTTTTGGCAATGGTATAATAAAGGCTGCGTTTGTGTCCAGCACTTGTTGAACTTTCTGTAGACGTTTGTAGCTTAACTTCTGATGTTTTGGGTGTAGCTCGGTGTATTGAGTTTCTGTTAGAATTTGGGTGTGTTAACTATAGATCTGCAGTTTATTAGTTGCATCAAAGACTATATTGTACTGTCTTGGTATAATATGGTCTTTGGTATTATTCAATAATTGTAAACAGCACTTGTGCATCTGAGAACTTACTTATAACAGATTCTCTGGCTTTACTGCGGAATATAATACAGATGTGTTGTATTGTTTAATGATGTGAAGCTGATGCTTTCAGTGAGGTAAATTAAACCAAAAGTATTTTAGCATACACATATAGCATCAGTTCTTTCCTTGCTGTTTATGGGGGAATTAATAACACTATGTAACACAATTTTTGTTCCTGGCTTCTAAGTGTTATATTTCAATTGCTTATGTCTAAAGTACGTGAAAAAATGACTTCATTAAGCACAAACTTCGCTTACACGACAACAGCACGAAGAAAACTTGTTTTTTGTGAAAATATAACGATTTTTTTCATTTTCGGCATTATGATCAGGTAAAAACAAAAATTGCACAAGGAATAGACAAACACAGTCGGAAACCACTCAACAAGGTTCAGAAATGTGTAGATTTTCTAGATTTACGATTGTACTGTAAATCACTCTCTCAGGTCAGTTTATAAATTTATAGTCCCCAACACAGTATGCGAATAGGAGACTTTGGTATTATGATGTCCATTGATATAAGAGGTCGTGCTGCAGTAAGAGGTCATATGAAGAGGGAGCGCGGGACGCTGCTACGACGTCCGGAAGAAGACGGAGATGGATCGATGGCAGGCATGAGGGGAAGGAGTACGAACGAACGGCGGCAAGGGTAGGACCGGGGTGCCAGGGAGGCCGCCAAGGCCAAGGGAGGGCAAGCACAGAGGGGGAAGGTAGGGCAAGCACAGAGGGGGAAGGGTGGAGGGCCTAGCAGTGACCAGGAGGGCTGGGGGAGGGTTAGGGTACCTAATTAGATAAAAATCCTTCATGACCACATTAAAAGTCGAGGAGGGCCGGGTAAAAGCTATAAACAATAAAGAATGGATCCATAAAACAAGGAAGGGAAAAACATGGTACAGTGAGGTAGGGAAAGTCATTCATGAAAACGGATACCCAGGACACAGGGGTCAATTGAAGGTATGAGTCATGTGGAGGGGATGGTCAGTCATGGAAACGGATACCCAGGCCCCGTGGGGTCGACTGAAGGTATGAGTCATGTAGAGGGGACGGTCAGTCATGGAAACGGATACCCAGGACCCATGGGGTCGACTGGAGGTATGAGCCATGTGGTATGAGAGCAAGGTAGCTGAGCGGTATAAGTCAGTACGTGGTAGTAATACCCAGGACCCAATGGGTCAGCTGAGGGTACAATCCGTGTAGTAGTAGCTGAGTGGGAACATGTCACTTAAGTAGAGCATACCCAGGACCCGAGAAGGTAGAGTCGAACCCAAGGCCCATGGGCCAGGTGGGGGAATAGGTTACAAACAGGTAACTGAGTGGGGATAGTCATCATTAGTAGTTGTAAGACAAAGGAACCCAAGACGAGTTCCGGGGAGAGAACCGGCCAGGCGGTTGGGTCTAAAGGTGTACAGACACTCGTGAGCGGTAGGTGCACACCGCGGTCATGAAAAGCAGTCCAAAGTTAGTCGACAAGGAGTAGGCTACCAGGTCAGCCATGGAGTCCAGATGCACGTCGCGGCAGGCAATCCTAACCGCGGAGAAGTCAGGCTCCAGGGCCAGACACTCAGGGACACAGTGGCCGTGTGCTTTTATGCTTGTACAGCTACTTTTGGAACGTTCAAGAACGTTATAGAAAGTTCTGAGAGTTTCTCGAAAGTTCTGGATGTTTCTTGAACGTTCTAGAGTGTTCGGGAGAATTGTAGAAACATGTGGATAACTCTAGCAGTTCAGGGAGGAAGCTCGGCATTGAAAGCAAATCGATAATTTTCTCGAACACACGCGATTTTCTAAATTTCATTGTCCAGGTCACAAAAGCAAAGTTTTTCTGGAATAACAGCGATTTCCCTTCTGTTCTAGACCTAACGGGTTAGGAAAACACACTTTCAACCCAGGAACAGAACAAAAGTGAAAATTTGTTACATAGTGTAATCATTGATACAGCTTTTATTTAAAATGTTTTATTATCTGTGAGACACTTCTCTAAAGTACTTTCTTGTTCATGTATAATATTTTGAAGGTAGGTGTGCTTATTACCGTTATTGTTTTGTTGTTGATCGCCATGATATCATACAAGTAGATTTAACGAAGTTAAGTACTATTGAAATTGTTTCTTATTTGTAGGAGAATGGCTGATGCCGATGTATTCTATGAAGATATTATAAATGTATACAGAGAAATTATAATTTTGTATATAATAGTTACAACTGTACTATTATATAGTATTTTCAGGAATGATTATGCTGTGTTCAGTGCACATTTTAATAATAATAATAATGATAATAATGTAATAATAATAATTGTTAATAACAGTAATAATACTAATAAAAATAACAACAACAACACCAACAGTAATTATTTATTGTTTTAAATTTCAGAGCATCAAGGAAGAAAGACTTTGGCCTGTCCAACTTGGGATCAAAAATCAAAGATGTCTTCCGATCCACATCAGGTGCGATTTATGTCGCTTGCCTTTTATGCTTCCAAAAGCTCTTCTGTGGGAAAAAAAAACCTACAAGCCGTTTCTTATGACGTTTATTGATTTATTTCTTAGGACAAAAAAAAAGGGAAAAAAAAGAGAAAGGAACAAGTTTTGAAAGTTATAAAACCAAGAGCAATGCAATCATATGATACAGGAGTGTGAAAGGTCAGTTCAGCTGCTTGCTACATTAGGGTGTATCTGACAGGATTACTCCCTGTCTAAATGTCGCACAATATTGGTCAGCTCAGCTGCATTTATGTCTGTGGTAGTACAAGTGACTCTTTGGAACTATCATTGTGGAATTAAGTATTCAGAAATACCAATGACAGACACAGAATTGCAGTCAGTGCATTTTTGTAATGTTAAGCACATTTTTGTTATGCTCGCACAGTCATTCACCTGTCTTCCAGTGGTCAGATTCATTGATAATCATACATATAAAAATTGAATTGGCGCCAGAAGCAACAGTTGTAAGTGAGTTGTTACTCGCTCAGTTTGGAATTTGTGTATCTAAATTAGTACAAACCTTGCCTAAATCAGAATATTTCCAAGCAGTGCAAGTTGAAGGTTACGTGCGAGAATGGAGGTGATTTTCAATGGTCTAGTTTGAGATAACTTTTTATGATTTGTAGTAGATTCTGTAATTGTGTGAGGGTGTACAGGAACTTATTATTTGTGAGATGCGTTCCCAGACACTCATAAATAAATAAGAGAAATCAATTTTTGACTCGAATGCATAGCAGTGTGAGTCTATGTACTCACCCCCTTAAAAAAAAACAAATTTCCAGATTTTTCCAAATTTGTGCACGATGAGTCATAAATAGTCCACAAATGATATCGAAAAAAAAGTCCACCTGTCCGTCTGTCTGTCCGCCGTCCGCAACAACTTTAAAGTGGCTAAGTATTTAGAGCCTATCACAACTATAAAACTAAACTTGGTGTTTACCCATCCCAGCAAACCAGCCCGATCTGGGCCCCACTCGCGCCGCGTAGGGCATCCCGACTTTTGTCTGGCTATAGTAGGGACCCACATAGCCCTACAAAAACCCGATGCATAGCTGAGTCCAGAAATGTGGATGATTAGCCTCCCATGTGCCGCCTGATTCTGCCCCACCACAAAGCCACGCTGCGCACACGCTAACATAGGCCTACTCTCGCTTCTCATTGGCTAAACTGTCTGTGGAATGTTTCGTCTGCTACACATTTGCTGCGGCGTACTTATGTGAAAAATATTTATACAAAATCAATTCAGCAAGATATCATTATTTAATTGTGCTTATAATTCTTAATTTTTATCATACAATATGTAAAATATTGGTAAAGTGTTTCTTTTAACTATTGTATTTATTTATACATTATAAGCCAAGGGTAAATTTCCGTGCTTATTACTGCTGGTCTTTTCCGGTTGTCCTTAGGCGCCAATTTTCTACAGTCATTTTCTTCTACAGTTGCATGTGCTCGGATATGTGTTTGCCTGTGAAAACCTATTCCGCTGTGGTTGTTTTTTTGGGCTTTGCCTTTCGTTTATGTATTTACACACGATTTCGATAGCGATGAAGATCACGTTAATATATATCGTTATCGAAATGGTGTGTAAATACTTCAGTGGGGACACACCAAGGACTTCCGAAAACAAAAATGCCTGTGCCGACAGTCCCTATTAACACCAGACACCTCAATTCTTTCTTCATGCAATCTCATATCATAAACAATAGGCCTACGAGGGATATGATTTTAGGGTAAATCAGCATTGGCCAGGGATGGGCAATATCAGGTGGGGGGGGGGGGGTTCTGGTTTAAGATGGGTTACAATAGGGTGGGCTTTGGGTATCCTGATGTATGCCCGATATTTGCCGGAATCTGGTTACCGTTCGGCAAAGGTGGGGTTACGGTCGGGTAAGTTTTGGGTATCCCGACGATCGCCCCATCTTTACTGGAAATCGGGCTACTGTTCGGCGAACGTTGGGTTACGATCGGGTAAGTTTCGGGTAGCCCGACGATCACCCGATCTTGTCCCGAATCGGGCCCGAGTCGGTTCCAATTTCCATTTGCCCGATCGGGCCCTGATCGGTTGCCCGATCCTGGCTCGATCGGGCTGCCTGATGCAGGCCCCATCGGGTCTCGAAATTGTGGTTAGCTGGGATGAGATCTTGAAAATGATCAGTGAATGAATGACTTCACTTCAAGGTCAAGGTCACAGGGTCATCAAATGTTAGTCAAAAAATGACTAATATTGAACTTATGATTCTTTGATGCCTAATAGATATCAATGAGACACACACCCTGTGCAAATTTTGTCAACTTCACTCCAAGGTCAAGGTCACTGGAGCTGTCCAAAGTTGGTTTCTAAAGGTAATTTGAAGGGACCTTGACCCTAAACTATGAAAGATATAAAGTTTAAACATGTTGTATTTAGAGATGATAGATTGATCTTTCATATTTGTTCCGTTTTTGCGTTGATCTTGAAGGTCAAGGTCATTTTAGGCCTTGCATAAACATACAAAAAATAGGTCATCGTACAGTGGAATGGCTGTTTTTTTTTAACCCATATTATGCAACTACATTGGGTTATCTGATCAGACATGCATGAGGGATTACATGGGGGTCAAGGTCATCACAAGGTCAAGGTCACTGAAGGTCAAGGCCATCCCTTTTTTGGGGCATAATACAACTTTTGCTGTACTTTATTTAATAGTACATGAGTGTATTTGGAGCCAGAGGTCAAGGTCATTTCAAGGTCAAGAGCATAGAAAGATCAAAGTCGGTAGTACTTTGCATTATAATGCCTCCATTTCATTTAGTTTTTCCTGGGCACTCATTTTCATGTTAAATATTGAGTTCCATAACGAACATGTGAGTCATATTTATGGGCTTTGCCCTTCTAATTATTTTTGAAATGTACGTTGACTGCATCCAATATCATTATATACACAAACATACAAATACATGTAAATGGCTACAAAATAATTGAAATTATTAAGTATGATTGTGGGCGTCTACGGAAAGACAAGACAACATTGTATAGATTTTGTTGGTAAGAAGTGTGTTTCATAAGAGTTTCTTCTCATTTCATCAATTATGGTTGGTTATGTGACAGAGGAGAGAGCAATGGAGGCTGGTGATTTTCCTGAAGGTCTTTTATCACTGCCGGTAAGTATTTATCGTTGATCTAACATTGCTTCAGTGTGAAATGACGCTATGCTTAAGTGAAATGGACAACAGGAAAATAATAGCAATGAGTGATCAAAAATTTAGTAAGCGCATAAATATTTCCAGAATATCAATGCTTTTAGGTTGACATATAGGAGAGGAGTGTGCTAACATAATTATATAACATAATTATATACATAATGCATGGTTAGGAAGTAATTTTGATCAACATAGTGCTAGTAACTATGCTTCCAGTGCTGCATTCTTGTCTTTTTGGCATGAAGTTGTTTGCTGCACAGGTAGACATTGCAATGGATTTTGACACACTCTACAAGTTGAGAACTTTAGATATGCATCTCTTACCTATCCTATCTTATCCTATGCTATCCTATCCCGTAACTATGAGGTCGTTGGGACACCAAAGGATCATTTAACCACCATTTTCCATCTTTCTCTGTCCTCAGCAACCCTGATGGTTTCACTCAATGTCAAGCCAGTCCATTCTCGAATGTTGTCCGCCCACCTCTTTTTCGGTCTCCCTCTTCTTCTACCTCCTTGCACTGTGCCTTGCATGATGGTCTTTGCAAGGCCTGATGATCTGGTGAAATGGTCATGCCATCATAATTCCTGTTTCTTCACCACTGTGAGCAGGTCATCCTGTTGTCCAATGGCTTGTGTGATTGTCTGTCGGACTTTGTCGTTGGTGATGTGCTGGGTATAGAAAATGCCCAGAAGTCTTCTGTAGCACCTCATCTCCATGCTTTGTGTTCTTCATTGTAGGTCTGCTGTGAGGGTCCATGTTTTGCAAGCGTATAGGAAGATGGAGATGACAAGGGAGCATAGCAGCCTTACCTTGGAATGTAGACTGATGGTCTTGTCTTTCCAAATGGGCTTCAACCTTGCCAGGGCGCGACTTTTTTTTTCCTAAATAAGAACAGGTCCTGGCCTAAAAATAGCTGCGCCCGAACATTTCCGAAGTTGGTTTCAGACAATCGGATAAAACCAGTACTATATATAGGATTACAGGCACATTATCTCACCACTATTCGTATTATGATGTGTGCATGATATGATAAAATACTATTCACCCCCCTCCGAGAGTTCATATTTTTTTTGTAACATTAAAAATCCCTCTCTCTCTTTCTCTCTCTCTCTCTCTTTCTCTCTCTCTCTCTCTCTCTCTCTCTCTCTCTCTCTCTCTCTCTCTCTCTCTCTCCCTCTCTCTATCTCTCTCTCTCTCTCTATCTCTCTGTGTATGTGTGTGTGTGTGTGTGTATATATATATTTTCCCCTTGCAAAATATAGTACAGTATTGCTGAGTGTTTATATTTCTCAATTAGAGCCAGTTGTTTAAAATTTAGATAACTAGCTTATTAAATTTACTTTTATGTTTATCAATTAAAGCAAATTTTTTTTTTCAATTTAGATGATTACCTTATTAAATTTATTTTTACGCATGTGCTTGATATAATAACATGTGTACTTATCTTGTTATTCTTTTGGTTTGTTTGTTTCCTAATGATACTGTATTATTATTACTAATAATAACAGATTTGTATATAGTGCTGTACTCCAGCCTACGACCAGACTCACCGAGCCTTACATAAAAATACATGCACTCGATATTGTGTTCCATCTCTTAAGATGTTTAATTATATTCTACATATCCTCATTCTCTCTGATATCCTGTATTGTTTTAGGGTAATGAATAAATTAAATTGAATTTAAATTGGATTAAACATTTTTTAATGTATTTATTTTATTTTTTATTTTTTTGGCTTACAATATTTTTTTTTACAATTATCTTTCAGATTACCAAAATATATACTTTTCTTCTTTTTTTAATATTATTAATAATTATGATTGACTTCTCAGGATAGTAAACTGTTGTATATATTTTAATAATTGTGCATTTATGTCTGCTATTAGCTTTGTTGAAGAATGGTTATGATTATTTTATTGTGTGGTAGGAACATAGCTTACTTATATACATGATGTCGCACACAATTAAAAAAATCCCATAGTAATGTTGTGTACATGAAAAGTGAAGAGTGCGTAGGCCTATATAATAAGCACACTCATAATGTAGAAAGACTACTGTAAAAACAAGCTTTTTCATTCTTTTTTAGGCATCCTATATAGTATTACCTTCCTGCATTCATGTACGTGTCAGTTGCTCATGAATACTAAAGAGAGATAATATAATTATATCTGTATCTATATAACTTAGATCTATCTAACTACACAAGCACACACACACATTTACGTATATATTGTATTACAATAGTATGTGTATATATAACTATTTCATATTCTCTTTTACAAATAAATAATAGAGTAACACCTTTTTTTACTTACATAAATACATGTACAAATACAGCACTGAAAGGATGGATAATCAAAATGTCTAGATATAGGACAAGCGATCATAACATTATTATGTACTAATAAAACGATTCCAAATATTTAAAAAAATGAACAAAAAGTAAACTATAGACTAGTGCAGGTAAAATTGCTTCATCGATTAAAATTTGGGGGCATAAGTAACACACTGATAGATGAGATGATCGCGCCATTTTGATCAAACTTTCTGGGCAGAAGGCGGAAGTAACGAGTAACGACTGCCAACTTCGGAAATGTTCGGGCGCAGCTATTTTTAGGCCAGGACCTGTTCTTATTTAGGAAAAAAAAAGTCGCTGCCAGGGCAGCAGTTGTTTGTGCGATCCTGGAGAGGACTTCCTGTCGGGACCCATTGTCTGATACAGTGGCTCCTAAATATTTGAAGCTATGCACTGTGTTGAGGGACTGGCCTTGGACTTTGATATCCATTTGATGTCATTGGCGTTGTTGGTCATTATTTTGGTCTTCTCTGCACTTATTTCCATTCCTTAGGCTCTGGAGGTGGTGTCAAGCCTTTGTACCAGCTGTTTAAGTTCTTGTTCCTCTCCAGCCAATCCATCAATGTTATCCGCAAAACGAAGGTTAGAGATTGCTCTACCCCCTATGCTGACTGTGTCTTCATGATCTGCAAGGGCATCTGACATGATGCGCTCTATGAAGATCTTGAAGAGTGTTGGAGAGTGTAGGCGTCCTTGACGCACACCGATTGTTGTTCTGAACCAGTTTCTGATGGCGCTGTTATGGAGGACTGCACTGGTAGCCTTGTCATACAGGCTTTTGATGACTTCAATAATTTTAGGGCTGATGTTGTACACTTTCATTGTTGCCCATAGAGCTACATGCCAGACTCATTAAATGCCTTCTTAAAGTCTACAAACGCATGATATAGATATTGTTGGTGCTGTAGGTATTTCTCGCAGATTATTCTGAGGTTGAAAATCTGTTCAGTGGTACTTCGCCCTGCCCTGAATCCTGCTTGTTCTTCAGCTATGATTTGTTCAGCTTGGGGTTTCAATCTGTTGAGTATTATTTTCAGGAGGACTTTGCTGGGATGGCTGATGAGGCTGATGGTGTGGTAACTTTCACACTCCTGAAGGTTACCTTTTTTTTAAAGAGTGATGACAAGCGACTGGGTCCATGGTGTAGGCCACTCCCCACTGTGCCAGAACTTGTTACAGATAATGGTGAGGGTGTCAATCATTGTTTATCCTCCTGCTTGAAGCAATTCCGCGGGTATGTTGTCCACTCCCGCTGATTTGCCTTTCTTCAGCGAATGCACTGCTGCCTCAACTTCTTCTCGGAGAATTGGGAGGATTTCTTCTTCTTCTCTGTTCTATGGATATGCTAGAACTGATGGGTTTCTGTTTGGTGTGTGATTGTAAAGGTCAGAGCAGTACTTAGTACATCTTTCCAAGACTTATTGTTCTTCTGTAAGGCATATGCCAGACTTGTTTTGGATCGTGGAGACCTTGGGCTGTTTAACACTTGTTAGCCGCTTCACAGTCTGGTAGGCCTTCTTGCTGTTGTTCTTGTTCAGACTGTTCTCTATTTCCTGGCATTGATCTTCTATCCAGTTCTCCTTTGCTGTGCGCATGCCTTTTCGGATGTCACTGTTGATTTTTCGGTGGGCATCAGCTCCCTGTGATGTGTTCTTTTTCTTTTTCATCTCTTCGTTTATCACACAGGTCCAAAAGTTCAGGTGTGATCCCTCCATGCATCTCTTACACTGTTGTTTTTTTTCCACAATGCTTACAACCCTTACCTGGTGCTGTTTAGAATTAGAGTTGTTTAGTGAATGTACTGGACTGGTGTTTTTGTATGTGAAGTGAAGTGTTGTAATGCAGTATGTTGAATGAATGAATGAGAATTTATTAAGCGCATAAACATTTCCACACAAATCGCATGATCACAGAGCTTAATATGTGTTTTTGTGTGTGAGAGTGTGTGAATTTTTTCAGACAGTCCTGTTTTGTGATTTGGCTTAGCCTGTGATGATCATGTCTGTGCATGGGTTGAGTACTTGTGTTGAACGCCTGTGGTTGGTGTTTGTGCGTGATGGAGTTGGTTTGTGATGCCATGTTGGTGTGTATGCTGGAGTGTACAGTGCAAGTATGTTTGGGGTGTGCTGTGGGATAGTACTTGTTTTATTATAGTTCATGTGTTGCATTGTTTATTTTTTTGTTTTTTTTTAAAATGTCATTCTTTTAAAGATATTTCACATGTACTATATCTGTGCAGCCGACTGGTTAATTTATATTTAAATTTCATAGACGAATAAAGTGTCAGTCTCATTAATATTGTTGACAATTGTTTATGAGTGTGGAAGGATTATTGTGTACTATTTATGTATTACGAATGTAAAATGGGATGGTAAGCCTGCTGTCATTCCTTTTGTGGTGATAAACATGTGTTGTATATTTATTTTTGCCTATGATTTATTTATTGGCAATGCTTGCAGCCCATGCCAGGTGTGGCTGAAGAGCTGAGTGAGGAAGAGATGTACACAGAGAGCTCACAGACCAAAGCTGCACATGACCTGTCCTCCTGGCGGGTCACCATCCCTCGCACCGGCGCCCGCCCCGACCCTGACAACATCCGCAAGCAGTTCTATGTCTTCATCGTCGACGTCCGACGTCTTGACGTTATGGAAGGTCAGTTATTTGCTGTTACTGGCAGTTGTCAGTTAGTTTGAGCAACCCATTCAACAATATACTGCAAGAGCAACCCATTCAACATTATACTGCAAGAGCAACCCATTCAACAATATACTGCAAGAGCAACCCATTCAACAATATACTGCAAGAGCAACCCATTCAACAATATACTGCAAGAGCAACCCATTCAACAATATACTGCAAGAGCAACCCATTCCACAATTTACTGCAAGAGCAACCCATTCCACAATTTACTGCAAGAGCATACCTGTCAAGTCTTATGCTTTTGACATAATTCTTACAGAATTTTGGCCATTTTCAAGTCAAATGGCATTGTGGTGAAAAAAAAGAAGTATATATATATATATATATATATATATATATATATATATATATATATATATATATATATATATATATATATATATATATATATATATATATATATATATATATATATATATATATATATAGATAGATAGATAGATAGATAGATAGATAGATAGATATCGCTAAGGTTCGTGAATGTGACGATCCATACATTTTCACACATTTCTTATGGTATTTTGTTTAAACGTATGATATGGGAAGCAAAATCTTATGGTAAGAGTCCACAAGAGCTTGACAGGTATGCAAGAACAACCCATTCAACAATCTACTGCAAGAGCAACCCATTCAACAATATACTGCCAGAGCAACCCATTCAACAATCTACTGCAAGAGCAACCCATTCAACAATCTACTGCAAGAGCAACCCATTCAACAATTTACTGCAAGAGCAACCCATTCAACAATTTACTGCAAGAGCAACCCATTCAACAATATACTGCAAGAGCAACCCATTCAATAATTTACTGCAAGAGCAACCCATTCAACAATTTACTGCAAGAGCAACCCATTCAACAATATACTGCAAGAGCAACCCATTCAACAATATACTGCAAGAGCAACCCATACAACAATATACTGCAAGAGCAACCCATACAACAATATACTGCAAGAGCAACCCATTCAACAATATACTGCAAGAGCAACCCATTCAACAATATACTGCAAGAGCAACCCATTCAACAATATACTGCAAGAGCAACCCATTCAACAATATACTGCAAGAGCAACCCATACAACAATATACTGCAAGAGCAACCCATTCAACAATATACTGCAAGAGCAACCCATACAACAATATACTGCAAGAGCAACCCATTCCACAATTTACTGTAAGAGCAACCCATTCAACAATATACTGCAAGAGCAACCCATACAACAATATACTGCAAGAGCAACCCATTCCACAATATACTGCAAGAGCAACCCATTCCACAATATACTGCAAGAGCAACCCATACAACAATATACTGCAAGAGCAACCCATTCAACAATATACTGCAAGAGCAACCCGTTCAACAATTTACTGCAAGAGCATCCCATTCCACAATGTACTGCAAGAGCAACCCATTCCACAATATTCTGAAAGAGCAACCCATTCAACAATATACTGCCAGAGCAACCCATTCAACAATATACTGCCAGAGCAACCCATTCAACAATATACTGCAAGAGCAACCCATTCAACAATATACTGCAAGAGCAACCCATTCAACAATGTACTGCAAGAGCAACCCATTCAACAATATTTTGCAAGAGCAACCCATTCAACAATGTACTGCAAGAGCAACCCATTCAACAATATACTGCAAGAGCAACCCATTCAACAATTTACTGCAAGAGCAACCCATTCAACAATTTACCGCCACTGAGCAGTAGGCCAGCGTCCACTAAACATGTGACCTTGACGCTAGCAGAGTGTCAGAGATCTAATACGAATACGATCACTTTATTATCTCAATCACAGAGAAATTGACACGTGGTGCCCCATATAAATGTTACAAGATGATAAAAGACAGTATAACAACAGTAAACAGTAGACAGTAAAACATGATAACAGTATATCAAGAGGGCACCTACCCACCAATCTCGTTCGGAATGGACATTGATTATAAAAATCATGCCACGCACACTGTCATAATAAAAGCATCATGAGGCATACATTCAGATTCTTAATCATTTAATAAAGAGATTGCGATGGATAGAAAACTATTTTTAGTGCGTACAGTTTTGAACTTTGGTGTCCTGTAGCACCTACCAGAGGGCAGGAGATTGAAGAGGTGCGTGAGCTCGTGACTGCTGTCTTGAAGTATGCGACGGGCCTTTCTCACCACTTGCCTTTTATACAACGCTATCATACTCACTTCCCACACACTCTTACCACTCTGTCCAACACATTCATGCTGCCCAAAGACAAACTTCCATACCAACATACAAAGGAGAAAGTGAGAATAGAAGAGATGAATGAGTCATAAAAGGTTTGGAGGATACGGTTTTGAACATGCAAGCGTTGGAGTTTCTATCAAGCATAGGCTGTGTGTAGGTGTTTGCCCTCAAAATGCCTCTGACACTCTGATTGGGGTCAGCATCGCTTTCGGGCTGACTGCCTGTATAAGCTTTGTAGCAGCCCGATAGCACCAAAAGGTCTGTTGCTGTTCACTTCCTATTCCTGCTATATACATTGCTAGCTAAAGATGGATGTTTTTATGTTCTCTCCTTTCTATCTTGTTACAGGGGCCTCCAAGAGCTGCTGGACAGTTGCAAGGTACGCCAATTTGTATCACTCAGTTCACCCTCCTGTAACTGGAGGCGTAATATTGTAAACATGAGGGAAAATAAGAGGGAAAATGAGTGAGTCATTTTAAAAAAAAAATCAACTCCTGTGAGAGAATATGTTGTTTGCTGGAACTGAACCTCAGTTCATATGTTTATATGGGATGCACAACTTTGCTTCAAGACTAGTTCCAAACCTTCAGTGGGCCAGTATATAAAATCTGCATGAAGAGCTTCAGATCACCCATGGGGGCAGTGTTATGAACAGGTGGAAGGAACAAACAGAAAACGTACACCTCTTAAGTTATATATTTTATATATGTTATATATGTAAAACTGCCCCGTGGTGTTTCAACTTGCATAGCTTTTGAGCTCCATTTTCACAACAGTAGATCTACTAGGCTGCCCAGTAAAAAACAAAAGTACAGTTGAACCACTATTACAGGCTGAAACCAACCATGCTTTATATCATTGCACGATGTTACAGGCGCTACCCGGAGTTCTACGTGCTGGAGCAAAAGCTAAAGGAGTTTCATGGTGACTTTGAGGACTGTCAGCTCCCACCCAAGAAATCCTTTGGCACAAAGTCGCAAGAGTTCACCGAGAGCAGGAGGGATGTTTTTGAACAGTACTTGCAGGTCTGTGTCAGTTGATCACACATGCATGTCACTTGGCCCGATGCTGTAGCTCAGCGGTTAGAGCATTTGCCTGGCACACCGATGACCCTGGTTCGATTCCCATGGTGGACCTGTTTATTCCACCTAGATGGGTCATGTAAAATTTGATGTAAAAGTTACATGACTTGTTTTAGAAGCTGCCCTTTAATTTTGTTGTTGTTGGAATATGGCAATTTTTAACCATCTTAGCAGTATGATTGATATGGTGTTTCAGTGTTGACTTAAGTCTCTACCCTTACTTTCCAAAGATAAATCTCAATGTTTATTTCATGCATGTAATGATGCATGTCTGTGCGTGCACATATTTATGTACACTTGCACACAGATTCACCCGAACAAAGCTGCAACTATACATGGTGGACATAATTTGCAAGGTTCTGAACAGTCACCACTGACCAAAATAATAGAAGTTCGGGTTAGAGTTAGGGTCATGAAGATTTTGGAAAGGAGAAGGAGGGAAAGGGGAGTCCACAAATCACTTTTAACAAAACATAAGGTTAGTGGCGGGAATAGGGTTGAAAAGGAAGGAAGTTAAACTTCCAATCAACTATGACATTGAACAGAAACTTTTTAAAAAATCATTCCTAATGAACAAAAGGTGACAATCACGACTTTTCTTGCATTGTATACTCAACAGTCATTACCTCATGTGTTGATTCTTACAGAAACTGTTGACCAAGCCTCATCTGAGGGGCAGTGAACTCTTGTACAACTTCCTGACCACAGAGAATGAGTTTACAACCAGTTTCCTGCCCGATATCAAATTTGGTACGCCTGTTTCTTCAACCTACACGTGTCATGTAAAAGGAATATGACTTGTTTTAGAAGCTTTCCTTTGAGTAAAAAATTTTCTCCTTACACACACTTTTGTATTCACATTTTGTTTTTAAATCAATTTCCCTCTTGCAGCTTTCAGAATGTTTGATTTCTTTTCTCTTTGTTCTTTTATTTTTATGTTTATGTTTTCAGGACATGATATGAATGCAAATATGAATGCGAATTCATTTTTTTATTGTCCTCACATCTTGTCCTCATTATGATGGACAGATAAGTAAGTAAGTAAGTGTTCTAGACATCATAGACAGAAAGGTGCATGGGCCATTAGCTATGGGAAGAGTGGGAAGATGGTGGATTGGGGGTAGAGGGGGGGAGGGGTGTTGAATGGGGGAGAGAGTTGGAGCTGGATTAGCTGTTAATGAGATTGATATGTGCTTTGTTGCAGGAAAGTTTGTCAAGTCTGTGCCTATGAAACTAGTCAAAGAGGTTTGTACCTTACCTTCTTTGTACGTTTTATGCTTCTTTATGTTTTATGTCCAGTGATGTTGACCCTTGCCTGCCGGATGACCTTAATGAGTTCTACTGCAGGTTTGATGATAAGAATCCCACCCTCGGCTTCCGCCCCCCTCTGCCTGTCGACCCCTCGCTTCTAACCCCGCCTTTCACCATTCAGGAAACTGAGGTGAGGCGCCTGTTCCAGAAGCAGAACACGAGGAAGGCGCCAGGTCCAGATGGAGTCTCCACCTCTGCCCTGCGCACTTGCGCTGACCAGCTGGCCCCCGTCTTTACAGACATTTTTAACATTTCCCTTCGACAACAAACTGTCCCACGATGTTTCAAGTCCTCAGTTGTTGTACCCATCCCCAAGAAGCCCAAAGTGTCCCAACTGAATGATTACAGGCCTGTGGCCTTGACCTCAGTTGTGATGAAGGTCTTTGAGCGACTTGTCCTCACCTACCTGAAGGCATGCACGGGTCACCTACGTGATCCACTCCAATTCGCCTATAGTGCAAACAGGTCAGTGGAGGACACGGTCGCTCTGGGCCTTCACCACGTACTGCAGCATCTGGAGCAGGCACGTACGTACGCTAGACTGCTCTTTGTGGATTTTAGTTCTGCTTTTAATATCATCATACCCCACAAGCTGTTTGATAAACTTTTAACCTTAAATGTCCATCCTTCTGTGTGCCATTGGCTTTTAGACCTTTTGCTGGATCGCCCCCAGGTCGTCAGGGTGGGCAAGATGTTGTCTGACTCCAGGATTTTGAACACTGGAGCACCTCAGTGTTGTGTCCTTTCCCCTCTTCTCTTTACATTGTTCACAAATGATTGTGTGTCACATGTTCCATCCGTTCATGTCATTAAATTTTCTGATGACACCACCATTGAGGGCCTGATTAGCAAAGACGACGAGACCGCCTATCGGGATGCGGTCGAATGGTTGGTTGACTGGTGCTCAGAGAACAACCTCCAGCTCAACGTTTCAAAAACAAAAGAAATGATTGTCGATTTTCGGAGAATTAAAGATCCACTTTCACCACTTGGGATCAACGGTGAAAGTGTTGAACAAGTCGAAGAGTTCAAATTTTTAGGCACAGTCATTTTGAACGACTTGTCATGGGGAAACAACACCACCCCCATCATCAAAAAGTGCCAACAGCGCCTGCACTTCTTGAGGCAACTCAAGAAGTTCAGGTTGCCTGCAAAAGTCCTGAGGCAACTCAAGAAGTTCAGGTTGCCTGCAAAAGTCCTGACGCAGTTCTATCGCGCAGTGATCGAAAGCATCCTCTGCTTTGGCATCACTACCTGGTTTGGTGGTGCCACTGATGAGGAGAAAGTGCAACTTGAGCGCATCGTGAAACACGCCTCCAGAGTTATCGGGTGCGAACTTCCATCTGTCGCCTTGATCTACAACACGCGCTTGGTCCAAATAGAGCTAGAAACATCACAGCTGACCCCTCACACCCAGCCGGCCATCTGTTCGAGCTCCTCCCGTCCGGCAGGCGCTTCAGAGCCCTCAAAATCAGAACAAAACGTTTTAGATATTCTTTTTTTGCAGAGGCTGCTCTCGCTTTAAATTCCTCATAATGTCAAATTCATAATGCTGTAACTGACGTCACGTGATAATCCACTGGCACCTACTTGTTTATTTTTACTATTTGTTGTTTGCGTGTGTATGTGTGCACGCTTGATAGGTATTTTATTAGCTGGTAAACGTGTGTTTGCATGTATGTTTTATGAATGTTACTGCCACATAACAACATATTCCATGTGCATGTTTTATGTCAATTTGGCCAATAAACTTCGTTGAATCGTTGAATTGTTCTTGTTTTGTAATGGCTGATTTACAAAAAGAAAGATCGTCTATATTATCATCATCATCATCATTATCATCATCATCATCATTATCATCATCATCACCACCACCGCTACCACAGTAACTTTTTCTAAGTGTGCATAATCCTCTAGTTTGATGTTCAGCAAGAGTGTTTCACCAAAAATGTCTTTTACAGGTAGCATGAAAATTCAGTTGTCCACATGGATGCAACTTGTGACCATTGTTGATTTTATTCTTTATTCAGAGGGGCCAGCATCTGGATCCATTTTTGGTGAATTTTGAGAAGTCCACAGAAGCCGCCAAACCCAAACCAAGGTATGTTTGTCAACATGTGTTATTGCCATTTAAGCAATATAGAGCTCGGAGAAGGTGAATGACTATCAGTGATTTTGACGTCTTGGAGACATACAAGTATTTTATCCTGTCTAACTTAACCTGTTAAATTATTTTCTTGACCTATAGTAAGATGACCTCAGATTACTTGCTGAGCACAGTTGGTTTTCGTACAAGAGCTGAAGTCAGTACGTTTTGCAGTAGTTCTGCAATGGACACCGGGTTAGTGGTGATCAGCATGTAAGCGATGTGAGCCCCCTTACTGGGAATGCAGTGCATAAATAGGGAGTGAGTTACAATCAGAATTTTATTTTAAGCATTTTATGTGTGTGCAGCAAACCTGTGAGAAGAGGGTCTGAGGTGTCGATGGCTTCCATGTCCAGTACTTCCAGTGAAAAGGTACATATTTGTACGTAGTTGAGTGATTGAGTTGACTGACAGTGAAATTTGTTTTCGTGTGTGTGTTTTTCTGTTGTTTTTGTTTTAAGATTTATTTATTTACTTATTTATTTATTTATTCACTTTTTAAAATAAATTGTGACTTTTTGTATATTTATTAGTTATATTTTATGTAATCAGATGGTGAGCAGCCTGTACGAGAACAATGCCAACAGTGGGTTCGGTCCCCCTCACAGCAAAATAGAGCCACACCATGAGGGTACCACACTGGACGTTGATGGCCCTTATGACTGCCTTCTCTACTTTGGTCAGCTTCTCTTTTATGTCTGTCTTTTCTGTCTACACTCTGATGACTCCTTGTCAGTCGCTTTATCATTTCCCCTGCCTCCATTTAACATTGGATTTTGATCATATCAATATGACCCATGCAAATGAAATTCCAATTGCAGAGGTGCCTACCAGTATGGATTAACCGTATTTAATTCCGGCGAAGTGAATTAAATACAGAAATAGGGTAGCTTTTATAAAAATACGGAAGAGAAGTTGCCGATCACTATCTTTGCCAGCGGGGCTTCTGTTCCAGTTTCTGGTCTCAGAATAGTACTCCTGCACTTACTGTGTGTGTCTGCGGTATTTTCCGACAGGTTTTTCGATTCATGACTGTACCCTAATCAATCACGTGATGAAAGCCGAATCAAGCATGTGGCTAGTTCTTACCCAACCTCTAGACCCAAATCAAACATATGAGCCATTTGTCCAACGAATACACTCGTTTTTAGCCTTTCGAGGTGAAGACTATTATGGAGGGAACTTGTACAGGTCTGTGGCTTTGATTTTTTTATAAGTCATGGTGGCTTTGACGATGTTGCCAGGCATGTTGCATCTGCTAGACGCAAAGCTTACTTCCTGTCCAAGATCATGCTGAGAATTCTCCTGATCCCTGTGTCCAACTGTTCATGTGAAAGGGTCTTTTCTCTGGTTAGAAAAAATAAAACTGACTTTAGAGGGACTATGGGAAGTAAGACACTGCATGTCATGCTGCAGTTGAAATCAAGAAACTCAAATATTGACTGCTACAAAACAAAACTCCCTCAAACACTTCTGAAAAAGTGCAAAAAGGCCACTGCTAAGTCCTTGAAACAATAGAACTGTTTTGTTGCTGACATTACTTTTATTGGAAAGAGTATAATTCATTTTAAGTAAAACAAGTGTAGTGTTCAATAAGCTGATTTTCATGGTGATTTTAGAGTAAAAGAAGTGTGTTCAACAAGCTGATTTTCATGGTGATTTTAGAGGACTAAAAATAGACTGCTGTTTCAGAGGTAAGCCTGTCGTTACTTTATTGTGTCATAGGCTGGGTTTTGCGAAAAATAAAATACTGGCAAGTGTTACAAAATACTGGCAAACGGGTCAGGAAATACTGACAAGAAGATTAGGGGGGTGGCACCTCTGCAATTGCGATTTCAACAAAAGCATTGCAGATGCAAACCTGCACCACCCAGAATGGGATGTAGTACTAGTACTTGCAGGATGAGTTTTTGCATATTGCACTAACCAGCCTAGCATGCCAGAGTTGATATATAGGAATTTATGGACTACTTTAATTTATTGTTTGTGGTGCAATTGTTCGCTCCCTTTCATCATCATCATCATCATCATCATCATCATCATCATCATCATCATCATCATCATCATCATCATCATATTTTTGTTTGTATTTTGTATAGGCAACACAACTCTGATCAACCATTACTGTTGTTTCAGCGCGGGAGATCTACAGCATACCTGAATGGCTGCATCACACCTTGTACACCTTTCGCATCTTGGTGAAGAACATGGCGGAGGGTTACCTTGATCACTACATCCACCACAAGTTAGTTCAGGTCCTTCAGGAACACCGCATTGTCTCCCTTGTGCATCTGCTCCGAGGTGAATAGGCTAACTATAGGTGAACAGTATTACATGGTTATTGCTTTAGGTCCAGCGGACTATTCCGAGTAGGTGAACAGTAGTAATATTTGAAGAAGATAATGTAAGAAAATAATTGTGGTTAATTAAAACAATAATAGGGCAATAACTATTAAACTCCTTGGTTGTTAGTTTGCCACTTTATGTCTAGGAATTGTATCTAAAAAGGTATAAATAGTGGATGTTGGAGATGCCTGTGGATGTTTGTCCTTTTATTGTATTGAGGCAGCACATGGTTTATTTGTTTGTTCTTGTTTGATACAGTCTTTTAAACATGTTTTAAATTTTTTTATTGGTTTATAAAGCTGACAGGCAAATTTCTTTGTACTGTTTCATAGACACACACAAAAAAAACTGAAGTTTCTTGTCAGATTGACTGAGCGTTTACTATTTTCGCTCAAGAATCCAGCTTTTTACATATTTATTCACAATGACTTATTACTGCTCATGTATGTAATACTTTTTATATAGTGTATTTAGTATTTTAAATATATTTATTATAAATTTGTATTGTTTTTTTATTTGCAGATACTCTATTTTTTGATACTGATCTACCAAGGTAATGCATTATCTGGTTTGGTAAATGTGCCGATATGGAAAATGTTCAAACTTGTATTACTGAATGATTGAATGTTTATATTTTATCAATGGTAGTTTTGTTCATTATTTAGAATTAATATAATTTACATTTTGCTGGAGTGGGGTATTAATAAGAGGGCTTTTTGTTAGTCAGCCATTGTTTATAGGGTCCAGCGGACTGCAAAGCAAGAGGGGTAAGAAGGAAGGGAGGGTGGACGACAAGAAGAATAAAAGAAAAATAAGCTATTATCCTTGGCTGAGTAGCTTATGGAATGTAAATCTGTAATGTGAAAACTCATCACAGTGTGTTTCATTTGTGGGAGTGTGGTATGGGAACTCGGCTAATGTGTGTGGATGTTTGTTAGATGCAATAGTATAGACTGTGTTTCATGTGTACAGGACCGATGAGCAGAAGAAGAAGCGTTATGAGGAGGCTCTGAATGGATTCATCGACTATATTCCTGGTATGTGTGTACGTCATTGTCAAATGTACAAGCTTCTGCATCGATTCAGTGCATTTAAATGTTCCATGCATTCACCATACATCCAATACCTGTTTTTGACCCACATGCATAGCAATGTAAGTCTATAATAATAATAATAATAATTACAGGCAATTCAAACAGCGCTTTCCAAAATCACAAAGCGCTTTACACAAACAAATGTAAACACAACATGCATACATTGGTCAATAACATGCAACCACATACGCATCCCAACACCCAAAAAAAGACCAAACAAAAAATAAACAACTCACTCAGGGCGCCTAAGAAAAGGCCTCTCTAAAAAAATGGCGTCTTTAAGTTCATTTTAAAAGACGCTAGTGAAGGACTGTGACGGACAGACCGAGGCAGCGAGTTCCAGGTCTGAACGGAGAAGAAACTGAAGGCTCGACCACCGTGTCTCACCCTTTAGTATTCTGGTACACGGAACATCCTTTCATCTGCGCGCAGACAAACACACACACACTGATGCAAACTGAACACACACATTAGCTTATACATTTACTTGTATTATCTTTGAACTTTTAAGAAATTTTGCATTTGGTCTTTAGTTTAAATTTGGAAAATGGACTTGACTTTTAATGAAGTGTTGACATTTTTGCTTTGTTTCCAGAAGGCACACATTCATCTGTGCATTTTTTTCTATCACCTTTGCACTTTTGCGAAACTTTGCATTACGTCTAAATTTAAATTTGGAAAAGTTTTAATTTTTTGTTATACAATATGTGTGCGGGGTACCTGGCCACTATCATCGGGTCTACAAAGCGTTGAAGTTTTTGTTGTACAATATGTGTGCAGGGTACCTGGCGAATATCATCGGGTCTATAAGGCGTTGAAGTTTTTGTTGTACAAAATGTGTGCAGGGTACCTGGCCAATATCATCGGGTCTATAAGGCGTTGAAGTTTTTGTTGTACAATATGTGTGCAGGGTACCTGGCCACTATCATCGGGTCTAGGAAAACTGTGCAGGGCAGCAAATTCCTGGTGGACATCTTTCAGAAACCCAAACTCAATAAACAGGTATGTCACATCTTCACCATTTTACAAACATCTCAAAAGGAAGTAAAATCCACCATGCAGTGCTGTGTAAGATGTGAGACATGTTTTGATGGTGGTGTTTTCTTTTTTAATTTTTGTTTGTTTGTTAATGTTTCTACATTTACACTGTTTAGGTGTGCTAATGTCTGAAAATGCTGAACAGTTTCTGTAATTTATTATGAGCATTGTTTCATGTTGTTATGTTAATAATTATACAGGGTGCTATATATATACACGCTTTTTGCCAAATTGCCACTCAGGTTCAAGGTGCAGCGATCTGTACTAACATACTCACTCAGATGTTTCACTCACTCTCACATACACAACAACCACACATCTATCACTTAAACATGTGGTGTAAAGGCAGAACGATCACTGTTAAATGACTGAAAGAAAATCATATTTATAGTTTTGAAATTTTGGATTGACTGCATCCAATACCCTTATTAAGGGGAGTGAGGAAACCAGAGTACCCGGTTTTCAGTTATTTATCCATGTTTGCAATCTGTCATTAGTGTTGCATTTATTGTCATTACAGTATAAACATTGTTTGACAAATTTTTTTTTTTTTTTTTTTTTTAACACAGCTGAGCTACGTTATGTTGGACATCCTAATCACAGAGCTCTTTCCAGAGCTTCATGAAGGACGATCTGCTTTTTCTCCACCCAGCTCTCCGTGATCCGTCACCATGGGCATGGCAGTGACAGCAACAAGCAATGTGACACTATGTCAATGATGATGCAGATGCTTATTGGTCCTCGAGCATTACCGAATAAAAATTGTGTGCAGCACAATTGATGATGACATATCTTCAAACTAACAGATTTATTTGTGAACATTTGGACTTGGAAATGGTGACAACTTATTGTCAATAATCAACTTAACATTCCAGTAGTGGTATGGCTATGTCATGCTCAAAGACACATGAGGGTGGATCTTTTTGACCTGCTCAATGCTGTAAAGCATGTTGTGTTGTGTGATGACTGGTTCCATGACTTGTTTTACAGCTTGCTACCTGAAAATTACACTGCTAATTCGTAACTAATGCTTCCATTGCTAAACCACCTGATTTCACCTGTAACTTTGAGGGGATAAAGTGTGATCTTCTGATTGCATCTTGCTGATTCATTTATGTCATGAAGTTCTGACGTCAGAATACATTTTTTATGACTGCAAAATTGAGCCCCAAAACAGAGCCTCTTGGTGTTGGGTGGAAAAATTGAATAATAAAGGAAAATAATTGTTTTGCAGGACATTTGGCATTTGTTTGCAGAACATTTATGAGTACACCTACATCAGAGATGTATTAATTGGCTATTAACACGTGCATGTGAATTCATCAATTAGTTGTTTCACACATCAGATCATGTGAGTGTGCCACAAGGTAAAAATAATCAAAACATGCGGAAATCATATCAGTGAATTTGTTGGATTATGAACGAGTTTCAGCAGTATTATTTTCTGGGTGATGAGATATATGATTTGTCCTCATTTGACATGCTTGGTAAAATTACATATTGACTAGTAATGCGTAGACTGAATTTTATTCCCGTTTTTTCAAAATATATAAAGGAACAGAGTGCAATATCAAATTATGTGTTTTATATTCTTCCCTCTGCTATGTAGAATTTGCTTTATCTCTTTATATATAAATGGTTACATATCATGTGCAGCAGTACAACAGGTTATCAGATAGTGGTGAGGCTTGTTCACATCACTTTATATTGCGATGCATACATTGAGCATAACAAGTATGGGACTACACCTGGGATAAAACCCATTATGTATGACTTGTTTGGAACTGGAACCACTGCTATGGCCTAAGACAATTTGCTTAGAATCACTCCATGCCTCAGACCCATTCTTCCAACACTCAAACATAGGAGAAAGTGTGGAGATATGATAAGAGGTTTATAAGTATCTGCATGACTACTAGGATGTCCAACAGCCAGAGTTCAAGCTAGCAACAAGCACAATGTTTCAAGAAAATTCTTTTTGATCGCTTTGAGCTCGCTCTTTGGGTAATCGCGCTATACAAAAGTATTTAATCATTATTATTAACCCTTACCCTGGTATGATTTTCTAACATTCATTAAGGAAAGAAATGGTTCTCTGTTCAAATATTTGAAAACATTGCACAACTGTCTTTAATAAGTTAAAATCCAAGCTCGTGGTATTCTTCATCGAATGTGGTAGTGAAAAAGAAGCCATTCTTTTCAGACGTGGTAAAAGGGAAATAACTGCGATTAATAGAACCAAATGATTTGTATAAGGTGACTTTTGTCATAACAACCAGCTTAAGGATTAAGCTAGAAAAAGATGGATACAATCTGGATGTTCATGGTAACTTCTTCTCCAAGTGCATTGTCTCAAAATGGAATGACATTCCAGATGCGGACGTTTCTGTTCCCTCAGGGAACATTTTTCAAAAGCAGGTTAGACCCACCATCTCTGTAAGACCCAGAGTGCCACATTTGACTAAGATATGGTTGAACCTAATCAAAATCCATTTAGTCTACACCAGTCTTCAAAATCCACCTTCTCTCAGTTGGCTTTTAAAGAGTCTATGCGCTGCCAAGTTTTACCCTCTTGGACCTTTAAACACATAGATTTTTTTTATCCATTTGACTTCAGCAATCCTGTCATTTTTACCCACCACGCAGTTTTGCATTTAGTAAAATATTAACAGTGAGAAAGTATATGTCTTAGTGAATTACTCAAATATCAGACAGCATGCTTTTGTTTAAGTTGTGTTGAAGGTTTTTTTTTTATTTTTGTATGTATAATCTTCTTTTTTTTCTTCTACTTCTCCATCATTCTTCTTTTCTTCTTCTTCTTCTTCTTCTTATTTTATTAATTGTAATCATTACTATTATTGTAATTATTATTAATATTACTTTATTTGGTTATTTCCCCTGTTGGGGTGCCGGGGTTTTCAGTATAAATAGTATCCCTACTTTCTGGAAATTTAGTGCTTTAAATTCCCACTGTCGCTGTCTTTCTCATTTTCTCTCTCTCATTCCTGCTCTGTTCTATCAATCTGCTATACTATCCTTTTCTTCACTAGACCAGTCACCTACCTTTTTTCTTGAAAACTCTTCCTGGACAAGACTCCTTATTTGTGTATGAGGTCTGTTGGATCAGCTTGGGAATATTGGACGCTTTCTGCCAGGTGGTCACTAGGGCTTCCTATAATGTTATTATTTAGCAATGTAGGCATTTTATATGTATGTGTTTTGTTGATAATTTATAATGATGTTTGTATTCTATTTTGTTTTTGTAAACGGGGGTTCGATAAATTAGAGTACAGCTTCAGCGTCCCCTGCGTGGGATGTCTTTATTGTAAAGTGACTGGCTGGTGGAGAGCTTTCAGTTTTACCACTAGGGTTGTTTCAGCTTATCTTTTAGGCGGATCAGGGGTTGTCCGGTCCTGATTTGGCTCGGAAGAGTCCGCTGGACCTAAAGCAATAATCATGTAATGTAATGTAATTTTGTTATTATTATTATTATCATCATCATCATTATTATTATTACTGCAATAACTCTTCTATGTTCTTTTTTTGAAGATTATGAATATCTATATATCTCTCTCTATCTCTCTCTCTCTCTCTCTCTCTCTCTCTCTCTCTCTCTCTCTATATATATATATATATATATATATATATATATTATTATATATATTTTTTTATTTATTAGATATATAGATATGTGACATAATTTATCAGGTTAATTAATTTTGACTGATTTTCATTGATTGAATGATTGGTTGACTGTGTCATTAGTTTATTGAGTTTTGGTTGTTTCACACATGTTTGTTTTATCATCTATCATGATGATGTATGCATTGGGTGTTTGAGATTAAATACATTTTATTGAAACCAACAATGTTCTAGACATTAGGAATATTGTGTTTGCTCTTCTTATTTTGCTCTCCTAATTCTTCCTTTCCTCCTCCATCTCCCACCCACTTCCCACTCCCCCTATGGCCACTTTTACTTCTTCACACACTAAAACACCACTCTCCCCCACCCCAATCAAATTGTTACGTTGAAACGCGAATGATAATAATTATGGCTGAAGCGTGTACGATAGATCTAATCGTTTCGATTTGCAAAGTATTCAATAATGGAGTTTATTTACCTTTGATTTGAGTTTGCATTGTTGTTAGGAGAGGCTTTGTATAACGTTGATAATTTGCGTTAGTCGATATTATTTGAGAATCTTCTGGATCTGCGTGTTTACTCTTGATAGAAATTTCCGGATGGATATCGAAGGTCGTGAATGTTCCCGGAAGTAGAGAAAATGTGAATGACGTAAGTCAGTGATGACGATCTTTAGTTCGATTGGTGGCAGTGCGTCATTTCTACCACGTACCAAATCGTTCCAGAAAAGAGAGAGGTTATTTAATCGTGAGCCGAGTCGCTGTTGAGAGAGTAAAGTTGTTGATAGTGATTTGGAAAGTTGCTGTGAAAGTTGTTGAGTTGAATTGAGAATTGTATGCAGTTGTTGATGTGTGCTGAATAAAAGTGGAAAACTTCATACGTCGACTTTGTGACTTGTATGCTGTTTGGACGGGCTGTGTGAATAAACGAATCTGAGTTACACAACTATCAGGAATTCAAGCATCGGGGCTGAATCAGATACTGATAGAAAACACCAACATCGAACTTGAGTGTAACATTTTGGGGGTCAAGCCGCGATTCACGCCATAGCCAAGGGTTCAACTGCTACAACAAGCGAGTCAACGTTACGAGAGGCAGTCATCGAGGGTAGCCGCCAACGAGTTGCGTCGAGAGGGGCCAACATACTGGGACTACATCACCGATAGGTTCGGGTTGACTGCAAGGGCGTGTAGTCGCTGAAGAGTTGCTTCGTGAGCGAACAACAGATCGGGACTACGTAGCTGCCGTAAGACTACGTCGAGGGACAGTCTCGGAGCTACATCGCCAGTGTTACAGAGAGCGGCGAGCGGACGTCGCGTATACTTCAGCACAGGAGCGTATACATCAACACCAGCGTGGTGCAGCGTCGCATACGACGAGGACAGCGGGGCCTGCGTCAGCGAAGGCGACTAGTGACAAGCATCAGCGCTACTGCAGAAAGCGTGCTGTTCTAGAACAGTCTAGAAAGGTACAGCACAGTCAAGAACTTTCCAGAAAAAAAGAACTCTACAGTCAAGAACTTTCTAGAAGAAGAACCTTCCAGAAAAGAACTTTCTAGAAAAGAACTTTCTTGAAAAGAACTTTCCAGAAGCATCAAGATGGCTGACTTCTGGCAGAAAGGGGTTGAACTGAATCTAAAAGGCAAGCAGCTGACGGAGTACGTCAAGTCTCAGGAGAGAATACGAGAAAAAGAATTGGAAGAGAAGCGTCTAGAAAAAGAAATAGAACTAGAACAGAAGCGTCTAGAAGTAGAAGAGCAGCGTCGCCGTGAAGAAAGAGAATTTGAACTGAAGCGTCTGGAAATTGAACAGCAGCGGCAAGAAAGAGAAGATGAGCGCAGGCGTGAGGAAAGAGAAGCTGATCGTCAGTTCCAACTAGAGTTGGCGCGCATCCAGCAACAGCAGCATGCGCCACAAGTTATCAGTGACAACACGGCTCCAAAATTGCCAGCTTTCGTCGACGGGAAGGACCAGATTGACAGTTATCTGGCGAGATTCGAAAGGTTCGCTGAAAGCTCTAACTGGCAACCTCAAGACTGGGCAATTCGACTGAGTGCACTTCTGACGGGGCAAGCTCTCGAAGTTTACACCAGACTGTCGAACGATGACGCCAAAAACTACGACGTCTTGAAAGAGGCCCTGTTGCAGTGCTACAACTTTACAGAGAAGGGCTACCGTAAACGCTTCCGTGAATGCCGGCCTAAGTCAGACGAGACGCCAAAGCAGTTTGTGGAGCGCCTGTCGTCATATCTACACAAGTGGGTGGAGTTATCAGGCGAAATGAAGTCTTACGACAGTCTCCATGACCTGATTGTGAAAGAACAATTTCTCAATGCCTGTCACAAGGACCTAGCGACCCACTTAGAAGAACAAAAGCTGCAGACGCTTAAAGATGTGACTGAGGCTGCTGAAAGATATCTTATCGCTCATGGGAAAACCCTGGGGCCACCCAGCGCGACGAAACATTTTCAGAAGACTGCAAACCATGGGAACCAGATCCAAGGAAGCCAGACGAGCCAGAGACAGACGGACTCCACGCCACCTCCCAGGGAAGGGCATTCAAGAGGCTGTTTCACCTGCAACGCTACAGACCACAGGGCGGCTAATTGTCCTCAAAACAAAAGTAGCGGACAGCGGAGCAGTACGGACAACGCAGCGGCGGGCAACCGGCAGAGGCGGTTCTCCAATCAACGGCAAACCAGTAGATCTGACCATCAGGTGTGCGGCGGGAGCGTCATTCTTCCGAGTGAGATCGAGCGCACAGCTACCCCTGCCGACGTGCAAGAGTGCATGACCGATGGCCAACTTCTCCTTGCCAACGGAAAATCCATCCCCGTCGTCGCCAGCGCAGCTGTGACCGTCCAGAACATGCCAGTTTCAAAGGGACGCGTCGGAAATCATGAAGTGACTGTCTTAAGAGACTCTGGCTGCAGTGGGGTCATCGTCAGAGAAGACCTAATCGCTAAAGAACAGTTCACTGGCGATTCAAAATGGACACTTATGGCCGACAGCAAATGTGTGAGAGCGCCAGTTGCGAAGATTCATGTCAACACCCCTTTCTACATAGGCGAAGTCGAAGCGGTTTGCCTGAAGAAGCCGCTGTATGATTTGATGATCGGGAATATCGACGGCGCGAGACGACCCGACGACCCCGATCCAGAGTGGAGTCCTGCCTCAATCCAACGCGTCGAAGTTGTGGAGGAGGATCCATTGCCGTTTCCCGATGGAGACCTTACAGAGCTGCTACGGGACAATGTGGTTACTCCGGCTCAGCCCTGCCGACCAGAGATCGTCAGTGCTGTTACTACCAGGGCCCAGGCCAAGAGAGACAAGGTGTCTACACCACTGAAGGTCGCCGACAACTCCAAAGCTGCCATCGTGGACAGAGATAAGCTGATCCAGCTCCAGGAAGCTGATAGCACTTTAAACAAGTATAGGAACCGCCAAGACCACGTGACCAAAGGCAGTGGTACGGTCTATTTTGAGGTGAAGGCCAAGATCCTGTACCGAATCTTCCAGCACCCGAGGGTCAACGGAGGGAAACCACTACGTCAAGTCTTGGTACCGTTACCCCTAAGGCGCCAGGTGATGGAAGTAGCGCATGACTCAATCATGGGAGGTCACCTAGGTATCAAGAAGACGTCAGACCGAATCCAGGCGGTATTCTACTGGCCAGGACTTCATGCGGACGTCAGCCGTTTCTGCCGATCATGTGACATTTGCCAGAAGACCATACCTCGAGGAAGGGTCCCGAAAGTGCCTATGCAGAGGATGCCTCTGATCGACCGACCTTTCAAGAGGGTGGCCTTAGACTTAATCGGCGAAATAAGACCTCCGAGTGAAGAAGGTCATCGATGGGTACTGACTTTAGTGGACTATGCAACTCGGTACCCAGAAGCAGTGCCACTGAAGAAGATTGACACTGAAACTGTAGCAGAGGCACTGGTGGACATGTTCAGTAGACTTGGAGTGCCTGAAGAAATTCTGACAGACCTCGGGACGCAGTTCGTCTCTGACTGTATGAAGGAGGTCAACAGACTGCTGAGCATCCGGCATTTAACTACGACACCCTACCATCCGATGTGCAACGGGCTCGTCGAAAAGTTCAATGCTACGCTGAAGTCCACCTTGAAGAAACTGTGCAGCGAGCAGCCCAGACAATGGCATCGTTACATCAACGCCTTACTGTTCGCCTACAGAGAAGTGCCGCAGGAGTCCACCGGCTTTTCTCCGTTCGAGCTGCTGTACGGAAGAACCATCCGAGGGCCGATGCACATCCTGAAAGAACTGTGGACGAAAGAAGTAGAAACCCCAGAGGTGAAGAACAGCTACCAGTACGTGTTTGAGCTACGGGAGAAGCTGGAGCAAACTCTCGAGATAGCCAGAGAAAACCTGAAGAAGTCCCAAGACTGTGGAAAGCACTACTATGACCGTAGGGCTGTGAACAGGAAGTTCAAACCTGGCAACAAAGTGCTGGTGCTGCTACCTACCGATCACAATAAGTTGCTGATGCAGTGGAAAGGCCCGTACGAAGTGGAGACCGTGGTGGGAATCAACGACTACAAGGTGAAGGTCGGCCAGCATTCCAAGATATACCACGCCAACCTCCTTAAGCTGTACGTGGAAAGGCCATCAGAAACTGTACATGCAGCAACAGCAGCTGTGACCGACGACAGCTTTGACAGCGAAGAACTGTTGGAACTGGGAGACTTCCACAGCAAAGAAGGCATCGATGATGTTAAGCTAGGACCGAGCTTGACGGAAGGTCAAACGTTGGAGCTCGAGGACCTTATGGGCGAGTTTCCCCATAACTTCAATGATGTCCCAGGCTCTACGACTTTAGTCGAACATGAAGTCCACACCCAGACCTGGAAGGAGCATCTGCAGACCTTGAGGGAGCAGTTCCACCGTCCCGCAGAAGCCAACCTGACCGTGAGACCCAGCGAATGCATCCTGGGAGCTGACAACGTCGACTGCGTCGGACATCCGATGGAAGAAGGAGACAACGGAGGACGCACTGATTCCGGGGAAGCCCACGTGATCATCGTCTTTGACCCTGGGCCGATGACGACCGCAACTGACGAGGGCGTCGTTTCCTTGCGAAGGAAAGAACATTGACTGTGTGGAGAACATTGGCAATATCTAAATAGACTTGCAGATGAGAAACATTGACCTTGTGTGAATGAACTGTGAACATTGACAGTATCCAGAAAGACTTGCGGATGAAAAACATGGACTCTGTGTATATAAACTGAGAACATTGACAGTAAATGAGACAGTCTGAAATAAGTTTTAATTCTGAACTTTGTTTGTGCATTACGTTTCAACGTTGTTGAAAGAAATTGGGTAAATTTCTTCTTGAGTGGGGGGTTATGTTACGTTGAAACGCGAATGATAATATGGCTGAAGCGTGTACGATAGATCTAATCGTTTCGATTTGCAAAGTATTCAATAATGGAGTTTATTTACCTTTGATTTGAGTTTGCATTGTTGTTAGGAGAGGCTTTGTATAACGTTGATAATTTGCGTTAGTCGATATTATTTGAGAATCTTCTGGATCTGCGTGTTTACTCTTGATAGAAATTTCCGGATGGATATCGAAGGTCGTGAATGTTCCCGGAAGTAGAGAAAATGTGAATGACGTAAGTCAGTGATGACGATCTTTAGTTCGATTGGTGGCAGTGGTCATTTCTACCACGTACCAAATCGTTCCAGAAAAGAGAGAGGTTATTTAATCGTGAGCCGAGTCGCTGTTGAGAGAGTAAAGTTGTTGATAGTGATTTGGAAAGTTGCTGTGAAAGTTGTTGAGTTGAATTGAGAATTGTATGCAGTTGTTGATCCTATCCTATCCTGTCCCATAACCCGAAGGTCGTGGGGGCACCACAGATGATCGCTTAACCAGCATACTCCATCTTTCTCTGTCCTCAGCAGCCCTCATGGCTTCGCTCAGTGTCAAACCAGTCCATTCTCGAATGTTGTCCTCCCACCTCTTTTTCGGTCTCCCCCTTCTTCTACCTCCTTGCACTGTGCCTTGTAGAATGGTCTTTGCAAGGCCTGATGATCTGGTGACGTGGCCATACCATCGGAGTTTCCGTTTCTTCACCACTGTGAGCAGGTCATCGTGTTGTCCAATGGCTTGTGTGATGGTCTGTCGGACTTCAACGTTGGTGATGTGTTGGGTATAGGAAATGCACAGAAGTCTTCTGTAGCACCTCATCTCCATGCTTTGTATTCTTCGTTGGAGATCTGCTGTGAGGGTCCATGCTTCGCAAGCATATAGGAAGATGGAGATGACCAGAGATCGCAGCAGTCTTACTTTGGAATGTAGACTGATGGTTCTGTCTTTCCAAATGGGCTTCAACCTTGTCAGGGCAGCAGTTGTTTGTGCGATCCTGGAGAGGACTTCCTGTCGAGACCCATTGTCTGACACAATGGCTCCTAAATATTTGAAGCTGTGCACTGTGTTGAGGGATTGGCCTTGTACTTTGATGTCCGTGTTGATGCCATTGGTGTTGTTGGTCATCATTTTGGTCTTCTCTGCACTTATTTCCATTCCATAAGCTCTGGAGGTGGTGTCAAGCCTCTGTACAAGCTGTTCAAGTTCTTGTTCCTCTCCAGCCAATCCATCAATATCATCCGCAAAACGAAGATTGGAGATTGCTCTGCCCCCTATGCTGACTGTGCCTTCGTGATCTGCAAGAGCATCTGACATGATGCGCTCTAGGAAGATGTTGAAGAGTGTTGGAGAGAGTAGGCATCCTTGACGCACACCGATTGTTGTTCTGAACCAGTTCCCGATGACGCTGTTATGGAGGACTGCACTGGTAGCCTTGTCATACAGGCTTTTGATGACTTCTATGATTTTAGGGCTGATGTTGTACACTTTCATGGTTGCCCATAGAGCTGCATGCCAGACTCGGTCAAATGCCTTCTTGAAGTCTATGAACACATGATATAGATGTTGTTGGTGCTGTAGGTATTTCTCACAGATTATTCTGAGGTTGAAAATCTGTTCAGTGGTACTTCGCCCTGCCATGAATCCTGCTTGTTCTTCAGCTATGATTTGTTCAGCTTGTGGTTTCAACCTGTTGAGTATTATTTTCAGGAGGACCTTGCTGGGATGGCTGATGAGGCTGATGGTGCGGTAATTTTCACACTCCTGAAGGTTACCTTTTTTAGGAAGAGTGATGACAAGCGACTGGGTCCATGGTGTAGGCCATTCCCCACTCTGCCAGATCTTGTTACAGATAGTGGTGAGAGCATCAGTCATCGCTTCTCCTCCTGCTTGTAGCAGTTCCGCTGGTATGTTGTCCACTCCCGCTGACTTCCCTTTCTTCAGCGATTGCACTGCTGCCTCAACTTCTTCCCGGAGAATTGGGAGGATTTCTTCTTCTTCTCTGCTCTCGGGACATGCTAGAACTGATGGGTCTCCATTTGGTGTATGGTTGTAAAGGTCAGAGCAGTACTCTGTCCATCTGTCCAAGACTTCTTGTTCTTCTGTAAGGCAAATGCCAGACTTGCTTTGGATAGTGGAGACTTTGGGCTGTTTAACACTTGTCAGCCGCTTCACAGTCTGGTAGGCCTTCTTGCTGTTGTTCTTGTTCAGATTGTTCTCTATTTCCTGGCATTGATCTTCTATCCAGTTCTCCTTTGCTGTGCGCATGCCTTTTCGGATGTCATTGTTGATTTTTCGGTAGACATCAGCTCCCTGTGAGGTGTTCTTTTTCTTTTTTAACTCTCTTCGTTTATCACACAGATCCAAAAGTTCAGGTGTGATCCACGGCTTCTTCTTTGGTCGGTGCTTGCCAAGGATCTCAGTGGCGGCATCTGTTACAGCTGAGTTGAAGGTATTGGTCATGGTGTTGACATCTACTTCGCCTGCCCCCAAAATAAGCAGTGGTGCAAATTTCCCTCCAATTGTGGCCTGAAATATTTTTGCCACCTCCGGGTCTTGCAGTTTGTCCAGGTCGAACTTCAGCCTAGTGCACTTTGCTGTATTTACTCTCTTCAAATGGAGCCGGAAAGACATCATCACGAGATCGTGGTCACTTCCAATGTCTGCTCCTGGAAAAGTGCGTGTCCTGCCAATGTTGATGCTTGATCTGAAGCGTTTCTTGACCATGATGTAGTCGATCTGGTTGTGATGTTCCCCGCCGGGACTGTGCCATGTCCATCGTCTGGATTTTTTGTGGAGACCAAGCGTGTTTGCCAGTACCAGATTGTTGTATCTGGCAAACTCCAATAGCCTCAGACCCCTGTCATTTGTCTCGTTGTTGCAGTGGGGTCCGCATGTGTCTCCCCAGTTGCGGTGCGCATCTTGGCCAACCTTGGCATTCCAGTCGCCTTGCACTATGACTATGTCCTTCTTCGGCACTTGGTCAAGGACCGCCTGTATATTTTCATAAAAATCCTCCACTTCGCTGTCTTCATAGTCTGATGTTGGGGCATAGGCCTGGATGATGGTAATGTTGAAAGGGGTTGCTCTCAGACGGATGGTAATGAGTCTACTGGAGACTGGGCGGCAACCCATGACAGTGGCTAGAATGTTCTTGTGGACCAAGAATCCAACGCCGTGTTCGTGCCTGTCATCTCTACCGCTGAAATAGAGCTTGTGGCCTTTGTCAGTCGTTGTTTCACCTAGGCCTTTCCAGCGCAGTTCGCTGATACCTAGAACGTTCCATCGATAGTGGTCCAGCTCGTGGGCCAGTTCTTCTAATTTTCCTTCCGCAGTTAGGGTCCTGACGTTCCAGGTTCCTATGACGATGTTGTTTCTCGTGCGGATCTTGCTATATTGTCCATCAGTAGCATACTTAACACCTCCGTCCTGGTGGCCAACGGAAGGCGCGGTCCTTGTGCCGGGTGACGGCCCGGGCGACGACCGATCCGGTATGGAATTAGTGGATTGTGTCATCATGTAGTGTGTCTTGGGCAAAAAAGACCTGGCAGGGCCCAATCCTCTCCAGGCTGTTGGCCACAGCCGAAATCCACGAATACAGTGTGGCTCGCCTTGGCCCTGAGCACGTGGTCGTTGAACCTGTAGTAACGTGAGGTTCCTCCGCCCTGGCCGGTGACTTCTGTGTAGAAGACTTTCGCCCAGTGATGCCGTGCTAACATCACCCCTGTTAGTCGCCTCTTACGACACGCCGGGAAACGTTGGGTCTATTCTATTTGCCCGAACCCACAGAGCAGTTGTTGATGTGTGCTGAATAAAAGTGGAAAACTTCATACGTCGACTTTGTGACTTGTATGCTGTTTGGACGGGCTGTGTGAATAAACGAATCTGAGTTACACAACTATCAGGAATTCAAGCATCGGGGCTGAATCAGATACTGATAGAAAACACCAACATCAAACGGAGTGTAACACAAATAAATACACAAATAAATACAAGTAAATAGCTAAAATGACATAACAATTAACAATCGATCTTGGCTTGCCAGAAATACAGTGCAAATAAAACATTGGTTTAAATTTTTTTTTTTTAATGATGCTACAAAACTAACTAATAAAAAAGAAATGCGCGGAACAAAACAAAACAAAAACTACCCGTGTTTACAACAACCAAAAAAAAAAAAAAAATGGAAATAAGGAAGTTGTTTGTTCGGTACTTCGCCTAGCAGACGACAAATTCTAAGCGCGCGCCCTCTTCAAGGGGAGGCTACGCGTGAACGCACAAGTGACTTCCCTGTCACGTTGTTTGGCCTGGCAGACGAACTTTGCCAGACGCTTTAGTAAGATGGTTGAATAACTGACGTGTGCTCGATCTCTTTTGTTTTTTTTTAAATGTTAAAGAAAACACCAGGACATGTAAAAGAATGGATTACTGACAAAAGGGTGAGTACTGAGTGTTTTTGGTGTCAATAAACAACTTTAGCAGAAGACAGAATGAGAATAGTCTAGTGCCCATTTTGATGAAAGAAAAGCTGTTGTCTTTCTTTAACGACTTTGATTACAGTGGGGTTCCTTGATATATCTTCCGGGATTTGAGTTTACGTTACCTCATTAAGTATCAGCTACCTGTATGTACCGTGTTGAATTATATCTTTTTCGCGTTGTTTTGTTAAAATAAATTAATAAATCATTTAAATATAATAATTATTACCTGCTCAGAGTCAGAACAACAGAAACAGTCAAGGGTTGCAGTTATTATTATTAATATTATTATTATTATTGTTATTATTATTATTATTATTATTATTATTAATTTATTTATTTATAAGGCGCTTTCCCTCGCAGAGATCAAAGCGCACCCAAACACACCCACACACACACCTTGTGTACCGCACAGACGCACACACAAATAGCAGCTTTTTTAAAAAAACAAAAAACCTTTCAAGTTTCAGCTGTTTGTATCATGTATGTCTTCAACTTTTTCTTAAAACAGTTGTAGGATGTCCCATGGTGTGTATCGGCTGGGAGGCTATTCCATTTCAATGGTCCTTGAAAAGAAAATGATCTCTCATCACATGATTTGTTTTTAAATGCTTGAGGTTTTAGTTTCATGAATCATGGTGTCATTACCTGCCACCAGAGCGGAGAGATCTTTAAGGTGTGTAGATATGGAGGAGGTCTGACGAGGGGTGTCATTTGATAGTGCATTGTAGCACATGCATGCATGTTGCATGCATGACAAATCTTTAGCATCACTTTCATTCATGACTAAATAATGTAGGCAATCAGGACACAGACACTTGATACTAATAAATACTGTGTGGGATTGTAGTGCCAACAAAGCATTGTGTAGACAAAATATATGAAAACTCCACTAAAAATACTCCACTAATTTAATTAGTTGATTCTCAATTGTTTGGCACAAAAACTAAGGCAGTAAGGGTCGGGGTCTGTGATTCTTGTTCAGTCTGTCAAACTATCACTTTGCTATGCTTAGGTGAGTGAGCAAATATTGTGGCATTAAATTGTTCATTGGATACGACTGTACTTGTGTTTAAATTTTAATCTACTGAAAAATCAATTGATGATAATGTAAACTTGTGATATAGATCTAGATCAGTAATACTTTGAAAGGATTGGACTTACAGAGGCTGACTAGTGATCTACTGAAAGGACACTGAGGTCACAATAAATTAATGTTACATATTAAATTTTAATTATGGTCTCCTCACAGTACAATTTCAGTCCAATTAACTTTCACTTGCCAGCTAAAATCAACTGTAAACTGTAAAGTTCTGTGTTTATAATCTGCGTATTAGGGTGGCCCCAGTGTACTGTGAGGTCAAGGCACAGTAGTAATGACTAAGTATAAAATGAGGTTTATTTTTCTGTAGAACTGTAGGTCCCAACGACTTGCGAAAGTAAGTATAAAATAAGTGTAGAAGTGTTTTACTCATAATCAGGTAGCTGTTAAATACTGTGAGAAATTAACTGACATGTTGGGCACAGGTATAACAATATTATTATATAGGGTGGGATTTTATTTTTAATTATAACATTTTACACATTTTTGCTGAATTTAGCTGAATTTTGTAAAAGGGAAATGACATTCAACGGATGCTTGTAAAAAATTATACGCTTCTTGACAAGCTTATTAAGCAGCATGGATTTAGCAGCATTCAGTGCAAAAACATGAAAACTTGAACTTATGACTATGAGTTATGTATAGGCGACGTGGGTTCAAATCCTGACTTCAGCAAACTACTGTGTGATTGCTGGATATTAGTGGCCAGTGCCTTGAGAACCACTCTGAGCTTATTAGTGTGCTTTGTAAGAGCGATCTCTTTCTTTTTTTTACATGCAACAAGACTGCTCAAGTGGTTTTTTTGTACACGTCTTCTTTTGTATTCTGAGTGAAGATGTGATGCTGGACGATTCAGTATCTCTTCATTTTTTCTTAAAAAAAAAAAATTAAATAGTTGGTGTGCGTTATTCGTTATTTCTCACTCAGAGCTTTTATTTCAAACTTTGTTTGAAGACCAGATATTGCCTGGGTGGATTTGGGTATGAACTGCTCTAATGATGTTGTAGGAGCCAAGTTTGGTTTCATTACCTTGACTTGAGCTTGAGTCTTGACTGTTGAATCTTCAGCCATACCGACACTGACATTTTGAGTATGTTGCCTCCCAAACATGAAGTGTGCTGATCACAGTACTTTAAAGTTTCTAGTATTAATCCTTGCCCATCTTTCTGATCAGTATCACCAACTTTGACACACTGAGATTGTTCTGCCATGCACATTTCTGTCGCACTTAAGTATAATGCTAAAGGTTCAAACTTCAAATAACTGAAATGGTCCTGAGCATTTCAAAATGTTACCGTTTGTGAAAATCAAACTGTGCTCCCCTGTATCATATAAATAATTTACTTTGTCTGCTCTGCTGTCCTCATGTATTTTGTAGATCTTCTTGAAGCAGGCCTATTTGTGAGTCACAGATCAAAACCAAACCCAGTTATGTTTGTACGTACTGAGGCTAAATGAAGAAGTGCTGTTGCTCTGTTTGGTGAAATGTGTGTCAAAGGTGAGGATGGTTGCAAAAAAAGTTGACATTCACCTATCTATCTATGTTGTGGCTATACGGTATACCTCATTACACTAGCCTGCATCCCTTAATTGCCTCCAAGGCCAATTACACCTATGACTTACATCCCAAATGCTTTGTATAATTATCATTAATAATTACTGTATACATTCACTTATCTAAGTTAATTAGTTCCTCAATGACAGAACATGATTACATGTATGTTCACACATCATTCACTGGCTTAATGACAACTAACGTCATAGATTGGTTTATAATATTGTAGGTCTGAGTTGCTTTTAAATCCAGCTAGTTAATGTTACAGTATGATAATTGATATAGATGCTAGCTTGTATCTGCTCTCAGAGGTTAATCTTGCCACTTTTGAAGTACAGAGGCAGAAGGGAAGGGGAGGGGATTGGGAGTTTGTGAGGTGTGAGTGTGAAGTGGTGAAAATCAGAAAAAAAAGTAGAATGATACTACTAGTAGTAGTACTAGTGCAAAATACTGGTCCAAAGTTCTTACTCAGCGGAGATCATAGTTAATATTGCAACATTTTTTAAGTGCCAGTTTAACTTTATAGATCATCTGTTGTTGTGTGATGTTTATTGCCTCCAGGTAATGATCATGATGCATTAGTTGATTTAAATCACATTTAGACTGAGCGCTACGTTAAATTTATATAACGTGTAATTGTACTGTTAATTATGCAGTCAGTTCATGTTTGTTTAATTAACAGTTTAAGGAAGTGGAGCTTTTGATTGCATAATCAGGATAATTTTACCACATAAATAGTGGAAGAATGAAAGCTGCATTTGCTTCCACTTGCTGTAATAGTTTAAAGAGTGGAAATCATTTAAAAGTGTTGTGTGGTAAGTTACCCAAGAATGCAGAGAGTTGTGCCACACTTATCTTGCAAGCTAAACATCCCCCACTGCTTTGTAGTGGTTTGTCAGAGGCTGAGGCTGATGTGAGTATGGCTACTCCAGACCTTACTGTACTATAGTGATTCACTGTCTCTTTACCTTTGTTCTGGCTTTTAGCCCTACACTACAGTATTAGCGGGAGGCATAGTGATTCAGACCACATGGTTTATTTAGTTTATAGGAAAAAAAGGAGAACATTCAAAATAAAAAAAAAGACACAAGGGATGGGAAGTAATAAGATAAAAATTCAAGGATGGGAAGTTAAAAGATATTGCCAGGTAGTGGAGCACTTGGACAGAGAAAGCGATAAAAGAGCTAAAACTTGACAAGGATTTAAACTGTTATAAATTTTATTTTAGTAATGTATAAGAAGTGATATAAGTGGAAACACTAACAATGTTTGAGAAACACTTATCTGTCAGTATTTTGGCTTTAATGCAAACTGCTTGAAACCAAGATACATTTCTGTATTGTAATCACGTAAATTTAAGATCATTCAAAATCAAATCTTTATCATTAATTAAGCTATGTCGAATCTGTGTGACTGTTACAGAATGTAACATGAATGTTGAAAACAACAGGTCATACAAAATATGTATTGTTGTTTAGTGTATCTGGCTGATCTCTGTTCCCATGCTTACCTGTTATACACCAGTACCAGGTCAACACATTGCAAGTGTCAGTTATTTTAGTATTTTGTGTGTGTAATAAATGTGTGCGCTTTTTAGTGTGTATAAATTTATGTGTTTTGTGTGTGTGTAGTCACTGTAGTGTGCATTTGTGTGTGTTTGTGTGTGTGTGTTTTGTTTGTGATTGAGAGTTTAAAGAGAGATTCATTTTTATGTGGAGACAGAGAAGTGTGTGTGAACTGTACAATGCATGTTTGTTAAGAAAGAGGAAGTGAAAAACTGAATGATGTCTCTCAAACGAACGAACGAACATTGAGATTTAACATCTACACCCACCATTGGCGATATGGCAGACAGGAATAACCATCCCACTCCCAGGCAACAAGGGGTAGGGACCTGAATCAACACTGAACCAGCAGAGCAATCATACTGCTAAAATGGACAGTGAAAATGGCCACATTTTATAACGCCCAACCTGGGTCATCGGTGTGCCAGGCGAACGCTTTACCATTTGAGCTACGGCAGTGGGACGATGTCTCTCAATTTATTCATGTTATGCTGCATAGTCACTGACAGGATTTACACAAATGTAATTTATTTTTAACAAAAGAGAACAGTTAAGCAACAGCATCTTTGTCCTGGTTTGCTTACTGGGACTGTTTAAGATTTATATCCTGCTGTGGACTGGTAAATGTAATAATTCAGTTTATTTATCATTTTATGAATCAGTAGTAACAGTGGCAACAGCACTAAGGGCAAAGTAAAAGCCAAAACAGTTGGTGAATTAACATTTCTGAACACCAAACTGTCTCTTCTGCTCATTGTTAATGTTAGTTTGTTGTTTTTCTCGATCATTAATTTAAAGGGTGCCCAGGGAGGAAGGGAGTGGAGAGTTACGAAGGAGTGGAAGAGAAACATGTGTAGCTTATGCCTTGAGGAGGAAGATGTGTTTATTTATCGTATGTTCAAGCATCTATGAATTTGCTATACAGAGTATTTTCATCATGATTTTTCCGTTTTGGATACTTTGGCAAAGTTTGAGTATCGACAAACTGCATTCTTGCCATTATTAACTTGAGAAAGTCTGTGATAATGATTGTGAATGAGGAAGTTATCAGGAGACTTTAGGCTAAGGAAATTATTATGATTTTATTGTTATTGCTAATTTATTTTGTATTGTTTCGTAGTTATAATATTCTATAGGAAATTGTTTTCATTCAACTGAATTGTTAATTTTGAATTGTTTCATTGTTTATGTTATCCTGCATTGTATTTGATTACCTTTGGCTCTCACTGTTTCTACAATGCAGGTCTGCAGAAGCTGCTTATAAGTTATAAACTGTAATAAGGATTTGCAGTAAAATTGGTTATTTCCTATTGAAATTCACTTAATTACACAAGTGATGTGAAGAATTGAGATAAACAGTTTTTAGAGATCTCTCTCTATAATACTATATATTCTTTTGTGGCTAAGAGTAGTAGTAGTGAATAAACTCAAAAATTCTAGTCATGTATGATGTGACCAAATAGAGATTTTAAAAAAAATTTCAGACTGATCTACAATCATGAGTTAAGGTCAATAATAATCTAATAATTAATAATAATCTATTAAGTTAAGACTTGCACAAACCCGGCAGAAGAAAAAAACAAAACGTCTAACACCATATGTACTTTTTGCGTCCTGCAAGAAAATCATTTGAAGTTGTCATTAGATTTTGAATGCTTTGAGTGTTGAAAGTACTATGAAATGATTGATGTTTATGCTTGCTTCATTGCAGCGGCAGAGGCATGAAAGGTATGAATAGATGTGATGTGATACACCAGAATGTCAACCTAAAAACAACTATGAGCTGAATTGAAATCAGCTACACTTTTTTGTATACTCTACAGGTACGTACTTTTGTGGTTTGTTTGTTATCTCCCAACTCATCATTTGATTTATTATATTTATTGCATGCAGCATAGCAATGTGAGTCTATGTCTTTCCCGCCACCCACCCACCCCACCTTCCTCCTTTTTCCATTCCCCTTCCCCCACCCTCTCCCCCCAAAATCCCTATGTTTGCAAATCTGTGCGAGGCAAGTCCTAAATAGTTCAAAAATGATATCGAAACATAAAAGTCTGTCCACCCATTCATCTGCTTTCTGCAGTCTGTCTGTGTACTCAGAGCCTATTTCGACTATCACAGCCAAACTTGGTAAGATGGTATATACCCAGGTGGCTTCGAAAATCATCAGTGAATGAATGACTTCACTTCAAAGTCAGCAAAAGTTAGTTAAAAAATGGCAATTTTTCACAAAATTTCACTGTTTTTCTAGGTTATGATTTATTAATATTAAACTTATGATTCTTTGATGCATGATATATATATGACTGAATGAGACACAAATACATGTACTTTACAAATTTGGTCAACCTCACTCCAAGGTCAAGGTCAGGCTGTCCAAAGTGGATTTTTATAGGTACTTTGAAGTGACCTTGACCCTAAACTATGAGAGATATAAAGTCCAAACTTGTTGTATTTAAAGATGATAAATTGATCTTTCATTCAGTTTTTGCATTGATATTGACGGTCAAGGTCATTTTAGGGCTTGCAAAAATAGTGGAATGGCTGTTTATTTAACCTATATTATGCAACAACATTGGGTTATTTCATAAGACATGCATGAGAGATCACATGAAGGTCAAGGTCATCCCAAGTTTTTTGGCATTTTACAACTTTTTTCTGTAATTTATTAGATAGTATGTGAGTGTATTTGGAGCTGGAGGTCAAGGTCTGTTGGATCAGCTTGGGAATATTGGACGCTTTCTGCCAGGTGGTCACTAGGGCTTCCTATGATGTTATTATTTAGCAATGTAGGCATTTTATATATGTGTTTTGTTGATAATTTATAATGATGTTTGTATTCTATTTTGTTTTTGTAAACGGGGGTTCGATAAGTTGGGGTGAAGCCTCAGCCGTCCCCTGCGTGGGATGTCTTTATTGTAAAGTGACTGGCTGGTGGAGGGCATTCAGTTTTCCCACTAGGGTTGTTTCGGCAGATCTTTTATGCGGATTGGGGGTTGTCCGGTCCTGATTTGGCTCGGAAGAGTCCGCTGGACCTAAAGCAACAATTATGTAATGTAATGTAAAGCTGGAGGTCAGTGTCATCTCAAGGTCAAGAGCATAGAAAGGTGAAAGTCGGGAATTACTTTGCATTTTGTTTTTTATGGGCCCTCATTTTTTAGTTGCATAAGGAGCATGTGAGCCATATGGGCCTTGCCCTTCTAGTCGTAAAATGCTATGTGTATGTGTTGTGTGGGTGTTTGTGTGTGTGTTTGTTTTATAGTTTAATTTTAAAACGCTGCATGATAAAGCCAAGAGAGGTCACTCACTGTATCAATACTTCCTGTGGCTCCCTGGATATCTTCACTCCACTCTCTCCCATGCTTACTGGCATCTCGTGTATTAGCACATTTCATGCAGCGTAGCTGAGATTTGAAAAGGCCCAATGCCTCTTCTCCAGTCTCAGCAGATGGGGCTTTGAAGCCTTACCCATTAGGCCCAGAAGCCCTAATGATGCGAGCCAGCAAACTTTCTCCTTCTTTCTCTCTCTTGTCCGACCACACGATTCCGATGAGTTCATCTGAAAGAAAAGTTCAAGTAAATCTGCAATCTAGGTCTCATCGCCATCTGCTACACTCGATAACTGGGAGCAGGCCTTATTAAGTCACGGCTGTTCTGTATGGAGCACATAACCCATCTATTAACATTAGTACTGGCAATACTGGCAGTATAACTGTACATACAAAACACTTCCATTATTATAATGGAATTTGGTTTAGAAGTGTTCTGTATGTACTGTAATATTGATAGTACTGATGCTAATGAATGGGTGACCTTGCTTGCAAGGCAACCACCAAACAACACAACAAGATTGAAACAAGCGCATGACACTCCCCAATTCACCCAGCTGTGAATGGGTGCCTGGATCTGTTTAGAACTGGGGAAGGTAAAGCAGCAAGAGAGGAGATAGGCACTGCCCTCATTAAGTTGGCCTAGAGAAAAGGGAGGTCCCAAGTGCTTTGTTCCCCCCTACAACCTAAAGGTTACGGGGACACCTTTACCCTTTTACTAAGGCTAATTATTAGTTGCATGTTTTAGGTGACTGAAGGACAGCATCAGGATGTTGCAACAAATCTTGAAGGATCTCTACGTGGATCCTGAGATCCTGGCTGAACTGGATGATGAGCAGAAGCAGATGCTTTTTGTCAAAATGAGAGCTGTAAGTACACGTTCTTCTCCTTCTTCATCAAGATCTGTTTTCTTGTTCATCTTCTTCCTTTTCCTCTTTTTTTTTATTCTGTATCATCCTTCTTTCATGTTTGTCTTCTTATTGTTAATTGTCCACCTTTCGTTCCATGTTCTTCTTCTATTCTTCTTCTTCTTTGAAATGCCTGAACAGGTTCATGGAGGTATTTCGTGAAAATGGGATGAGTCTTCAAGAACTCAGCCCCAAAACTCTGGATTGCAACATGGTCTTCGAGAAAGGATTGAAGATGCATTTGTTTTTGCCTCAGATCGAATCAGTTTTGCCACCCTGTCTGTTCACTTTCATCTTTCATCATGCTTTAGAAGTGAACATCATCATAAAATTATGTGTTTCATAAAATGATATTTACAAGCAGTGTGTGCAAACACCCATATGTTTAATAAAAGGACAAAGTTCCAAAGGCACTGTTTATTGATTTATTTTATTATGCTTTATTTTGACTTATTTATGCATTTATTTATTTTGTTTAAACATATTTATTTGATTTTGCTGCTCCACAGGAACAAGTGCGTCGGTGGAATGAGAGAGAAGATGAGTTTGAGAAAGAGGTGATCAACAACCCTTACAAACAACAGAAGAAAAATAATGGTACGTCTCTGTCTGTCTGTTTTCCCAGTCTCCTTATTTCTGTCTCTCTCTCCCTCCCTCTCTGTTCACCCATTCCTCCCTCTCTCTCTCTCTCTTTATCGCTCTCTCATTCCCTTCTCTTTTCCTCCCCCCCCCCCTCTCTCTCTCGCTCTCTCTCTCCTGTCCTATCCTATTACTCTAGAGGGGGAAATCGGCTACCCTAAACTAATTGTTATAGAAGCAAAACTTACTGCATCGGGTAGAGAATAATTGGGTTAGCTTATGGTTCAAAATCGGCCGACAGGGACGTAGGGGAAATATATTAAAATAATTTTTGCAAATCGTTATTTTCCGTGTTCGCCCCCTTTTGACGCTGCTCGTTTACCACACATCGCACTGCAGCATTCCACAAAAGTGGGTCGCAGGTGACGTCATTCTGACCTCTGACAGCTTTGTTTTACAGAAATAGCGGCAAACAATGGGACGCAGTATAAATGTATGATAGGCGAAACAATGTAATAATTTTTAAAAAATAATTGTTTTCTTCTCTTTTTTTTACGATTTAGTATTATTTCAGTATGCTCAAATCAGAGAATTCATTTGTTAGATTTTATAGTAATATATATTTTGTTACCAGGGCTACTTAAACGTGAATGTATGGTAGGCAAAACAATGTGAAAATTTTATATACATTATTTTATTATTATTATTATTATTATTATTATTAACGATTTAGTCTTATATTGATAAGCTCAAAGAATTCAGTTATTTGTTTAGTAATAATTGTCACCAGGGTTTCTGAAGCTGTATGCGGCATTTGCCGAAAATCAAGGAACCAAGATGACGCCATCATTTATCCGACAAAAAAAAAAGGAATTTCTAGTATTTTGCTTGCTAGCAAAACAAGAGAAGATTCATTAGAGATCAGTGAGGGTGACTTACGTTGCTTGTCGTTGCTTCCAAGTTTCTTAATGAAACCCTTCATGCACTTGGATTTTCTCCCTCGTACGAGGAAATAAAGACTTATGAAGTGAGTGCCGCCATTTCCCCAAAACATGCTGAGAGCACTACCTTTCCCGATGGCCATTTTGCACAGTACATGGCCGACAATCTGGACCACAACACTAATACCATTGACGGTTACAACACATTCCATGGGATGGGAATTATCGGCACTGTGACACCAATGATGCATGGCAAGCTGATGGTTAAGAGACGAACTAACATCAGATCTGAAGAAATAGTAAGAAAGGCTAAAATTGAAATCAAATATTTCAACAGAGAAGAAACAGGTGGTCTGAAAAGTTTCAAGCTGGAAAGACTTGAAACACAAAATTGTGCAGGATCCAACAATGGAAGTTGAGTTACTCTGGAAGTCCTGCTGGCTGCTTAAGCCAGACCTTCTTGGTCTGGAGTAATGCTGGCACCAAGGTGCTTTTCCTGGGCAGTCCTCTGTTCAGTTTTTACCCATGATCGACCTTAACCCCACAGACAGAACATGCATACTCTCCACTCTGCACTATATTTGTTCTGAAGCAAAAAGAAACAACAAAACTGCAGTTCTAACATTTGACCAGCCTCTCTGGTGGAAGGCTCTTGACATTATACAAAGTGAACTGGAAGAAAGTCATCTTAGGTCAATCATCTTGCGACTTGGACCCTTCCATCGGGAGAAAAGTTTTCTGGCTTGCATTGGTCACCTTATGGCAGATTCTGGCTTACAGGAAGTCATGTCTCTTGTGTACGCCCCAAATTCAGTGTCAGCAATTTTAAATGGTGATGCAGTGGAGCGTGCAGTGCGTGCACACATCATGATAGACACAGCCCTGCATGCCCTTCTTATTGCAGACCTTCTGCAAATCCCTCTTCCAAAATTACCAAAACCCAGCGACAGCAACGATGCTCAGGACACTGATGCCTCTGTTGTACTTATTGATGGAGCATCAAGCAGTGACATAGATGGGCGTTGTGATGTACCTTGGGAACCTGTCCAGTCTCACCTGCCAGAAGTGTTGGGAGAGGTGGTAAGCGACTTTGAAGACATGAATGCTGTTGTTCACACTCATGCCAAACTGCTCAAAGGCGAGATAACAGCAGAGAACCTGAAAGACAGCCCTTGCTTGGAACGTATGAGCAAACGGATTCACGAACAGAAAATGTCACTTGGTCTAACCAGCAAAACATGCCAGCTGTGCCTGCAGTATATGACAACAGTTGACATTCTGAAGCGATTTCTGCTACACTTGTCAACCATGCATGAGATGTTGCCGTACTTAGCAGCTACTGGGCACAACCTCTATGCCAAATCAGTCTACCTGTACCTACAGATGATTAATAAGCTGGACAAAGTGAACCCCAACGTTTTTAAAAGCTTCATGGATGGTCACCATGTTATTCGGAGGTCTGACAGGTATTGGGCTGGATTATCCTCTGATCTTGTTATTGAACAGACCCTAATGCGCAGTGCGAAGACCCTCAACCAAGGATATGACCAATATAAGACGCACAAAAGGAATGAAAGGAGTACCGGTTTATTTTACTCCTGACATGGCCCTGCTGTCTACTAAGGAAATATTTCTTGCACACAAGGAGAACAAGCAGAGATTAATTATTAATTTCTCTCCTTGGTTCATGCTTGGAGCGGACAAGCACAGTCATACAAGCGAAGTCAGACGCTGACTTGCAGATTGTCCTGGCAGCTCAACAGGCAGCTAAACACAAGAGCGCGGCTGTGGTAGGTGAAGACACGGACCTGTTAGTGTTGTTGATATATTACCTGTGTGCCGAAGACCATGATGTCTACTTCTATTCAGACAAACAACAGCAAAAGAAGAAAGTGTGGGACATAAAACGACTTGTTGGTGTCCTTGGGTTCCCGCTACGTCATCTCCTGTTAGTTCTGCATGCCCTTACAGGTTGTGACGATAAAACCGAAGCCCTCCTCATTCACAAGCACAACACCTCCTCCGCACTCTCGCCCCTCCCAACATCGCTTACAGTAGGGACAACAAACATTCAGTTCTCATCCTCAGCAAGAAATCTCGGCTACATTCTCTCCGATGACCTGTCCCTCAACAACCACATCTCCAACGTCTGTCGCTCTGCATACACGGCCATACGCCAAATCAGCTCCTTTCGCCACTATCTTACAGTCCCTGCCACCAAAACCCTAGTCTGCGCTCTCGTCCTTTCTCGTCTTGACTATTGCAACTCTCTCCTTGCTGGCTCCCCGAAACACATCATTGACAAACTACAAAAGGTTCAGAACTCAGCAGCTAGACTAGTATTCCGAGCTAAGAAACGCGATCACATCACACCTCTACTACATTCCCTTCACTGGCTTCCTGTGCAAGCACGCATAGAGTACAAACTCTCTGTTCTCTGTCACAACCTCTTCACAGATTCTTGTCCTTCCTACCTTGCTGATCTACTGTCTGTCTACTCCCCTTCACGCACTTTAAGATCTTCTGCTGACACTCGCACACTCAAGATTCCCGTCACCCGCACTAAGACATACGGCCAACGTGCATTCGCTTACTCCGCACCTAAGCAGTGGAATTCCCTTCCCTCCCATATCCGCAACATACAATCAACACAAGCATTCAAAAAGGCCCTCAAAACCCACCTCTTCAAACTGCATTATTCAGATTGATTTGTATCCCGCTGCCATTCTCTCATCTTTTGTCTATGTCTGATCCGTAAGTGTACAAACGGCTGTAAATATTTATACTGTTTTTCTTCCTGGGCCTAACCGGGCATATAAATAGCTGTGAATAGGTTTTTGCTATTCTATTTTCTGTCTTTTTTGTCATTTGTGTACATAGTTGTAAATAGTATATTTTTGTCTTTTTTGTAATTTATGTACATAGTTGTAAATAGTCTGTACCTTTACTGTCCCGTCTTTTGGTGTATTGTAGTAAAAGTGATGTTTCATCGAGTGCATGTATTTATGTGTAATGACTATGTAAAGCGTGGTGAGTCTGGTCATAGGCTGGAGTACCCGCTATATAAAAATCCGTTATTATTATTATTATTGTGACACCACGTCCAGGCCCTTTGACATTGGCAAGGCTGTAGCTCTCACAAAACTGAAGTCCAGCACCTGCTTTCAAAAGGCTGCCAAAACTTTTCTGGAGGCATCTTCAGTGACAGAAGTAGAAGCAGCAGGAGAGGCAGCCCTTGT
>CM072512.1:13241964-13369924 GCA_036898135.1 Oncomelania hupensis
CAAAATCAAATATCCCCTGTTGAGTCGTTCAATGAATTTTAACAAGAACATTTTGTTCTTGAATTTTCAGGTGTTTTCCTTTCAACCTCTGTGTGTCTTGTGTGTTCGCGCGTTTTGCTGTCTGTCTGTCCCGTCTGACTCTGAATAGGTATAAATATATATATGAATTGTTGATGGCAGAATAGACCAAATAACACCTGCAGCTGACAGTAAGGCAATGGAAGGAGGCGGCTGTATACATACAATCATTCTTTTTGGCTCTCAACACTGCTGCTGTCTTGACTTTCTCCTTCACTAATATCGCAGGGTTGTTTCCAGAAAGACAAACAAACAAACAAACAAGAATTTTTTTTTTTTTAAACCAAGTAGACGTGGAACATGCAGAGAATGATTTATTTGGAGAAAGACACAAGGAAAACAAGCCAACACAAAATATTTAAATTACAAGTAAATGTGTAGTAGGCCTCAGAGAAAATATCAAAGGGTTCTATGACAAACTACCCCCTTGGACAGTCACACCCTGGACAAATGCCTCGGAGGACATAGATACCCTCCATCCACACATTAATTGTTGTCCTCATTTATGAGAAAAGGTCACATAAATAAAGTGATCAAATAAACTACAATATTAAAAAAAATCAGTAAGTCGCATATGAATAGCGATCAGAAAGATTATTAAAAAATTATTTGATTTAGTTTGCCAACTAAAACTAAATATTATATCATTTTATTAGCCGTTTGTGCTGTGGCCGACCATGGCAACCGCCATATCTTGGACTTTCTACATGCCACATGGTATTGCACACAGTATAAAGATGTAGAGTTTATGCATAATGTGTGTGATTACCAGACCTATTTACTTTATCCATTGAGTGTAATAAATTACACATTTCAAAGTTGTATTATTATATTACACCGCTTTTTTTCTGATTTCGCGTTCTCTGTCTCTCAGCTTACACATTTAAAAAAACTAAATCTCCAAACACATATTAGGATGAAGAGTGCCTATAACAATGCACTACAGAAGGGAAAGGAGAAGAGGGGACAGAAGAAGAACAATGAAAAGAAGAAAGGACAGTAAGGAGTGTGTTTTAGCTATCTCTTAAGTTACAAACATTTAGTGGCGTTTGCTATACTAAAAATCATAACTGATCGTTCTGGGCTGACTTGTTTTAACGCGTGGTTTGATTTGGTTATGATTACACATTCCCATCTTTAGATGACACATTTCTACTGACAGGATTACTGATGAGTTTGTTGGAGGGTAAACGCGCCTGGATCAATACAGGGTTCCAGTTGCTGATTTTACCTAAACGTTCAGATGTTCTGTTTTTGCATTGATCTTAAAAGTCAAGTTCATTTTTGTTATGAAGAACATTTTGCCTTGTATATAGAAATTAGTCCACAATATATAAAATAAAATATAAAATGAAATTTTAAAAAAAATATATATTTTTCACTTTTTAAAAATTTAATAAATAGGATTTCAGGAGGTACTTGTTGGGTGGGTTAATGTCCTAGGGGGTATTTGTCCATGGGGTGGAGGGGTGGTTGTCTGGGGAGGGTAGGGGGGGGGGAGTAGTTGTCCTAAAACCCTATCAATAAGCTTCTTGCCATTATAGTGCATATTGCAGGTGACACACTGTGTTATTTTGATATGTGCAATACTAACCAACCAAGAAGCACTAGGGATAAGGATTAATGTGGATTCAATTGAATCAAATTTAAACATAGTGCGAATGTTGAATGTTTGTGGCAAGCGGGACAATTAAAAAAGTGAAGAAAAAAAAAGATAGGGGCTTGAAGAGGGGACACACAATTGCTTGCTTTGCATTCACACATATATAACAAGCAGACTGAAGGTAAGTAGGAGAACCAGTTACTGCGAGGTTGAGAGATCTTGTGCTGTGGAGAGAAATTTTCTAGCTTCTGCAATTGAATCAGACTGTTGTCTATCTTCTCAGCAGACAGCGTGGCTGAGACTAGATGAAGTATTCTCCTTCTCTCAAATCGAGAAAGGGCCTTGTGGAGTCTCAGCAACGCTATATTTCTTCTCAGATTAAAGTGATTGATGAAAAGGAAGCAGGGTGATGGGTTACAGCTGTAAGTTGTGCAGTCATTGCCTTGCATGCTGTTGCTCATTAGTTGTTAGAATTTGATTGATGTGTTGCAAGGTATTGTGAATGGGTATTTGTAAATTCCTTTCTGCATGCATTCCTTTTCTACACAAACATTAGGCCTAATACAGAGTCTTTCACAACACTCTCTCTCTCACTCTCACTCTCTCTCACTCTCTCTTTCTCTCTCTCACTATTTCTCTGCCTCACATACCTTCTCTTTTACCCTCTCTTTTTCTTACCCTCTCCCTTCTAACTTCTATCTCCCTCTCATTTGATTTTCTTCCTTCTCCCCCCACCACCACCTCAATTTTTTTTCTCTTTCTCTTTCTTGGCTTGAATATGTGTGAGAAAGTGAATCGTCAAATTGTCTCTTAATTGGCACTGACTCTGGTAACCCAGATAAATAGAGAAAGCATGAAAACATCAACAGTGATTCATACTTCAGACATCCTGATTTCTTTATCTCCCATCCTACACTTCCACCCTATCCCTCTCAACCCCCCCCCTCCCTCTTTCTCTCTCTTTCTCTTTCTCTCTTTCCCTCCCTCTTTTTTTCTATCCATCTTTCTCTTTGCCTTTCTCCCTCTCTTTGTCTTTATCTCTCCTCCTCTCTCTCTCTCTCTCTCTCTCTCTCTCTCTCTCTCTCTCTCTCTCTCTCTCTCTCTCTCTCTGTGCTTACGGGTTGGGGAGAATTTCTACAGAAAGGGATAGCAGGCAGTTAACATGAGTCAGTCAGGCGTCAGACAAAGTATCAGAACCCCTCTATTTCTCCTAGTCCTTTGTGCTCATCATACCAAGCAGTTCATGCAGTGATATCATGTAGGCAGCGGGCAGCCAAACAGTGAACCCCGGTCCCTCTTCCCTCTGCCGGTCACACCACCCTTGCTGGCCCTTTTTCCCCCATCTGCCAGATTATGAGTCTCCTACACAGCCAGTGTCAAGGAGCTCCCACCCAAACTAGGAATCACAGACATAACACTAGCTAGCAGTGGTTCTCGTTTTCCTGTTTTCCAACATCTGATGCTTTATTCTGTTTGGATGTCTCACAGTTGTTGCAGCTTGCCTTTGTTGTACTGATAGACTTGTATTTATTTATTTTGAATGCCCGGTTTTATAAAGGCATGTCTAACATGTTTGAATATAATGGACATTGTGTAGACGGGGCTCTCTATCGTCCAAATGTTAGCAGAAGTTGTGAAAGTTTTTGCTAAATCTCCTGCTGGTAGACTTTATTAGACTGATTTTAATTTTGTTTTTAAAGAGTTATAATTTTGTTTTTAAGTAGTTAAAGTGTTGTAATGGTCTAATATCACCTAAATGTGTGAACAGACATTAAATTAATGAAAGGTTTACCAATTGTCTCTTTTGGTCTTTTCTACTAGTCTGAAATGAAGCTATGAGGAAAACAAATCAAACATAAAACATTGAATCAGTTATGAATGTTAGCGCATACTTGGGGACTGCTTTAGTGATTCTTCAGTATATAACAACAAAAATAGGTGATCATTCAGTAGTTTACAATGGTGATTGTGTGATCTAGATTCAAATGTGTATGGAACTGGTGCCAAAGTCTATAAGTGAGCAGTCAACTTAACATGACCATAAAGGCTGAAGTTACATTTTGTATGTGTGACTGGGAATAAGCATCATCCTACAAACATTTCTTTTTTTATTGTGGTCATCATGAATACTGTTGCTTTGGATACCATTGCCACGAATACAGCTTCTCAGGTCTCCATGGATGTGGTTACCTTGGACATGGCTGCTAGGGATACCAATGGCCTCTCCTCCAACAGAGACAGTGTTATGTCTGCTCTGAGCGAGAGGTTGGAAGACCTGACAGCAGAGCTGGATCTGTTTGACTGTGAAGGGGGTCTGTTCCTCTGTCCCTGCTGTCAGGAAGGTACACCACCAATGCCCTACAATGTTATAACTGATCTGTTCTACCCCTCTGTACTAAGATGACAACCAAATCTATGAACATAAGGAAAATTGGTAGCAGCGCATGATATCAGCATACTGATTAAGGGGAAAAATGAGTTGTTATTGGTAGTATGACTGCTACCCCCAAATGCCTCTCCTCAATGACCACAAGGTCATGGGAACACCTTTTTACTTTTAGAAGAGACAAAATGTTTGTGTTAAACACCGGTAGTGGTTTGTCTCTCCTATAGAAATGGGACTGGAGTTTAAATTGATTAAACCTTTTCCCCTTTACCTATTGCTCTTTGGTGTGGTGTGAGTAGTAGTATTGACTTGTATGTATATAGGCTTTGGTTTTGTGTGTGTTTGTTTTCAGGGAAAAAGGTGAACTTTCTGCAGGGTCGTGATGGGTGTGACTGGGTGTGGGTGATGGGGGAGCACAAGAATGACCTGACCATCGAGGAGATCCTGCAACAGGAGGCGCAGAAGAAGGCTTTGGCGCTGGCGGAGAAAGAAGCGGAGGCTCTCAGGTAAAGTCACTTTGACAGTGCAGCATTATGACGCCACTGAGGCCAGGCCATGTTGTCGCTGTTTTGCCTCCATGTAGGCATGGACGTTGCTGTTGTTAGTGACGCATTCCAATTCGCTGTTGTTAGCCTTGTGACTTTGGCATGAAAGTGGGTTGGTTTGTTTGTGGTTAGGTTTGGACATATCAGTTTTTGCATGACCCTCAAATAATCTAGTCTCGGCCCACCACTCTTTTCCGTTTATCTGTACAGTTGGGCAATAAAGCAAAATCTACTCGCAACGTTGTTAGCCCATATTTTATTTTTTTTTAAAGTTAGACAAACTATCTTTTAAAAAAATTGGGTTACTATGTTTTTTTTAAATACTACAAAGCATGGATTGTTCTCAGCATTTTGCAGATCCTAAATAATCTCCTGATTGCAATTTGCGCCTTGGATCACTAATGGCGAGCGATATGTGTGTTACCAATTAATGTATCTTTAGTCAGGGATCAGTTTACTAGCGTGCCCTGCGCCATTGACGCATAAAAATTAAAAATGGCCCATCTACAATCCTTGCCAGGGGCCGAATGGCGCTTCGATTTTTGGTACCAGTGCGCCACCACAATAACAGTGCACTGTATTGGAGGCGACAAACGTGCTTTTGCTAAGGCAAGTTCAGCGATTGGCTATGAGGGCCCGGATGTTGATCTTTCAGCCAATAAGAAGTGTTGTACGATTCTTCCAAATCAGAATTTGCTATCGTCTGCGCGTATGTTGTGTCCGTGCAAGGAGGATTTTGTGTTTTTCTTTGTGCCGCTTTGAAAATCCGCCCCCCCCCCCCCCTCCCCAAAATACCTAAACTTGAGGTAGGACAGTCTAGACTGTCGTTTGCTGCTGTTAAACCACAGTCTACCGCCGCTAATCCTACGCAAGATTACATTACATTACATTATTATTGCTTTAGGTCCAGCGGACTCTTCCGAGCCAAATCAGGACCGGACAACCCCTGATCCGCATAAAAGATCTGCTGAAACAACCCTAGTGGTAAAACCGAAAGCTCTCCACCAGCCAGTCACTTTACAATAAAGACATCCCACGCAGGGGACGGCTGAGGCTTCACCCCAACTTATCGAACCCCCGTTTACAAAAACAAAATAGAATTCAAACATCATTATAAATTATCAACAAAACACATACATATAAAATGCCTACATTGCTAAATAATAACATCATAGGAAGCCCTAGTGACCACCTGGCAGAAAGCGTCCAATATTCCCAAGCTGATCCAACAGACCTCATACACAAATAAGGAGTCTTGTCCCGGAAGAGTTTTCAAGAAAAAAGGTAGGAGACTGGTCTAGCGAAGAAGACGATAGTATAGCAGATTGATAGAACAGAGCAGGAATGAGAAAGAGCAAATGAAAAAGACAGCGACAGTGGGAATTTAAAGCACTAAATTTCCAGAAAGTGGGGATACTATTTATACTGAAACCCCCGGCACCCCAACGGGGGTCTACGCAAGATGATTGTGTGAGCACCGAGTCAAGTCAAAATACTGATCCCTGTTCTGGTTAGTGTTTTGTTGGTAAACATGCTTCACAACACATGCACACTCACAATAATCTATTTTGTTTTAATTTCTGTAATAATATCTCCAGGTTATCTTTTACATGTACGTAAATTACTGCTGAAATCATGGCCCATTGAAATTTGATCTGAGGGGCCCAATGGCCCATAGCTTTTTTGTGTCCGGCTGAACCCTGTTTAGTAATAATAATCAGAGCAGCAAAGCGCTGTGGGCTCGCCTCCGGGTGTTAAAGTTTTGATGCGCTGTATAAGTTTTCATTCATTCCTTCATTCCATTTTAAAATAAAGATTCTGATTATTTCTTCTTTTGTTTTCTATCTCAATTTCATGCTGGTATTTTATCTGTTTATTTCAAATTCTAAAGGGGTGGGAAACACATTAAAAAAAAAAAAGATAATTGCCTTTTAAGTGTGCTTATTGGTTTTGCTTTGTGAATGATTTGCAGGGACAGAGAAAGCTTGGCGGCATGGGGTTAGTGTCATTGTGCTGTTGTCAGGCTAAAAGCGCTAGGCTGGTTTGTCGGTGGGATGCGAAAAGTTTATGGGACGTCAGTGGGCTTCACAGCTATAGTTCATTTGCTGTTTGCCATTTTTAGTTTGGAGTTTCTTGCAGGGCAAAAAAAAAAAACCTTTCTCTGTTTTGATTCTTGTTTGGAAAAATGCTTTTTGCATTGTTTTAAAATTGCAGTTGGAATGTTTGTACCTATTGATGTTGCCATGTCTAGGTTTGTGTTGTGTTTTGTGTATAACATGTCAGGAAAAAAAATTAATGGGTGTATGTGGCTAGGCCAGAAGTCCCTGCTTTTTGATAATGCATTCCAGCAAGTTCCGCGCCAATAAGAAAGTAGAGGTCTGACAGATACTCCATAGCAGATAGTAATAGATGCAACCCCCCAAAAATAAAAATTTAAGCAGACCATCGGGAGAACCCCTCATGTACCCATGGGAAACTAACTGTGCATTTTCATCTTCATCTTACATCCAGCAACCGTCACCAGACACTGGGATGTGAAACACAAGCCAACCACGGCAAGCAGTAAGATGTGTTCCTATGTGGTATGGTTGAGGTTTCAGACATTGCGTATACATGTTCATTGCTCATTTGTGGCTGCCCAAAACTGTTTTGACAGGCAGAAGGAAGAGGAAGAGCTGAGGCGAAAAATTGAGGCGGAGAAAACGAAATTCCATGAGGAGAATGAACGTCTTGAGCGGGAACTAAAGTAAGGCTGAACTGTTGTCTCCATTGTCATTTGTCATTGCCCATCATCACTCTTGCTGTATTTATTTGCTGATCAGCTCTTGTGTTTTATCATGCACATTGAAACAATTACATCCATCACTTCAGAGCAGACTTTTGTAGACTAAAATGGTGTTATCGTTGTCACCTTCACGACGATTTGTCCTGTGGTTTTTTACTTCTTCACTGTGTAGTGTTAACTTTTCTTGGCTGTGTTCCTTTCATCCCGAAATTTGTACTATTGTCTATTTACTTTGAAGTGCAATAGCGATATTGCTACAGTTAATGTTGGTTTGTTTTTTTCTAGAAGCTCCTTCCAGTGAATCTGTGAGCACTTAAAAGACAGAGGGGGAGGTGGTGGGGGGGAGGGTGGTGGTGGTGTTGAAGTGTTCATCATGTGTGGGGAAAAACACGTACACACAGGTCCCAATGAGTTTTGTTTTCTGCCACTCTACCTCTAGGTCACATCTTCATGTCCCCTATTCTTTTTTCCACCCAAGTTTCAATTTTTCATCTTCCTCAGTTCAGCCCCCACTTTCCCTCCCGTACTTTTCCTTCCCATCCCCTGTACGCACTGAGCATGCTGTAGCAATATATAATGTTGCATCATCATCATCATCAAACATATTTTATGTATTTATATAAACTTTTCCCACTCTGAACACGCACAAAAGAAATCTTAGTGGTATGAAAAAATCCGATCATGGCTTTGCCATGAATATTCCCCAGACTCGTGCAGTGCATTTGGTTTATGTACATGGCCTTTGGTTATTTGCAGAGCAAAGAGGTGAGACATGGTATTCTATTCACTCTCATTTTTATAACACTCACTGCAAGTTTGGTTTAGACTGTGCGTTACGTTGCATGCACCTTGGTTGTGTTAGCAATTTCCAGGCACAGACATCTTTAGAGTTAGATGCTGTTAGGTTTATGTGTGCCTGCTCATTTCCAATTAACCAATTTCTCTATTTGTTGTTCTTTAGTGTTGTTGATTAAACAACCGTTCTAATTTGCTTGATTTTTCAGAGCTGTAGCGTAAGGCACTTTTACGTCTTTTTCTCTTTTTTTTTCTCTTTGAAAAAAACAAACACCTATAAATTATATTTTTATCATTGTGTATATTCTCCCCTTGTTTTGACTACATTTATTTATTTACAATTATTTTGTAATTTGCCTTAGTTAAAACTAATTTGATGTTTCAGTGTTGCTAAATTATAATATACCATCTTGATTCCTCAATTAACCTGGATAAAATTGCTGTTCCTAGTGTATGTTTTGTGTGTGTGTTTGTGTGTGCTAATTCAGTCATCTCCATGGCATTATTGTTATTTTTTGTGAATATTATGAACTGGTCCTGATTTGGCTCGGAAGAGTCTGCTGGACCTAAAGCAATAACCATGTAATATAATGAATATTATGAAATAATCAGTAAATTGAATAATCATTTATATTATTTGCAGTTCATATTCCCTTAATGTATCATAATTTTGGTACTGTTTCTTATTTATTTCCCTCCAACCAATCTCCTTCTACCCTGCCTCCCAATTTCTTTTTTACGATTGAACTAATATATAACTCTTTTGTATTTGTATTCATTCAAATTGATGATACTCTTTCTTAATCGTTTAACTTTCTTCGGTATATTTTGTTATATTCTGCAATACTATCCTCTTTGTATAGATCTGACAAACAGGTTGCAACTTCCAATATTTCCTTTGTGGTTTTTTTTGGGGGGAGGCTGAGTACCGTTTCCTAGCATGTGTTGTATGGCATGTTTATGTTTAGCATAGTTGCTAGTTTTGTGTTGTGTACAATTGTTGCATGAGTATGTTGTTGAGCTTTTTTTGCATCCACTGTTACCCTGTATGGCACAAACAGTATACAGAACCAGAAATATTGCATCGTGTAGCTTGTGAATGGATAGCAGTAAACGTTATATGCGCGTTGCATTATCTAGATTATGAAATACATATCAAATCCAACAGTGTTTCATAGAGTAATTGGGTTTTTTAGCTAGTTGATTTGCTGGCATGTGGAAGTTATGGCAGCCTGATGGATGGCAACTTTGATTATTTATCTATTGATTGATTAATTTAATTTATTATTTTGCTTTAACTTTTTTTCCTGGATTCAAATTGGCTTGCATGAAGCTAAAAGGAGCGACAGCTGGGAGGGCAAAACGATTTACAATTTATAATTGTTGAATGTTGATGATTGTTCAAAAGCTGTTATTGTTTATTTATGTTTGTTGGTCATTGGTTGTTGTGGGTTTTTTTCTTTAAGGGCATTAACCTTTTAAGCATTGTTTTTTATTGGGAGTTACAGACAATTATTTTGGTTAATTTTCCTGAATAAAATAAAATATGTGGCAATAATTATTTGATTGGCAAAGGTTAAGGGCAGTGTTACCCTCTAAATATTTTTTTTTAAACGTAAATATTTGTTGATTTGAGAACAATTGTATCTTTTAATTGTAAACATTTATATTAACATTTCTCATTTCTCATTGTTTTCTTGGTGGGCATTTTAACCAGTATTTTCAGAATGTTTCTTCTCGGAATAATTACGATTTCTTTACAGTTGGTGGTTCTGCTCTACTAAAGCGGTATATTGTGCAAAAAGACGCTTTGATAGTTTTATGGCTGGTCAGGATAACCAGATGGTCTGTGACATTACAGTGCACAGACTTGCAGCAAGTTTGCATCTTGGATGTAGGACTGGGCTCGGTTCAGTATAGACTCTGGCAAACTTATTTTTGTGCCTGCGGGATCTCAGACAGTGGCTAGCGACCTTCATTACCTCTGTGAACTCGATAGTGTGGAACATTAGAAAAATATAAGAATTTAACAAATTTAATAATAATAATAATAATAACGGATTTTTATATAGCGGATACTCCAGCCTATGACCAGACTCACCACGCTTTACATAGTCATTACATATAAGTACATGCACTCGATAAAACATCGCTAAATAGCTACAATACACCAAAAGACAGAACAGTAAGGGTACAAATTATTTACACTTATGTACACAAATTACAATTTACAACTATGTACACAAATGACAGAAAAGACAAATAGAATAGCAAAAACATGGTTGGTTGTTTTATTAACGTCTTCTTCATCAAAATGATAAGACGCACATTCATATTCACACACGCATTCACACATGCACGCATACATGCGCACTCACACACCACATTAAATTAAATTAAATTAACTAATCAAATGAACCGAGCTACTGGAGAATCAATTAAAGCTTTGGCCAATCTAACGCTCACAGCAAAACTGATGTTATCAATAGAACTCATAGTTTGTAAATCCGTGGGCAAAAAAAGACGAATGTAACTACATTCAAGTAATACATGCTTCAAAGATACACTTTCATTACATATGCAGTTAACATTTTTACAATATTTTGTTTTAATTGAATTTAGTATTATTCTATGTGCCATGCTTAAAACTGATCTGGTAATTCCACAAGGTTTATCATAACTCAGATTGAATTTAAACGCTTTCACAAATTTATTTTCTATAGAATTTTGAATTTCTTTAGACGATAATGGTAACGTTATTGCCTGTGAGTTAATATTTAAAGCACCGAGTTTAGCAGCATTATCAGCCCAATCGTTATAAAGAAATCCACAATGTGATGGAATCCAGCAAAAGTTCACCTGACTACCGTTAGTTATCAAACTATTAATAATATTTATAATTTCTAAAATAATTTCTTTTCTTTCACCATGACAATTTGAATTCAGTGCCTGCAAAGCAGACATAGAATCTACACAAATAACTATACTAAATGTACTCAAAGCTATATTTGAAATTTTATTAAGAGCCATTAATATCGCAATTAATTCGGCAGTGAAAATGGAATATCCTTTACCCAAATAATAGGATTCTGATATATTAAAATCCGGTATTACAAACGCTGATCCGGCCTCACCTGTTTCAAAAACAGATCCATCGGTATATATTTTCAAACGTCCAGAATACTTTTCATACATATGATGTCGTGCTTCAACCGCCGTGAATTGTGCGTTATGATTCTTGTTTACATTACAATAATGAATATCATAATTTGCCTTTGCAATTTCCCAAGTAGGTACTGGTGAAATTATATTTTTTTGTAAATTTTCAATATGCATTAATTCTGCTTGAATAAGATCTTTCGTAAATGTACCTATTGTTTGAAAAGAGTGCACCTTTTGGGCATATTTGGGAAAAGCTGTATCGGATCGGATAAACAGTTCTTCAATAGTACTGTTGTTAACTGCACTTGCTCTTATTATGTATTTGGCACATGCTAACTTTCTCCATTCATCAAGGGGAATAACACCTGCAAGTTTATATGCCTCTATAGTTTTTGTATGAATTGGGACCCCCAGCGCTAATTTTATTGCTTTACTGTCTAAACTCTGCAATTTTTTAAGATAGCATTTTGGGGCTGAAAAATACGCTTCCTGTCCGTATGATAATTTGGATCTCACTAAAGCAGAAGCTAAATGAATCAGTGTTTTTACATCTTGTCCCCATTTTTGTCTGTTAATAATTTTCATTAAATTATAACTTTTGATAGCTTTTTGTATTAAATATTCTATATGTCTTTTCCATGTTAGTTTGCATGTTAAATATACGCCTAAAAATTTAACCTCTTTCACATACTTGAGTTCTTCATTTTTTATTTTTTATTTTGGAAATTGTCTTGGTTCCTGACCATGATTAAATAGTACCAAGTTTGTTTTTTCTTTAGACAACTCAAGACCATTTTGATTCATATAATGACTGATATTATTTTTTTCTTGTTGATATAATTTAGTTATATATTTTATTTCATACAAAGATGTTTTCCTTTTTAAATTTACATTCATCCATATTGCTAAGTCATCTGCATATTGAACAAGTGACACTTTATTGCTTAATACTCCTGGTAAATCATAAATTAATATATTAAATAAAAGCGGAGAAATTATAGATCCCTGTGGAATTCCCATATTAGTCTTATAGCTTGACGAATATGAATTCCCTACTTTTACCTTTATAGTTCTATCTTTTAAAAACGTGCCAATATAATTATACATACGGCCAGATAAACCAATTGATTTCAGTTTGTATAATAATCGAGCATGCCAAACTCTGTCGTATGCTTTGGTGATATCAAAAAATGTTGCTAGCACACTCTTTCTTTTAGCAAATTGCCTTTTAATATTAGTCGTGATTTTTACTAAATGATCTACTGTCGATCTTCCTTTTTGAAATCCAGCCTGATGAAGTGGAATAATTTTATGTTTCATACAATAATAAGACATCCGTTCTAAAATAATCTTTTCCATTACTTTGCATACATGGGACGTTAGTGCTATTGGTCTATAACTTGAAGTAACTGATCGGGGCTTGCCTGATTTTAGAATAGGAATTACTACAGAAGATTTCCAACAATCAGGAATAGTGCCCGTAGTCCAACATTTGTTAATAATATTATGTAGATTTTGTATCCACTTATCAGGAAGATGCATCAGTAAGTTATATGATATGCCATCTAATCCTACAGCAGACTTTTTTCTTCCTAAATTTAAAATTGCATTTTTAACTTCCTCACATTTAATTTCTGAGTTTATATATAAAGTATTATCTGAAGGGGGTATTTTATATTCTTCAGTATGTTCTAGATGTTCTCTTTCATTTTTAACGTTAGGTGGCAGATTATTTGAATTACTAGCATTAGCAAAAACTTTCACAAATTCTTCAGCTTTTTCTTTAGGTGACGGAAAATAATTATCAACTAATTTTAGAGGACATTGGGGAAGCTGAAATCCGTTTCTCATTTCTGATAATTTCTTCCATAATTTTGCAGCATCTTGAGAATTATTTACTTCAGATTTACAATATTCAGACCAGAACTTTCTTTTTTCTAAAGCAATTATTTTATTGCATTTAATTTTAGCTGTTTTCATTTCTTTGAAATATTCTTCTGTTCTATGTTTTAACCAGTTTTTATATGCAATCTTTTTTATCTTTTACTGCTGTTTCACAAATGTCATTCCACCAGATATTTCCTGTATGCTTTTTCTTAATAAAGGTTCTTTTCTGAGGAATAGACTTTTCTGCCGCTAAGTGAATTTGCTGCACAAATTTTACATATACATCATTAATATTATCATTGTTAACAAAATCTGTATCATACGATAATAATAGAGATTGATACATTTCCCAATCAGCACGGCTATAAATATACTTCGGGATAATATCATTTTCAGTTTCATTATCAACATAATTATTATTAATAGTTATAGTAATAGGTAGGTGATCACTTCCAAGCGGATCATTGTCTACATCCCATACACAGTCAACAACCAGATTCGGAGTAACAAAAGTCAAATCTATGGCTGAAGGGCGATGAGTAGACGCATCTGGAATTCGAGTGATCCTACCATCGTTAATTAAAATCAGTTCAGTGTCTATTACACTTTCACAGAAACTGTTATTAGCTACGCTATGACAACTAGTATCCCACAAAGATGAATGTGTATTAAAATCGCCACATATAATCCAATGTTCTGTGACGTCAAAAGACCGTATCCAGTCACTGTCGATATTATCAGTACCTCTGGGATAATATATGGATAAGAAATTAATATACAGATCCTTATTTACCTTTAATTTCACCGCAGATGAGTATACGTCTGCTATATTCTTGGGAACTGGCGATGATATACTGTCATAGTCCAAATCATTTCTGATGTAAATAGCCGCTTGCACCTTATTACTATTAAAATTAGTCACAGGTGGATAATAGAAACCTTTCAGTTTAGGTAATTTATATTTGTTAACACGTAGTGATTGCAAACACAATATATGATGTTCATTATCAATTAAGTATTGTTGTAAATATTGTAAATTGGAAGAAACAGATCTGCAGTTCCATTGGAAAACAGATAATTTTTCTTTTTTCATTTAACAATAAAAAGACAGTGAAAATTAACAGTTTATAACGAAGTCAAGGAGGTTATAGATAATCCCGTACGCTTGATGAAAACAGAAAGAATACGTCCCGGTGTTGCTTAGTCAATACCATTGAGTAGGAAAGTGGATAGGGGAGTGTGGGTAGAAGTTGCCTTTCCAGTCATAATATCCAGGAAAGTGGTTTGCACGGTTTAATCGCCGTGCAGGTCTTCGTGGCTTCTCCCACACGATCCTGTGTACGTGACGGCCGATGTTACCCGCTAGGATACTAGAGCCCCGCTTGGTTGGGTGGACAGCGTCTCTCAGGGCATGGAGAGGTAGGTTGTCGTTGTTGACAAAGGTGACTTGCTGTTCTTCCACCAACTCCGCATATACCACAGCATTAAAAAGATCTTTCTTCTGTTGTAACTTTGAATCGGACACAACAGGTAGCTTGCTGATGACAATCTTAGATGTTGGATAGTTAGACGAAATGTTCTTGATTGATTGAACAAATTGTTTACTGGCAGATCTTGGGTCCTGATTCTTTAAGTTATTGATGCCACAATGGACCACGACAGCTTTGGGAGGGACTTTATTGTGAGCTGCATTGAGGGCTGGTTCCAAGTCGGCGATAGTGTAAGCTTTACACTTCACTGCTTCAAAGCCGTATGATTTCCCCAGCCTTTTCTCTTGCACACCATTCAGCACGGAATCGTGAAGAATGACAATAGGCCTATCACTTCCGCATTCCATTTTTTCAACGTCAGCGGAAATATCGTCACGGGATGGTTTCGCCGATGTTTTGACGTCATGTTTTTTTGACAGGCCAAGCAGATTTTCGCTTTTCTTGTCGCCTGAAGCTACAGGCCTTGCTTTCGGCATCGGTGTCGCGTTCTGACGACTCGCTGTTTCAGATGGTAAACTGAAAACAGCTGCCGGCGACTTCAGCGCTTGTGCATATGACCGGCAGTTATCGTTGCCAGGTACCGCTCGCGTCGTCTGCTTCGAAACGGCTATCAGATAATTTATTTTTCCATCTTGATCACGAATGAGAGTTTCCAGCACGGAGATTCGAGAACAAAGGGATGTCACGAGATCTTTCAGCTCAGAAATTTCACTCACCGCATTAACAGAAAGCTTGGTATTGTTGTTTGTGGTGATGGCGGTCGCATCCCTTGTTCCCAACTCCGTGCTGGTGTCAACGTCCGTAGTCCCCTGCATCGCCTCAGCTGATAGCAAAGAGAAGCTCGCTGCACTTGTTTCGTCTTTTTTCATGTTTGTTGTCTTCTTCTTCCTTTGGTATCTAGTCTTTGCCATCTTCCTTAGTTATTGAAAAAAGCCTCACCGGAAAAAATTCTCTGGTTAGAGTTGGATGAAGCTTTCCGCCTCCATGTTGGCGTAGGAATCCAGCAGCAAAAACATATTCACAGCTATTTAACGAAGTCTTTGCACATCACTGCCCAAATTCTAGACATGTTGCCCTTACTACACAGGTTGGCTGGTAACTACTGACGAAGCGTGTTAGAGAAACACATAGAGAGACAATCTTTGAATCTGCCTTGTTGGATCTCCTTCACCCTTTTTGACTGGTCTTCCTGGCTAGAGATTGTTGAAGGATCCTGAAGAAGAATACTAGCAACAGTGCATTTGTACTTTGATTCAGTAGCTGTTGTTGGGCTGGACTTCAGTGTAACGCTTTATTGCTATAATAATAATAATAATAATAATAATACAGGATGCTATATACGCGCCTTTTCCCAAATCAATCAGGCTCAAAGCGCGGCGATCTATACCAACATACACGCTCACCTGTCTCATTCACCCTCACACACACCAAATACACATCCATCACTCAAACAGGTGGTGTAAAGGCAGGGAAATTGCTATTAGAAAACGGAAAGAAATTTGAATTTTTATTTTTTGAAATTTTTTATATTGACTGCGTCCTGTACCATTATTGAAGGGAGGGAGGAAACCGGAGTGCCCGGAGAAAACCCTCGGTGACCTGTGATGTTTACTTTTATAGGGAGAAGGAGAAAGCTGTGAGCCAGTCCAGTGAGAAAGCCAAGGAGGAGGTGATCAAGATCTCTCAGCTACGCAAGCAGTACGAGGAGATGGAACAGCAACGGCTGAACGAACTCAACGTACGTATTGAGTACTGCTCTGCCCGGACACAAAATGTACTGTACAACTAAACTTTTTTTTTGTTTTAAAACCCTCTAAAATGTGTGAAAGAATGTAGTGCACATTTTGTGTATTTTCTTCGAGCACCTTCAAAACGGTTTCTGCAAGTTTAATTAAGTTTGTCTGGCAACTCGGGGTTTTTTTTTTGGGCGCCTGTCTGTAGAATTCTTCCCTTGCCATGAAAAGTCTGCGTTGTTCCAGAAATGGAAAGGCAAAGAAAGGGGTTCGTTGTTTAAGAACGGGAGGAGTTTTAATGAAATTGCAAGAACTTGAAGGACATCATATTTGGAAACAAACTAAAGTACCATTGTAAATAAGCACTGATTGCTGTCATAGAGAAAGGTAGTTAATTGACGTTGGACAGTGGAGTTTATTATAATAAGGCAGTTAAAAACTACTGACTTGCGCTGTTTGTATATTGATGTGCAATGTTGGAGTGTGTGGTGCAATGAAAATAAACAATGATCTTGGGATTTTATTACCTTCTTCAAAATGTTTTATTAATTATGTGATCTGCACCTCTAAGAATTCCTCCATCAAGTAATCAAAAAATAAAAGATATGTTGTATTGTATTGTTACACGTTATTTATCAATAGATCGATTCAGCCCCCATTGTTGAATCTTGATATATGTAACTCAAATTCGTTTATCTTCGCAGCAACGAGGCAAGAGTCATCATATGAAATTTTCCAACTTTATTCAGCAAACATAGACAACTGCATACATGATCGCTTACCAAATATCACTTCAAAAATCACTTTTTAAGCTGACGGTGCATTACTTATATAGCCTCTCTGCAATCAAGAAAAACTGAGAACATTCCAGCATGACGCAATAACGCCCAATCAAAATAAAACTCGGTACGGAAACTACACACTCTCTTATGTCATAAAACATTTTTAAGGTTAGAAGAATAGCTTAGCTATTACAAGACAGATCTGGAAACTTCAATCAATAATAAACAATTCCAGAAATTTCTCAACAATATCGGCGAACGAAAATTATTAATAATATACAAAGCTTCTTCTAGAAACAGCGCAAAATGAAATCAAAGTTAAATACACGCTATCATTGCATGTTTACTAAGTAAAACGATCGGAACTATCATGCACGTCTCGATGGTAAAATCTATCTTGCTGCAGGAGGAGCAGAAACGTTTACGGCGCAGGTCTCAAGACGCCGTGGAAACCGTGAAGAAGAGGCGGAGCTGTGAGCTGTACATCAAGTGGAAGGAAAAGAGAGAAGAGATTGAGAAACAGGCCGAAGAGTCTAGCAAACTAGTGGAGGAGTCTTTCAAAGTTCAAGGTACTGTGGGTGTGTTTGGAGACTGTAAGTGTATGGGCTTGAGTATTGGAGTGGGAGAGGAACATGCTCAATAGAGCAGCAAGGGTTTGGGGGGAATCGTTCAAGGTGTTTGTATGGTGGGGATGACAGAAGGAGCTATTTATCTATCAGCAACTTGCAAGATACCTCTTGCCACTATTGGCTGCGTTGGAATTGGGCTAGCCTGTAGAGAGGCAGAAAGCCCAGCCTGGCCCTAAGCATGATGCAGACCCTTATCCGAGTATCAGAGGCTGTTAGTGTAAACAGACTAGACCTTGGTTTATACTCTCTTTTGATTGCCATGTTTATCTTGCTTTTTCTTTCCTTGTAGGGACAATAAAGATTGTGATTGTATTTTATTGTATTGCATTGTATTTTATTGTATTGCATTGTATTGTATAGAGTATTGGAGTGGCCTGGTCGCTCAGTTGATAGAGAGCTGGTTTCTTATGCAGAATTGAACCCCGCATGGGACGAACTGGTGTGACTTAGGTACAAGACTTTTCAGGACACTGAGGGTTTTCTCCCGGTACTCCAGTTTCCTCCCTCCCTTCAATAATGGTATTGGATGCAGTCAGTCGAAAAATTCCAAAAATTAAAATTGATTTCTATTCAGATTTGAGAGATGAGAGCGCCGCGATTTGAGTTTGCTTGAAGACAAAGCGTGTGTGATGGCACCCTCTATTGTTATTATTATTGTATTGTGTTGTATTACATTGCATGATGCGGTTAAATGTGTATCTTATGTGTGTGCAGAGGTGAAGTCAAAGGAGGCAGAGAAGGAGATGAAGGAGATGGCACAGAGAGCAAGGATCGAGTACAAAGAGTCGCTACGTCGCACTAACAACATTATTCAGGCTGCCAAAACCCTCAAAGGCCCCACCCCACCCTCTGAAAAACCACCACTGCCGCCTAAGTAAGTGATAGAATTGCTTTTGTAATAGATCGATATAAACACCCAGGAAGACTAGGTCGATTTAAAAATTAAAACCTAAATTCTGGGTCTATTCTAAAATTGTTTAACTTTGTCATTGGGGTAAACTAGTAATTCATTATTACCTGTAACTTTGTGAGCAATCAAAAGGTGATAGGGACATTTTGGTATGTGGTTAAAAAGTGTCTCCTTGTAATGCATGAGGACAGTAACAAGTTCTTGTTCTTGTACGCTTTTGTAAATTTGTTACTCATTTCGAGTAATATATGGAGTTCAATTCAACTCAATCCAATATAATCAATTTGCTTAACATCTGTCCACAAAGAAAATTATTTTAGACAACTACATTAAACAGTAATAATAATTTTAAAAAAAATAAATAAAAACGAATACAACAAAAATAAATTAGTTTTTTTTTAAATTGTATATACAGTTTTAAAACAATCGAAGCAATAAAAACAAGAATTTACAAACAAACAAGACCAGTTTGTGTAAGAAAAATGACCGCACAACGTACAGTAAAGATTAAGCATGAATAGTTAGAGCCGTGGACGTGATGATAATAATAATAATAACATGGGGAGCCCAGCTGGCTCTGTAAATTACGCAATGCTGGAACAAATGAAACGTTGACCATTAGGCCATAACATTGCAGCCTGTACAGGTAGTGGATCCAAGCCAGCAGGCAGTCTGGGCTGCCAACTCAAAACTAACATGACCCTGAGACACAGTTGGTGTACTCAATGGCAGAACAAGTGAAGCATTGATTGTTAAGTGATACCATTGCCTCCCATACAGGCAGTTTGAAGCTAGTTGGTGGCCTTCAGTGGCGAAAACTGTTATACTATTCTTAGTAAGGAATGGCAGTGTTAAATCATCGTGCCCTACCTGCAGAAAAGCCTGTACCCGGACAACTTGTATACTTTGTTGAGAGTATCAGTTTATTATTCCATCATTTCCTGCCCACAGAAAGCACCTGCTCAACAGCCCAGCAGTGGCCGTGGCCAGTCCTGCAGCCAACGGCACAGAGGACGCCACCACACGACCTGCTAAGCCCCGACCTCTGCGGCCTCGAAGTCGCAACATGGTGATTGACTGGTTCATCAAGGAGGAGAAAGACAAAGGTTCCGGTCTGGACCCTGCCACTGGCAAGATTGCCTCTTGGTTCCATGGTCAGTCACTCTTGACTGTTTCATCCTTGACAACCAAATGATTGATAGTTTGTCCGTGTCAAGATTCCAGTGATTGAGTGGTCGTTTGTTTCTGGATGTCAAGATTCCAGTGTTTGAGTGATTGATTGTTACTGGGTGTCAAGATTCCATTCATAAAAGGGAAAATGCTTCAGAAATAGAAAATTGTAGGGAGAGAAATGAATTTAGGTTTTAAAATATTGCTTTTAAAGGAACATTTAATTTTAATAGAAAATGGAAAAAAACAACGTAATATTTCATGTTCAGCGTTTGCTGTAAAAAGGAACTACATAAACTAGCTTCTCATGTTGCACACAGAGGAACACGTTGATAGAAACAGAAGAGAAAAACATCATGATTTTGGATGTTCAATGCAGCTGGAATAAGTGCCTCAGTAAACTGATTTCTCATATTGCTGAGAGAGGAAACCACCTGATCAGAATGAAACAGAGAAACATTACGATTTTGGCTATTGCTTGAAAAGAACTTTATGACAGAATTTCTCTGTGCAGGCGTGATCAGTCGCCAAGAAGCAGAGAAACTGCTGGCGGAGAGAGAGACGGGGGCATTTGTGGTGCGTGTTAGTGAGCGTGTGTGGGGCTACACCATCTCCTACAAGGAGAAGCAGCGCTGCAAGCACTTCCTCATTGACGCTACAGATCTGGGCTTCCAGTTCTTCGGAGCCAACCAGCTCATCCACAAGTCCCTGGCTGAGCTCGTCGCCTTTCATAAAGTACAGGCAATATTTTTTTATTTCTTAGTGAGTTTGTTAGTTTGTTTGATTGCTAATCCACAAGTTTCTAGCGAGCTTACCCCGTTTCAAAAGCTATGTGAGTTATTGTGTGTCTGGTGTGTTTATGTTTCTGTGTGTGTGTGTGTGTTGGAGACTGTGCAGATTGGTGATAGTACCTTTTGCTTTGTTTTGTTTGCTGTCAAGACTTTGGCTTTGTGGTGATGACATATACCCGTACGGAATTTCCGTATTTTTTCCGGAAATTTGAAAAACTCGGCAAGCGCTACGGAAAATACGGATATTTGTTTTACGGTACGGAAATTTATAAAAATGATAAAGAAAAAAAATCGAAATCGTTGGCCTGTGGTAATGCACCGCATGGCCTTTTTCCGAAAGTTTAATGCCGCAATGCGCAGTCGCAGTGGAGACCTGTGACATCGAAGTTTCCGGTAGAGGCACCGAAGTTTGCCGAACCCGTTTTTGCACAGTCGCAGTAAAGATCGGTGCTCGTGAGACAGAATTTAAAACGGCGTTCAAACGAATGGCTAAGCAAAGTGATTGTGAATCTGAATCTTTTTTTTAAAAAAACGCGCAAGGGGCAGACATTTCTTGCCTCGTATTCGGAAAAGTGTCCTTTCGTTATTCGCGGGCAGCACCGATCAAAAGTACGATTTGTGCCCAACCAGTTTGCATCTCCGCCGGTGATATGAACGACATCAAGTGGCACGCGGAAGGCCCACAGCATATCAAGAATTACGAGGCTTTGGAGAAGAAAAAGAACATTGTGGCAGCAAATCAATCTATCACTAGATTCTTCGCATAATATCAAAAAGGATGAGTGCAAAAACAATAGGTAGTAAAAGTAAATACGGAAATCGTAATAATAATACTGAAATTTGAAAAAGCTAATACGGAAACTTCAAATTGAGGGTAGGCATGTCTGCATATAGACAATGTGGGGCGTTTCTGTGTGTGTGTGTGACTGCAGTTGGGTGTTGTTTTTTCTCTGTCAATACTTGGTCATTCTTGTCAGGTTTGATGTTAATAAGAAGTGTGGTAGTGTAGTATTAATCATACTTCTGGAACAATCTGCCTGGCAGTTAACAAAGTTTTCTTTGCTTTCAACACCATTCCCCCCCAGACCCCCCCCCCCCCCCCCCCCCTGTCTCGCCCTTGTCCTGGATTTCCCCCCGGGTGTCACCCCCTGTTTGCTCCCCGTATACACTCTTCCCCCCTGTGTTTTCCACTTCCGCTTTCGGCGTTCACCCTACCCTCCCCCTTTATTTTTACGTTGCTGGTTCTTTTTCAGTCCCCCAAAATGTAAGGCATAGAAAAATTTTTAAAAGCTATTTACAGGGTCGAGTTTCTTCTTATTTCCCCTCCCTCCCCTCTCCTACCTCTCCCCCCCCCCCCTTTCTCCTCCCCTTACCCCCACCCCCTCTTCAAATTACTGCGAGAACTGATGTTTTGATGTTGTATTTCTTTGTTTTGCAGGAGACCCCCATCACCATCTCAGGTAGAGAACTGCTGGTTTATCCTGTGGGTCAGGCCGCTGACCCTCCCGACTACTGCGAACTTTTTCAAGGCAATAAGTCAGAGTCAACAGCATTATAACCCCTGCACTGCCGCCGAACAGTTTTGTACTGCCCTGTGAACAACAGTTATCGGCAGTGAAACTCACTTTTTTTTCTGCGCACAGAGAACTTGTGCATCATGACAGGTCATCTACGTCTGTAGTGGCAACGTTTTTCTTGTGTCTGATCTTCATTCTTCACCTGAGATATTCATCATTCTCCACTCTCGTGCTTTCCCATTTGCATTCTGGAAAACGATGGAAGGCATCATCAACGCTTCCAGCAGTTGTAACCCAGCTCTTAGTTATGGGTATCGGTGTATAGTGCACACTAGTAGTAGGAGAACGGCACTGTCAAAGTTAAGCGTTTTGAATGCTGGTGTGCTGCTGCCGAAAACATCTCCAACTTTATGCTACAGCTACTCTGCCCTCAACCTTATTACAGTGTGGAATATATTGAGTAACATTTAAACACACTTTCTCTTCATACTTTTTTTTTCCTCCGCAATATAGGCTAATGTGTGTGTGTGTGTGTGAACGAAATTTTGCGACAGGACCAGCAAGGATCTAGTGTTGTGAGAAGACCAAAGAAGTCTGTGCAGTGAAAACAAACAAACATCAGTAACAAACAAAATAGGCAAAGAAAGAAAAAGGATTAAAAAGCAACATTATAAAAAAATAATAATAATAAAAAAAATAGGAAAATAAAAAGAAAATGTTTAAAGAGAAACAGAAAGTCAAAGAAGGGATTAGCAAAGGCAGAGAAAGAATAAACAGTGGAAGAAAAACAGGGGAGCAGAGGGGGGGGGGGGGGGGGGGAAGGGATAAAATGGGTGTAGAGAGGGGGGAGTTGTGACAATTTGTAAATAGCTGGCGTTGGACCTTATTATATGCATTACTGATCTTACACATGCGTGACAACCGCATGTTGGACAAAGCTACACTGGTCTGTCAAGCCCACAATATTGTTGCTAATTTTGCTGTAGAGTTTGGACTTTGGACACATTTCTACTTTATATGTAGTGCTTCAGCTGCATAATGGAGTATGGACATTTTTTTTTTTTTTTTTTTTTGGGTAATGGATCTCAAATCTATAGGGTATAAATCATCAGTGCTCTCCACTTCCATTATTTGTTATCAGTTTTGCTGTTTTGTAAAGTATTTTATTGCCTTATGATTTGCATTCCACACCAGGCGCTCCACCTTCTTCAGCATTGGAATAAATTCTCTTTGTGTTGCCTCTTGGTCATTGTAATTATTATAATATATTATTTTAATTTTTACCTCCATGGTTTTTTTGGGGCTTGTTTTGGATTCTGTTGGGTTTTTGTGTAAAAAAAAGAATTAAAAAAAAGCTATTTTGTAGAATTATATATTTTATTTTTTTGTTGTCCTTAGACCAACCCATACGACAGTGCTCTTTCTGAATGTGTTGCATTCCACTGTGAATAATCTGCTGTGTTTTTTGTTTTGCTGGCTTTAAGAGAAAAAAAAATCGCTGCATTCATCCGTTGTTGTTTCTGTCATAGTACACATTATCTTGTCGTGTTCGGAACTCATAATTTTGTAATACTTCGCTTTAAAAATATAAAAAGCAGCAAACTATTGGCTGTTGTTAAATGTTGCGCCTGCTTAGCTCATCTTATTGCAGACATTGTTAAATGTGCAGCAAAATGACTTCCTTGGGCGACTTGCGTCAGATCCCGTTCTTGTCCAGCGTTGAACAGTAGTCTTCTGAGCTGGTAAAGCACTAAATGTATAGACCTATATATATATATATATATATATATATATATATATATATATAAACAATTTATACAGACATTGTACAACAAACGCCAGTTCTGCCTGGGCAGGGAAAAAAGTCAATTCCCCTCTTTCTTCATTGCAAAAATGGAGAAACATTTGAGTTTTTGAAGCTGACAACAAGAGCAGCCATTGTAAAACTGTGTAAAGCAATACATTACTGTTGTCATATTGAGTGTGTGTAGTGTGTGGGCAAAGCAATAAACAAACCTGTCAGGCAAGGCGTTTTGGGTGCTTTTTTGTTAAAAATGGGGTAAAACAAAGATTGCAAACTACCAAAAAAAACCTGATGATGGGTCATGCGTCCTTTGGTTTTATACAGTGTGTTTATTGGTTTGTATAGTGTGTACCTTCACAATCGAAAGTGTTTTTGTTTTATTGTTGCTTTTTTAATTGACATTGTCTCTTTTATCTTGTTTTTATATTTGGAAAAATCGGTGTCAATAATTGTATAAACTTTTCTTCATAGTAATATGGCTGTGGTCATCAGTGCTATTCTGGTTATCCCTGCTGATAATTTTACATTCATAATCAGATTTTTTTTTTTTTTTACAAGATTTTTTTGGGTCTCTTGGAAGTTGATTGTACTGATAATTTTACGTTCAGAATCAGGTTGTTGGGCGTTTTTTTTTCCCAAAAGATTTTTTCTCTTGATTGTGCTGATGATTTTACATTCACAATCAGTTTTGACTGCTTTTTCATAAGACTTTTTGTTCTCTTTGTGTGAAGTGCAGTGTTTGGTGAAAATGAGCGTGTTGTAGTGGTTGAAGGGTTTCCTCTTTGGAAGTCGACATGTCTATATGTGTATGCATTTATGCTCATGTTTCTTGCCACTTTTTCTGCCTTCTGTGTGTTGAGTACCTGCTGTTGTGTGGAATACTGCTGTTACAGTACATTACACACAAACTGGTTACAGCTTGAATTGAGCGTTTGCAGCATAATACTGCTTTGTCAGCTTGTGTACAGGTCCGCTCGCTCTCGTAATTAAAATTAGCAGGGTAATCACTGTGCTTTCAATCATGCTGTCCCAAGCACGGATAAATCCGTACAGTGCAGCCTAGTCACAACTGACCAAGCTTGGATTTAGCCATACAGCGAGGGAAGTGCTATTGAATTTTGGATTTAGTCCTGGAAGTGTTAAACCCTTTTTCAGATTCCTGGCAAACAGCAAACAAATGTGGTTCACTGATTCAGTTTTAATTTAGGTAGAATTTTCACAAATGTCTTCGACGGTGGCGGGTCAGAAGCTGTTCCAACTCTGACAGATAAGTTGCAGTGCTGGTCACAAACTACGATAGGAATGCTTATGAGGATGCTGTTGAATCATTCCAGGAAAATTCCTTCAAATTTTATTGAAAACTTTTCAGTAGTTCCAAAGTGAGTTTTTGTGTGTGCAGTACCCGTGAATTCAAGAGAAAGGCCTCTCTGCACAGCTGGGCCAGAGTAAAGTGGCTGCCTTGTACAGCTGGGATAGATTAAGTTAAACAAGCCTTTCAAACAGACATAAACCAAATGGTCTGGATCTGGATTACCGTCTTGATGTTGGTCGATGGGGTAACTGGGAGCCCACCCCTTGGGGTCATGAGCAATCTTGCCACTGTAGATTGTTCAAACCTATAAAGGGAACAGTGAAAGCCACAGTTGAAAACCTGTCTTTCCTTTATAGGCAAGACAGATTCACTGCGGCAACAGTACCCCCGTTGGAGTGCCGGGGGTTTTCAGTATAAATAGTATCCCCACTTTATGGAAATTTAGTGCTTTAAATTCCCACTGTCGCTGTCTTCCTCATTTACTCTTTCCTATTCCTGCTCTGTCCTTCACTCTGCTATACTATCTTCTTCTTCGCTCGATCAATGACCTACCTTTTTTCTTGAAAACTCTTCCTGGACAGAACTCCTTGTTTGTGTATGAGGTCTGTTGGATCAGCTTGGGAGTGTTGGACGCTTTCTGCCGGGTGGTCACTAGGGCTTCCTATGATTGTACTATTTACCACTATAGGCATTTTATATGTATGTATTTTGTTGATGATTTATAATGCTGTTTGTATTCTATTTTGTTTTTGTAACCGGGGTGTTCGCGTAGTTGAGGTCAACCCTCAGCCGTCCCCCGCGTGGGATGTCTTTATTGTAAAGTGACTGGCCGGTGGAGGGCATTCAATTTTCCCACTGGGGTTGTTTCAACAGATCTTTTATGCGGATCGGGGGTTGTCCGGTCCTGATTTGGCTCGGAAGAGTCCGCTGGACCTAAAACAACAATAAATCAATCAATCAATCAATCAAAACTGGGAGCCAATAATGACTGTACGATTCTTTTGTAAAGGGAAATTATGATACTAGGTAGTTCTAAAGACATAATTCAAATGATAATCTTGTTGTAAAAATATATTATTGGTTCTTCCGTAAAAGCTCTTGGTAGCAGTTAAAATCAAAATTAATGCATTAGGTGAACTTTTTAAAAAAAAACTCTAAAGCGGGTCCACTTGCTGTACATGCTTTAGGCAGCAAGATAACATAACAGCTACGTGATCCTGTGGAGTGTTTTTACAAGCATGCAAAAGAAAATCTTGAGAGTTAATTGTCACCTCCATACTGACTAATGGCTTCCATGAACGTATAACATTCTTATGTAAACTGAAAATATTTGTGTGCATTATCAAATTTATATTTGCTGTAATAATAGGATGTGAATCGGGTGCTACTTTTTTTTTTTTGGTGGCTAAAATATATACATTATCTTATAGTCTAGATTCTTTCGAACTACCTACATGAATCAAGTATAATTGTTTATCAATGTAGCAAATTTTGTTTTGCATTTACATTATTAGTCAATATTTGCCCAATCCCACTTTCCATTGTAATGTTTGTCAGTAATTTTCATGTTTTGAATGTGTGCATAACAATAATAAAGAATGTAATCGCCATTACCGTACAAGAATATGTGGCCTTCTGTGATTTCCATTCTGCCTTTACCCCAATTGGGGTACCCATGTTTTCTGTATAATAGTATCCCCACTTTGTGGAAATTTAATGCTTTAAATTACCACTGTTTCTGCCATTCTCATTTGTTCTTTCTTGTTCCTAATCTGTTCTATCAATCTTCCATATTCTTCGCTAAACCTGTCTCCTACCTTTTTTCTTGAAAACTCTCCCACAACTACTCATTTGTGTAGGGGGTCTGTTGGGATCAACTAGGGAATATTAAGACACTTTCTGCCAAATGTTGAAATGGTGACTAGGGTTTTATGTGGTATTATTATTTAGCAATGTAGACATTTTATATGTATGTGCCTTGTTAATATTTTATAATGATGTTTATATTTTATTTTGTTATGTTAAAGGGGGGTTCGATAAATTGGAGTACAGCCTCAGCGTCCCCTGCGTGGGATGCCATTATTATAAAGTGACTGGCTTGTGGAGTGCCTTCATTGTTACCACTAGGGTTGTTTCAGCAGATCTTTTATGCGGATCGGGGGTGAGCCCTCTTTCCACCAAGTTGTAGTCCTGATTCGGCTCTTTGCAATCCACTGGACCCTATAAACAATGACTAAGTAGTGTGGTGGGGTGGCGCTGAAAGTTGCATCTAGCATTTCAGTCGATGTAGAATAATTGTACGTTACATTTTATTTGGTGTTATTTTGTGTATGTCACATTGCAACCAGTGTAGGATATTGTGGGCATTCATCACATTGATAGTGCGAGATAACACGTTCTTGTCGTTACTGAACGGTGGCTTCAAATTTGCTCTTAATGGAGGTATCGAGAATTTATGTGAGGACAGCTTTATGTGCAAACTCTGTGGCACAATGAGTTGTGAATAGATCTTTAGCCGTTGTTAGGCTGCTACTAAGCTTATAGAGGCAGTTACAATGAAAGCCATGCTGACCCCAGTCTCAGTGTCAGAGACTGTGGAGGGTTAGTGGAAACTGTCCTATCAGTGACGCACTGTCAGTTACCGCAGCAAACGTTTTACAATAATTTAGACTCTAAGGTAATTTTGTTTAACCTCCGCATATGTTCCTCTTTGGAGTTTTGTTTTCCAATGAAACCACAAACAAGAGAACTGTGTGCATTCCAAAACCAGTTTTATATGTTAGCACAATCTGTAGTGGTCATATTGAGCAGGTATTATCTTGACTCGGATTCTATGATTTACCTTTGAATATTTCCACAGCATCGCACTCTGCCTTCTTCCATCTACATTTGTCAACTTCATCTTCAGCAGGCTGAATAAGGCAGCGTGATGCTGTTGAAACGTACCAAAGTAAATCACAGCATCCGAGTCAAGATAATACCTGTTCAGTAATAGAGCTGTTTGATGATTATTTTAAAAAAGAAATTATACTAACTGAATTTATTTAAATATTGACGCTGGTCCTACTAGATATGTCCAGCTTGTTTACTTTTTGCAAAGTGTAAAACAGGCCATCAGCTTTTGCATAATTATATGTCAAATTACGCAAAATTGGGCCTTCAACTAAAAATATGTGAAACCGTAACTGCGGCTTATTGAAGAAAAATGAAAGCAAAATAACACTGCATCAATCAGTAGAAAATATTTGGTAGATATTATCTCCCTTTTTCAGTTCTGAACAGGTATTGGTGAAAAAAAACTACAAACAAAACAAAACAAAAAACAGACGAATATGGAAAGGTAAGAGTGTCTTACACCGAAAATCAGTTTTGATAGCTATGTTTTTTCAAATGGTATGCCAGAAAGTCTTTTAGGATGATGAGGATGAATCGGTGATCACGAATCAAAGTTGATGCAGTCATGTATGATGCAAATGGTATGTTAGCAGTCTAAACTTCATTTTGTCCAGATCAAACAATAACTTCAAAGAGGCAGGTTATGTTTTGTCAGTGCGCGCGTTTGTGTAAAATAACTGAGTCCAACATTGAGTCTTGTTAAGAAGAAGAAAGTTGGTTTTGGTTGGTTTTGATTGTGCATGGTGTATTTTTGTTTGCCTAAATTGTGTCATCTTCTCTTCTCTCCTCTAATCCAGTTTGTCTCTTCCACATGTTTGCTGTGGTGAAAAATTTACGTACGATATATTTTATTTTGGATTACGATAATCAAGTGTGTTAATCAAAATGTTGTTTCAATTATCTCTATCAAAATCTGTTAAGCAACAGTGGCAATATTTGTTGTTGTTAGGTTGTTGCTGTCTTTTTATTTTAAATTTTTTGTTTACTTTACTGGAAGACCAAATAAAGAAATAAATCCTTTGTTATTCATTTAAACGCTTACGAGATAGTGTAAACTGGACTATATAAAATGTCTCTCGACAGCGAGTTGGCTTTCGCAACTATATACATACCTGTCAAGCTCTTGTGGACTCTTACCATAAGATTTTGCTTCCCATACCATAAGAAATGTGTGAAAATGTATGGGTTGTCACGTTCAACACCAAACAGAATTAATCACATGTATACACACACACCATGCTTAACAAACTTAGCGATATATATATAAAATTATTTTTGTCACCACAATTTAAAAAAACGTAAGATCGTCATCTTATGCCATAAGACTTAAAAATCGCCAAAATTCTGTAAGAATTACGTCAAAAGCATGAGACTTGGCAGATATGTATATATAATATATTTTTAATTGGACAGAAATTAGAGAGTAGAGTTCTAGAACTAGTTCTTGGAATATGTTCTAAATTTGGAGAGAAAAAAAAAGTGTGATTTATTTTTCCTTCAGTTTTTTTGTAAAGATTGAATATACTGCTGAGTGTGTATTTGTTTACTTGAAATCATGTATCCTGTATTTTGCAATGTATACTGAAATAAAACATTACAAATGAGAAAACACATAACTTGTGGATTTTTGGCGCCCTACTTTCTTGATATATATATTGAATGTGTCAAAATAAAAGGTTTTCTCATGGCCGCCTTTTCTAATTTTAGTCAGCAAAGAGGTAAGTAGAGCCTCTCTCTTCTCGTGGCCAGTTTTATGAGTAGGTGTGCCTATATCATTTCCATTGTTGCTTTGGTGTCATTCCGTGGGAGTGCCGAGGGTGTGTTCTATCAATCTACTACATGCATCTTCTTTGCTAGACCAGTCACTTACTTTTTTTTTCTCTATAACTATCCCACAACTCCTCATTTGTGTATGGGGTCTGTTGGGTCAGCTTGGTGATATTGGACGCTTTCTGCCAGGTGGTCACTGGGGTTTTCTACGATATTATTATTTAGCAATGTTGGCATTTTATATGTATGTGTTCTTTCAGATGTTATAATGATGCTTATATTCTGTTTTTTATAAACAGGGGTTCGATAAATTAGAGTATAGCTTCAGCATCCTCTGCATAGGATACCTTTATTATAAAGTGGCCAGCTGTTGGAGTGCCTTCAGTTTTACCGTTAGAGTTGTTTCAGCAGATCTTTTAAACGGATCAGGGGTGAGTCCTCTTTCAACCAAGTTGTGGTCCTGATTTTGTGGTCCTGATTCGGCTCTTTGCAGTCCACTGGATCCTATAAACAATGAATAACTAACTGATCTTGGTTGTTGTGAGAGCCAAACAATCCCAGCTAGATGCTTTAAGATAAGATAAGATAAGATATTACTTTATTAATCCAAAAGCATGGAAATTACATTGTCTGTCAATTAAACATGTCCATTCATTCTTCTTTTACACACACATAAATATTTATACATTATTAATTTGAGCAGGGGTGTTTTTTTGCGATCGCCGAACTGTTTCAATTAAATTCTCCTCTGCGCCTTTTCAAATCTTTTGCTCCCAGGGGCAGGCTGTTATAGCTTGAAATATCAGCGCCATACAAAGTCATGGTCATCATCATCGTCTATATACTAGTCATGGGCGCATGTCAGGGTCTTGAAGATCGGTCTGAAATTTTTTTTGGTAGTATATTATAGTAGTAGTAATAGCAGTAGTAGTAATAGTAGTAGTAATAGCAGTAGTAGTAATAGCAGTAGTAGTAGTAGTAGGTTGAGGGCAAAACAGGCTGTGAAGCCTTCATGAGCGTCCTATCTGAATTTTGGTATTGTTTCCAACTGGTTTTAAAACAGTTAATATTTTGTGCAGCGTTTTTTTTTAGTTAGTGGTAAACTGTTCCAATATGAAGAAACTCTGTTAATAAAGAACATTTTTCTGATGTGAATATTACAATGCTGTTAAGAATCTTACCTTCTGGATTCCTGGTTTTGTTGTGATGAGGTGTTAGAAAAAAAGAATCTGATTATTCTAAATCATCAATTTTATTATGCATTTTAAAAGTTTGAATTAAATCTCCTCTATGTCCATGTAAAGAATGCAGTTTGAGATACTTCAATCTCTCTGCCAAAGGCACAATGACATTCTTTCTGCAACTTTGCAGCTCATCTCTGAACTTAATTCTTTCCATCACTGTTGACTGCCTCTTGGGCATTGGACACCACACAACATTCGCATACTCTTAAGTGAGGTCGAATTAAAGCCTTCTATAACATTTGGCATTATTATTACCATAGCCTGTGTTATTACTTTTATAAATGGTCTATTTCTAGACCCTACATCATGCCTGAATTTTTTTCTGGCACAGTGCCCACAGGAAACGCTGTTGTTTTTGTGTCTGCCTAAAACAAAGCTTGAAAATTGGAGTTGTATTGTTTTGTCTTGTGTGTGTTTGTACATGTGGGTGTGTGTGTGTGTGTGTGCAATGAGGAGTGTGTGTTTTCAAATTAGCATTCTTTTCATTTCTGTATCCATTTGTTTTTCACATAAATGTGAATCCTACAACTTTTCTGTTTTATTCTATACCTTTTTTATCTTGTCTTGTCTTGGGGTGTCGGATAGTGCAGTGGTTGGAGCACTCGCTACTGTGTCGAAAGTTAAGCACCGTCCGGTGCGGTTAGCACTTGGATGGGTGACCGCTAAGGCGTGAAGCGACAAATAACAACGCCCCCAGTTGACTCAACTGTGATTGAGTACCTACTCTCTTGAGGGTGGGGAAGGTAAAGCAGCGAGGGAGAGAGTTGGGCATCACCCTCATTACGCTGGCCCAAGATAAGTGTGATCTCCAACATCACGCTCCCCTACGGCCACAAGGCTATGGGACTACCTTTACCTTTACCTTTTTTTTTGTCTTATTCCAAAGTAAAGCGAAACAGATTTTTATTGTTTTTCAACAGTTCATATTTTATTTCGTAGTCTGCACATACATGAGACCCACAAAAAAACAAAGATTAAAATTGTTGACATTGATGTAACACTGATACCTCCCATCAACCCCAATCACAACCACTCCCTCATAATCATATCCATCCTACTTCATCTTACTGTTGTGACATACGTTCTTCACAATTCCCTGTATCACATTATAATGTTTTCCTACAATTGGAAAACTAGAAGATCTAAGCCCATGTAACTCACATGTTCCTTTTGGAATTTACAATATTTAACATAAAAATTAGTGCCCAGAAGAAAAAAAATTAAACAGTGGAACAGTGGAATTAAAATGTAAAGTAATACCAACTTTGATTTTTCTATGCTCTTGACCTTGAGATGACCCTGACCTCCAGCTCCAAATACATATGTAATATCAAATAAACTACAGCAAAACTGGTATGATGCCTATAGTAAAAACTGAACTTGGGATGACCTTGTCCTTTCAATGACCTTTACCTTGGGATGACCTTGACCTTCATGTGACCTCTCATGCATGTCTGATCAAATAACCCAATGCTGTTGCATATAATGGGTTAACTCAGCCATTTCACTGAACGATGACCTATTTGTTGTATGTTTTTGCCAGGCCTAAAATGACCTTGACCTTCAAGATCAATGCAAAAACGGAACATATATGAAAGCTCAATCTATCATCTCTAAATAAATGTTTGAACTTTATATTTATCATAGGGTCAAGGTCACTTCAAAGTACCTATATTAATTTTGGACAGCTCCAGTGACCTTGGCATTGGGTATGAGCTTGACCAAATGTGCATAGGATGTGTGTCTCATTGATATCTATCATGCATCAAAGAATCATAAGTTCAATATTAATATCTTAGTGAAAAAAAAGTGAAATTTAGTGAAAAACTGACATTAACTGACTAACATTTGTTGATCCTGTGACCTTGACCTTGTAGCGAAATCATTCATTCACTGATCATTTATGAGGTCTCATGGTTAAGCACCATCTTACCAAGTTTGGTGGTGACAGCTGAAATAGGTTCTGAGATATTAATATATTTGCAAATTTTGCACGTCCAGACGGAGGAGGGACAAAATTTAAAAAATGTGCGTGTCCTTTTTGGACTATATAGGACTTGTCTTGCACAGATTTGCAACAATCTGAAGAAAACATTTTTTTCGTGTGAGTACATACATGTGAGTCAACAATAAAAACTCATAGAACGCCATATAATACTAAAACATCTAAAATAAGTGACATTTAATGTCAATGCTTAACAATGTTTCTAAAAAATGCAGTCCTAGCTAGAACTGTTACTTTTTGTAAGACTTTTTGGCTTACAAACAATAGAATTCATAACAATGCATATAATACTGCTGATAATACTGTCCATTCGTTAGTTAGTTCGTAATTGTATATAGGGTCCAGTGGACTGCAAAGAGCCGAATCAGGACCACAACTTGGCTGAAAGAGGGCTCATCCCAGATCCGTATAAAAGATCTGCTGAAACAACCTTAATGGTAACACTGAAAGCACTCCACTAGCCGGTCACTTTACAATAAAGGCATCTCATGCAGGGGACGCTGAGGCTGTACTCTAATTTATCGAACCCCAGTTTACAAAAACAAAATAGAATATAAACATCATTATAAAATATTTAAAAATCAGATGCTTAGAAAATGCCTAAATTGCTAAATAATAATATAACAGAAAGCCATAGTGACCATTTAGCAGAAAGCGTCCAATATCCCCAAGCTGACCCAAGAAAAAAGGTTTGGTGACTGGTCCCTTTTTTTTTTCTTTTGGTTGCAGTTTATTGATTGATTGATTGATTGTTGCTTTAGGTCCAGCGGACTCTTCCAAGCCAAATCAGGACCGGACAACCCCCGATCCGCATAAAAGATCTGCTGAAACAACCCTAGTGGGAAAATTGAATGCCCTCCACCGGCCAGTCACTTTACAATAAAGACATTCCACGCAGGGGACGGCTGAGGCTTTACCCCAACTACTTGAACCCCTGGTTACAAAAACAAAATAGAATACTGGTTGCAGTTTATTATCTCTTTCTATCGTAAAATTCTGGGCTGCCTCCCCTTGGGAAGGCATAGTCACAGCCTGTGGTGCTCCCAAACCCAGCCTACCTAACATTATTTGTGATTTTTGAAATTTTGATGGGGGAGCAAACCGGAGTACCCGGAGAAAACCCCCGAGACGTTGCCCGAGTCGAAAGTAAATAATATTTGGAGAAACATAACGCCCAGATGCTGGATCGAACCCACACCTGTCAGGCGCCATTGGTTTGTGGCTTGTGGACAAGGCAAGTGACTAGTAGTCCCGCCTTAGCCCACTTGGCCACAACGCTCGCCTCTAGCGAAGAAGATAGTAGACTGATAGAACAGATTAGGAATGAGAAAGAACAAATGAGAATGACAGAAACAGTGTTAATTTAAAGCACTAAATTTCAACAAAGTGGGGATACTATTTGTACAGAAAACCCCAGCACCCCAATTCAAACTAAGCTATTTGCTTCAACACAGCCACACTTTAGTACTCTTTTATCATTATTCACGAATAATCAAAATGAAACCAAATCCCACCACATTTTTTTTTTTTTAAATACTGATTTAAACAAACCCGTACCTAATATGTTCCAAGCACACAATTTCGGAATACGATCTGAACATAGCATATGATCTGAATGGATAACCACATACCTCTGAAGAAATGTTTGTGGTAATTTGGTTAACATCAAGTTCAAAATAGTCAGGATCCAGTACTCAACAACTCGTAGTAAGCGATACAAACTATATTATAGTCATATAAAAGAATAGTGTGAATAACTAAGAAATATTTATTAAATTTATTTGTAAAGAAAACATTGTAAGAACCATCATCTTACTATGTGAACCTCTATGACAACATCCAATAATAGTACTCTCATTGCCACACAGAAATCAACATGACAAGTTCCCATCAATAGAAATATATTTAACATCAACCAATCAGAACACAGGTAATATTTCAACAACAACCACTCACAGCAAGCGGTGCAATTTATTTATAAATAATTTCCTCTGTACAAATCATCTTAACATCATCTTTGACAAAATGACTCAAAATGGACAATTGAGAAAATACCACATGTGTGTACATTGATAACAAATGACATACTGTAATAATTCTATACACATGACAAACAGAAATGGTCGTAAGATTGTACACGAACAGCTCTGGGCTATATATTCACAGTTCTTGAATACTAAACCATTTTATGATAAACACATTGGAATATTGCAAATGTATTGGTTAAAAAAACTTTAAGGAAAATATGGAATACAAGATTTTGTTTTATTTATTTATTATTTTATTGTTCTTATACAGAATGTTTTTACGTTACCAGTACCCACGCTGCCGAAGGTGCTGGACTTTACATTCTTATTCTGAATAAGGGAATGTCTGTTTTATCATTTTTGGCCAATAAAGAGGCCTTGTGAGTTTGAATTTCTGAACCTTATCATAAATGATCAGACTTCTGTGCCTCTTGACTGAAATTATAATTACTGAAAAAACGTAAGCATGATAATAATATATTTCTTTACAGGCGCGGTATACTGCAAGTCAATGTTCTAACATTTCTTGATCAACTGCTAAACATGGAATTCATTTTTATCTCTGATGTTGCACTTTGAATCACTCAAGCAATGTGTGCGTTATAAATCAACTTTTTTTTTTTTCATTTTCTCACGTATATTGGAAACAAATACCGCACATACTGTAAACTGGATTCACGTGTAGTAATAATAAACTGCTTTTTTTTTTTTTCAAAATAAGCTGCATTAATATAATGTAATGAAACATTCATTGCAGTGATTTGATTGCAACAGACACAACCAGATCTTGAGAACGAGTATAAAAAATATGGGTGCAACTTTATACTTAGGATTTTATTATTATCCCCCTTAAAGGCAACTGTAAAAAACTATGGGTGCAGCTTTATACTTCAGATTTTATTTTTATTATTTCTTTCTAAAGGCACTTGCTATCTAGAAAAAAAAAGAGAGAGAGAGAGAGAGAGAGAGAGAGAGAGAGAGAGAGTGAGTGAGAGAGAGAGTGAGTGAGAGAGAGAGTGAGAGAGAGAGAGAGAGAGAGAGAGAGAGAGAGAGAGAAGACAAAGAACATAAGAAATTGATAATTGTCTAATATCACCTAAAGTGAACAAACATAAAATTAAAATACTGAACTGATAAGAAATTTAATCATCCAAAAGTTCAAACTAAAAAAGTTATTGCTGACCATGCAAAACAGAAAAAACAAAAACAAAAAAAGGAATAAAATAATAACACTCTTTATAATAGGAAGTTCTTTACAAGTTTATGTAAAATATCCTAGATGAATAAAAATTGGCCACCATTTAATAAAGTAATTTTGTTTTGTTTTGTTTTGTTGCAGTTTATTATTTTTTTCTATCGGGAAACTCTGGGCCGCCTCCCCTGGGGAAGGCGTAGTCGCAGCCTGTGGCGCACCCAAACCCAACCTACCTAACATTATTTTGTGATTTTTGAAATTTTGCTGGGGGGAGCAAACCGAATTACCCGGAGAAAACCCCCGAGACGTTGCCCGAGTCTAAAGTAAATAATATTCGGAGAAACATAACGCCCAGATGCTGGATCGAACCCACACCTGTCAGGTGCCATTGGTTTCTGTCTTGTGGACAAGGCAAGTTAGTCCCGCCTTAGCCCACTTGGCCACAATGCTCGTAATGATGGGGAGCCTATAGATCCTTGGATGCAGTACAAGGAAGTGACAATCAGTATCTGCTAATAAAAAAATGTTAAAAAATGCTAAGTTGCACCCAAGAAAGTAACAGCAAAAGCAATGGCAAGTCAATACAAATAATACTGTTTGTGATATTGCTTGCTTCAGAAAAACAAAACAAAAACATACATGGCACATTGCACACGCACACACAAAATTGAAGACAAAATTTCGTTGCGGTCAAGCCAAATCTCACCTCTATCATATGTACATTTGGTCCCCTTCTCTTTCTCAGGTTTTCTAGCAGATCTGCAGGGTAAATAAAACCAAAAAATGCCAACACTGCACTGTGTTTTTAATAGAATATCTCCTATTTATTTACTCGTGACAGCAAGAATGATAAGCTTTCTACTTTGGGAAAAAACAAGAAGCTATTATTCCTCGTATTGCACAGCAAGCGTTGCAAGAGTATTGTCGGACATTGAGCAGATTTACAATGAGGGGGTGGGGAGTGGGGGGGGGGGGAAAATGATGTTTTTCCCCTTTTTTTTATTGCATACTTTCTATTGTTCTTGAAAAAGCAATAGCAATTTTTAAAAAATATATTAATAGGGTGAACAAAAAACAAAAGGAAGGACTTAGTTATATTCTCAAAAATAGTTGGATACAGCAATGAAGATTAAATTATTACTAATCACTTTGTAAATATTGTAATTCATGCAGCTATGAAGATGAAAATATTACTAATCGATTATAAAATATTATAATTCACACAGCTATGAAGATTACAATATTAATAATCGATTTTAAAATATTTTAATTCTCACACCTATGATTAAAATATTACTCATCGATTTTAAAATATTTAAATCACACAGCTATGAAGATTACAATGTTAATAATCATTTTAAAAATATTTTAATTCACAAAGTTGTGAAGTTAAAAACATTAATAATCAATTGCAAAATACTTTAATTCCACAAGAAAATGAAGAAGGTTAATTTGTCGTTATATGGGGAATAAACAAACTGAAGACATAGAAGACAGAACAGGCCAAACGACCATCATTTATCTGCAAGGGCGTAATTTATGAAAACCATGAAACAGCTGAAGATTGACTTAGTTATCGTGCCATCCATTCAATTTCATTCACAAAGGCGCAGAAACAATAAAATTGCTACTAACTGGAACTTCTATTTCTAATCAATCCCTAGACAAATCTACTTCTAATCCACTAACTAACGTATTTTCCACTAAAAATCAAATGCCATTGTGTTTGATTAATACCTCTTAAATATAAAGGGAAAGTAAAGTAGGGGAAACAATTTTGATATTTAATGCTCTGATTGTCTTGTAACTGAAGTCCAACATTTCAAGGTCAAGATGGCTTCACTCCATTACATCCACCTGGTCACACCAATCATAACGCAACACATAAACACACAACCACAACTAACAACAAGACACACTAATAATACAACAATAATAAAAATAATAATAATAATAATAATAATAATAATAATAATAATAATAATAATAATAATAATAATAATAATTGGTGGTAATCGGATATCATAAAAATACATTTCCATTCTGTTTCACCATTCCTGAACCACATGTCTGCAAATAATGTCTACAGTTGGATTAAAAAAAATAAAATAAAATAAGCAGCTTTAAGAGACTAACGCCGACTGATACTATTATAACTAGCCATTTTAATATTAAATATTGTCTGAATATTGAAAACATGTAGGGAAATGATCATTAACAAATACTGGACGGTCATGCCAAAAATGTTCTGCGAGAGTTATATTCTCCTTTTCTACTAAAAAGATGGTTAAGAAAAATAATGTTCATTCTAGCGGATCAACAACAAGAGCAGAAATACTACTACGTTTGAACGATTTTATTCAACCAAATTCATTCTCATCACATTTGATTACTTGTCAAGTTGTAGTTTTAATAATTATTTTAAAAACAGAAAATAATTTTTGAAGTACATACATTTATTACAGACATATTACGAGAATTATTATTTCATGCTCACTCAGAAAGAAAAAGAAAAGTGCTGAATGAATTCCTATTTTTTTAATTAAAAAAAGGAAGATAAATGATTAAATTAACACAAAAATAAACTTTAAACACACAAACTCTTGTTTGACTGGAACATCTTCAATGAATGCAACATTTTATTTTTGTTCTTCAGAAAGATCAGATCTCGATTCTCTGTTCTGTTTTGTTCGCTTGTTTCTAACAGAGAAACTAATTCCATTTTTAATGTTAAGTCCAAGTACACTTGAAAAACAGCAGTAGATAAGTTGAAAAATCACATTTGTCGGCACGTCATAGGGTTCAGCTTTGACGAGCATAGATGACATTTTGCAGAAACAAATATTGTCTGAAGTGGGTCTTGACATCTGGAGAAGGAACAAATGTGGAATGGAGTCCCATACAGAGAGCAAGTAAAAGGCAAACCCTGGTCCCTCACAACCGCGTTTTCATCCCTCTTACACTGACGGCACAAAAACTCATAATGACCATGTTAAATAAGTGTTCCATGCATCACTGGGAAACCATTCTGCAGTTCCCAGCAAAAGTGGGTTTCTCTTCAGTTTGTTTGGGTTTTTCTCCACAGTTCATCAAATTTTTTTTTTTTTTTTCTCCAAAGTCAAATCAAAGTTTTCTTCTCCAAAGTTCCAGCATGTGTTACATGCCACACTGATACAGTTTTGTACGGCTAGGCTAAATGTCTGCCTCGGTTTGGGAATGTGTTGTTTGGCATTATATGTGTAACACACAAAAAATCACAAGACTGATGATCCTGGTAACAATGACAAAAGTTCAACAGCAGCATGCACATTTCTTCTTTTTGTTTTCTGGCACAGATCCATGCAAGTCACGCGCCCCTGAATTGCCACAAAAAAAAGGATGTAAGCTCAGCTCAAGTTTCATAGATTTAAATGTATGTGTACGGTATTGTACACCGGCCGGCTACATCCCTGTGGTGGTGAAACAGACTGAAGACACCGCTGCATGCATACTGTCTTTCACAGTAACACTAACAAATGACACATATCAATCTCCATGTTGCAGTCTTCAGGAGAAGCGCTCCTCTTTCTCTCTGGTTGTTGATTTGCAGCATCATACAATGGGTAGGCTCTGGTTGGGTTCCACATTTTCCTCATCATCCGAGTAGTTGTCCGCCTACAAAACGGCAATGCACATCCGTGGTAACTCAAAATAGACATGTATACACTATAGAAGGCTGGTGGTAGACACTTCACTGTGCAAAAAGAGAGATTATGATGATGTTGTGTGATGATTATCCTAAAATCTGAATGCGTACAGCCCAATTGCTCTCTCAATCTTTGCATCACAACAAAAATGTGCACATAAACGGGCGTACTAGATCGAAAAGATCTGCGTCATATTAAACTTCTTTGCACTATAAACGTGCACGTATGCATAATAATTATCACTGTGAACAAGCAAAGCCCAACCCAAAGGGTGGCAATTAACAGTCAAACAACAGAGGCTGGTTAGACATGGCAGTCACGAGACATTTAATACTATTATATATTACGTTTATAACCGCAAGCTATTATAATGAATGGAAAGTTATCCTAATTGCCTGTGCATGATATGAATTTGTCTGTCAGCCAAAGAAAACTGTACATTTTATATGCCGGTGTGTGTGCGTTCGTAGTAAGAGAGAACTGGAAAAGATTGTGTGGGTGTTGGTGTGTGTTGGTGTGTTAAGAGTAAAGATGAAAATATTTAGTGATTTTATGTATTATTCTATTTGTTTTTTACAAAAAAATATTTTATTCTTTCTTATTTGCCGAGAAGTAGTGTGCTGCATCAATTCTCCATTGTGTGTAATAAAGATTGATTGACTTGACATCGGTACATCTGGGTACAGGACCAAAGGTAAATGTGAGGAGCTTCATTTAAAGCTGATCTCATTCAGCTCTGCGATCAACGTTATGCACTGCTAACACTACTGCCTAGTCCCTCAGTGAACGAAGAGTGTACCTGCGAGTTGTTGGTGGTGTTGTAGTCCAGGTGAGCGATGTGCGGGATGGAGGACACCATGGACTGTTTCTTCAGCGATGCTATCTCTTTCTTCTGGCGGTGGATCACTGCAAAACGGTTGCAACACACTTGTAAATATCATCAACGCTGCAGCAGTACACTCTGACATACAGCAATGCCAACAACATCACCAAACATCAGAATATCATCAACTCCTTCGGAAGAGCTCAGTTGGTAAAGCGGCGAGCTCGTGTTACAAAGGTTGCGGGCTCGATTCCCGGTGGCCCGGACATAAACACTGGTTGTGAGCTCTGGCCATCTTACTGCTGCTATTAGACTGATGGTTGTTTCACTGAATAGTTTTCCCTTTTCCCCCAGCCCAGGTCGCCTGGGATTGTGCTTAGGCGTCTGAGCATCAGACTGTGCCCCCAATGGCAGCATGTGGGCGCCTCAGCCGGTTTGAGTTAGAGCCTGTACAGGCCAGCGCCTTGAGCAGCCCTTGAGCTGAAAAAGCGCTATATAAAAATGATAAATAATAATTATTATATCATATACATTTAATAATTATTATATCATATACATTTATAACTGTCTCATTCTTCTTCTTCTTCTTCTTCTTCTTCTTCTTCTTCTTATTATTATTATTATTATTACTTTTATTACGTACACAATAGTAAATGCACCAACAAAATAAAATCAATTGACAAATCCAGAAATAAATAAATTATACATTTTATTTCCACTCCCCTAAAATCACCAAAAAAAATCTGGATGTTGACTTTTTATGGGGAGGGAGTAAGGGTGGGAGAATAGGGGAGGGGGTAATGTGTATGACTCTATGTAATGAATCAACAGTACTGGGTGTTGCTGTTTGTTTTCTTCACCTCATAATGAATCAACAGTGACACTAAAACGCTGGTGCATGTAAAGCACGTAACAATGTTGAGAAATACAAAGTTTCAAAGCCAACTCGACTCAAAAATTGTGTGTAGATTACACACACAAAAATCAGGTTGCGGTCAAAATGATCCCTGACATACGGTGAAGATTAGATATTATAATTATTGTTATTTTATTTAATCGTTCTTATATAGCGCTTTTCCAGCTCAAGAGCTGCTCAAGGCGCTGGTCAATCCAGGATCTAACTCAAGCCGCCCTAGGTACCCACTTGCAGCCATTGGATGCACAGACTGACGTCCAGACAACGGTATTTGTATTATTATTATTATCATCATCATCATCATCCTCTTCCTCAAATATTATTATTATTATTATTATTATAATTATTATTGTTATTCTTGTTTGTGTCCCTTCATTTTGTTGTTGTTCACCTTCAGAAGCTCCTTTGACCTCAGGCAGACTGATGCCCCCTTGCTGTGACCGTTCGCTGTGCTTGGCCTTGTAAAGCATGGAGGACTGAGGACTCATGTTGATGGAAACGTTTGGGGACACTATAGAGTTACTACCTCCCTTCTTCCCAAAGCCGCCTTTCTTGGGCAACACCTTGTCCGGGCTCACCCTGCACAATGTCACAAAGTCAATAAGTCAACAAGTCAAATCAATTAGTCAACAAGCCAAGTCTTGGACTACACAATCATCAATCAATCAATCTGTTCCCAAGTCAAGACAATTGGTCACCAACTCAGCAACTCAAGTCTTGTCAGTCCTCAAGACAAGTCACTAGATCATCAAGTCAATTTGTTAACAGGTTAGTCAAAAAGTCTGTCATTACAAGTCAGGGCGCGAAATTAAGGCGGGTCCGGGGCGAATTACCCTGAAATGTTGATTTGGACCCGCTCTTTTCATTTCTAGCGTGCCCGATTTACCCGCAAAAAAAATGTCAACTACGTTACAAAGTTGAGTAATCAATTCATTTATACTGAAAAAAATCTTCGATGCAAAAATTATTTTTGAGTGAAAAGTAGAAGGCAATAATAAATCTTCGAAAATCGATGTCGAGTACCCATCGCGCTATATGTTGCTATGGATGCGAGGTATTTGTCACTCGAGTTATTACCCTTGAATAATATTAAGTACGTCTTTTTTTTATTGGCTCGGAGTCACGCTTTTTGGCCAATCAATGGGCTGTTCGTATTTTCACTGTCGAGCGTCTGCTTTCACTATGAATCCCGAAAATGGCTAGTGAGAAGAGAAGAGCAAATACTTTTCCATTTTTGGAAAAAGGCCTGCCTCGACAGAAAACGACGATGAAAGGAAGAAAAAACAAAAGCAGTACGCGCAAGCAAAACGTAGCATAAACATTTTTATACAAAAAGAGTAAAAAGAATCAGAGAGAGAGAGAGAGAGAGAGAGAGAGAGAGAGAGAGAGAGAGAGAGAGAGAGAGAGAGAGAGAGAGAGAGAGAGAGAGAGAGAGAGAGAGAGAGAGAGAGAGAGAGAGAGAGAGAGAGAGAGAGAGAGAGAGAGAGAGAGAGAGAGAGAGAGAGAGAGAGAGAGAGAGAGAGAGAGAGAGAGAGAGAGAGAGAGAGAGAGAGAGAGAGAGAGAGAGAGAGAGAGAGAGAGAGAGAGAGAGAGAGAGAGAGAGAGAGAGAGAGAGAGAGAGAGAGAGAGAGAGAGAGAGAGAGAGAGAGAGAGAGAGAGAGAGAGAGAGAGAGAGAGAGAGAGAGAGAGAGAGAGAGAGAGAGAGAGAGAGAGAGAGAGAGAGAGAGAGAGAGAGAGAGAGAGAGAGAGAGAGAGAGAGAGAGAGAGAGAGAGAGAGAGAGAGAGAGAGAGAGAGAGAGAGAGAGAGAGAGAGAGAGAGAGAGAGAGAGAGAGAGAGATTTTTCGAATTAAAAATTTGGGACTCAGATAGAGTACCAGTACTTATTTAAACATATCCGTTGTTAATGAATAAAAAGAGGGAATTAAAGTTCTGTTTTATTAAAATGTGTTTGGATTTTTTCATGTGCGATTGTTTATTATGTATTAGGACCCTCACATTTCAGACAGGACCCTCACTTTTTAAAAGTTAAGGGTCCTGTTTACCCTCAAAGAAAAAAGTTAATTTCGCGCCCTGCAAGTTAAGTCTTTGTAAGTCAACAAGTCAATGAATCCACGGGTCATCAAGTCAAATCTTGACGTCAGTCCACAAGACAATTCAATAGATCATCAAGACAATTTGTGAATAGGTTAGTCAAAAAGTCAGTCATTTACAAGTCAAGTCTGTAAAAGCCAACAAGATAAGTCCTTCCAAGAACAAGTTACTAACAAAATCAATCACTATGTATTGAATTTTTTTTCGAATCTTTTCAATAAGACAAAACACTGTCTTTTAGCCTCAATCAATAATTCAACTTTAATTTTTGATCAATTTAAGAAAGTATTAAGGCATCAATTGAAAGACAATTTAAATATTTTAATAAATAAGGTTCTTTTGAAAGTTACAAACAGTGAATAAATAAGGTTCTTTTCAAAATTACCCCTTTCTCCCCCCCCCCCTCCCCCCAAAAAAGGGTTCTTTTGAAAGTTATAAAAAACGAAACATTTAGAACAAGCTATGAAAACTTAATCAATGCATGTCCATCAATAAGTTGATAATTATTATTATATTTCATAAGTCCCAAATTAATGACAGGAAAAACTATTAATTTAAAAACACACAACCATTTGTACTTGTGCCACCCTTCACACACTATGCTTCAATCGAAATTGAAAGTCACTGCACTATTCTGCTACATAAAGTATTTAACAGAAAGATGTTATCCAGCATATATAATATTGGAACACATAAGACAGGAAATTATAATTTCACTCAACTACAAAGAATGACAGAATCTAAAGTATTCACACAGCCTCTTGAGATGCTGACATGACTCAAATTTCTTTGTCAAGACCATAATCTCAACTATACAAGGCAAAAGGTAGTTTCCTTACACACGCAGATGAGACTACGTCATTCCTGAAAAGAACAAAATGGGGATACACCATGCATGAACCTCTTTATCACAAACTGTATACAGAAACCATTCGTGGCTAACCTCTCTAAAACAAGAGTCCGGATTCAGTTTTGTCTAAATAGTCTGTCTTTTTTCTTTTTAATTCATAGAAAAATATCATTTTTAGTCTCAATTTTTTTTTGTTTGTTTTAAATTATGCATCCCAAAGCTTTAATTACCCAAGATTGTCCCTTAGATCACACAATTATCACACAGTAACAACATAATGCCATGGGATTGCAACATCAACAAAAAAGTTCCCTTCCTAGATGGTTTGCAACATAAAGCGTTCATGGAGGCAAATTCACAGTACAGTAGGAGCCTTCTGCTGCTGTTGAAGTCTGTGTATAATATTACAGTACGCCAGTTCTAGACCTTTAACTCTTAAATATGTCCCAACTGGTAAGCTTTTGAAAAAGTAAGCACATGATTTTAAAATCTACTTCCAATTCACGAAAGATTTACTTACAGATAAAATCTCATCGACAGTTGAACGCATGATCTTTAAATAAGTTAACTGTACAAAGTTACAAAAACCTTGGTAAACAAAATATAATACGGTTTTTATAACTTTAAATAATTGGAAGGGCAAAGCCCTATGACTCACATGCTCCTTATGGAACTCGCAATATTTAACCTGAAAATTAATGCCCAGAAAATACAAAATGAAATGGTGGCATTAACATGCAAAGTAATACCAACTCTGATCTTTCTATGCTCTTGATATTGAGATGACCTTGACCTCTCGTTCCAAATACACTCATGTACTATCAAATAAACTACAGCAAAAGTAGTATTATGTCAAAAAAACTGTGACCTTGAGATGACCTTGACCTTCAAATGACCTCTCATGCATGTCAGATCAAATAACACAATGTTGCATACTATGGGTTAAATAAACAGCCATTCCTGTGTACAATAACCTCTTTTTGGTATGTTTTTGCATAGCTTAAAATGACCTTGACCTTTAAGATCAACACAAAAGCGAAACATATATGAAAGATCAATCTATCATCTCTAAATACAACAAGTTGGATTTTATATATCTCATAGTTTATGGTCAAGGTCACTTCAAAGTACCTATACCAATCGAATTTGGACAGCTCCAGTGACCTTGATCTTGGAGTGAGGTTGAACAAATTTGTGTAGAATGTGTGTCTCATTGATATCTATCATGCATCAAAGAATTATAAGTTCAATGTTAATAACAAAGAAAAAAAAGTGAAATTTGGTGAAAATTTGTCATTATTTGACTAACATTTGTTGACCCTTTGACTTTGAAGTGAAGTCACTAATTCACTGATAATTTATGAGGTCTCATAGATATACACCATCTTACAAAGTTTGGTTGTGATAGTTGAATTAGGTTCTGAGATATTAATCCACTTGCAAGTTTTGCACCGACATACGGCAGGCGGCGGATAGACAGATGGACGGACTAACATTTAAAAAAAATGTCATTTGTGGACTCATCTTGCACAGGTTTGCAAACAACTGGATTTATATAATTTATAATAAATTATCTCAAAATGGCTAGCACCATACAGAAACCATTAAGGAGCAAGGAATAAAACAAGGCAAGGCAAAGTTGCTTTAAACATCAAGAAAAATTATTATCCTGCTCTCAAAGGTATACAGAAAGTACGATATAGTGGATTTCAATTCTACATGCTTCTGTGTGAGCTAAACGAGCTCAAAAGCAGTACAACTGCATTCATAAAGCCTGGTTTTCCTGATGCATTTCGATCTTTACCGAAGATCTCATGAGAGGAAGTTTGGCCTTAAATGCTTAGACTCTGGTCCTGATTTGGCTCGGAAGAGTCCGCTGGACCTAAAGCAATAATCTTGTATTGTATTGTATTGAATGCTTAGACTACACTGTAGTACATAGAATTGAAAGCCACTATGTCACACTTTTTGTCAACCTTTGAGAGCAGGATAATTATTTTTCTTCTATATTTATCTATCTGTCTGTCTGTCTGTGTGTCGATCTATCTAATCTAATCTAATCTAATCTAATATATATATATATATATATATATATATATATATATATATATATATATATATATATATATATATATGTCTATATAATTAAAATATTAGTGTACAAAAGAAAACGAAACTAAAAGTTAAAAACAAAGTCATAATAATTATAAAATAAACTATGTTATAACTGCAGACTGATATATATTAGTAGACTCATACGATTTACCATGCAAGAACTCAAATTTATTTGAAATTCTGTGTGTGCAACCAAAATGATTTCCCAAATTTTGGTGAATTAAATATAAAACAAAATTCAAAGTTGGTCTTCGATCACTCCCAACTGAAATGTGAACAAATAAAAAATTATATATTTATCATGTCCCAATTAAATTCTATAAAAATGAAATACAAAGGTACAAATTACAATGAGTCCTCTATTGCAATAAACACCAAAGTGTAAAAAATTAAAAAATATATTAGTTTTAAAACAAACACTTATTTGAATGAGAAATAATTTTTTTTTAAATTAAAGATAAGCAAATAAAAAGTAAAACCAAACAACAAAATGTTTGATATATATATATATATATATATATATATATATATATATATATATATATATATATATATATATATATATACTCATATACGCGCCGGAATGTGTCAACATTTTTAATTGTGACGGAAAGAATGCTATTTAAGGGGAAGGGTTCGGGTAAGGGTTAGTTGCAGTTCTATCACTAGCCCTTGCCCTAACCCTTTTGCTTCTTTCCGTCACAAAAACCCATCTGCCTTCTTGGATTCTTAAATTGTATCAAACCAAAAGAGGACGCTATCCGGCGTCAATAAACGGTTCGAAAATATTCCCAAACGGTTGGTAAAAGTCAGCTGACCTAGATACAACTAAGCGTGACCTACTTCGTCGCCTAGAGGGGACGAAAGTTACTTTTTTCTCAAGTTTTTTTAAGTACTTCGCGGCCTCCCGTTATCTGGCAACTTGGAAATGTTGACACTTTCCGGGAGGCCGTTGCACAACTACCGTTGTACTAACGGTTGTGCAGGTTGACACATTCCAGTGTATATGAGACTATATATATATATATATATATATATATATATATATATATATATATATATATATATATATATATATATATATATATATATATATATATATATATATATATATATGTATATATATGAGCTTATTGTAAAACTAAACAAATGAGAAACAAAACGAAAATAAATGACAGGCATTACAATGTATTTCAAAATAAAGTCTGGCTAAGGTTGGTTCCCTCCTCTAAATCCTCCAAAGCAGAGATGCATTTACATTTTTCATTACCATGAATTCCAAAATAACTTTGTACATTCTCATTTTTTTTGATGTTTCAAAAAAAATCGATAATAATGTTTCTTCTTTCTTGCAGCAAGTCCTTCACCCCACTTCTTCATCCGTCTCTTTATTTCTTTCAAAATAGTGCATGGCTGTACAAAATGCCAATCACTGTTAAACTACATCTGAAGTGAACCCACCGCATGGCTGAAAAATAAAAATCTCAAATAACGTATTAACAGCCCTACAATGCTTGTGAAGTTAACAACATATAAAATCTAAGAGAACTTAAGTTTTGGCAGCAGGTTCTGTGAGAAACATAATGGGCTAACTTTTTTTTTCTCCAACTGATGCTTCTCTGTAAAGGATGGACAAAACTATACAACTAATATAACAGCTGAAGCCAGTATACAGTGTATTAGGCATAGCTATAGAGGTACATCAGCTACAGTCTATTTTGGTGCATACTATGTGGACTTACTCAAGTGGACCACATGCTGACAACATGCAACACTGTGGAACTATGAAACACACAAACGTCAATATTATATGTATATATTTATAACCACTCAAGTCAGTACAAGCATGGATTAGTTTTTTTCTCCATGTCAATGAGAAGGAAAGTATTTTAGAACCGCACACTGAATACTCATGAAAAGGAAGAAGCTCTGTAAACTTAAATAAAATCTCCACTGCGAGTTAAGGTTCCTTATCTGAATAACATCATGCAGAGAAGGAACTCGTTCTACTTAAAATAAATCTTCAAAAAGAACACTTAGTTATTGATCCTGACACACTGAGTTACGAGTTGCTTATCATACAGAATGAGCACATTGAAACGTCACACCATTCTAAGATTTGTGACACTGATGGTGCTCAAGATGAGCATTCTCACGTCAATAAAATAAACGACAGATTTCAGAACAGAAGCACTCTCGCCCAGCTCGTTGAGCATTTTCACATCTATAAACGCACACGTCAACAACACAGAACTTTAAAACAGTGATCACATCTAACAAAATGGAGGTAAAGATTATTGATGAAACTAATGAAAATTTAACTTTGAAACTGCACCTGAAATTAACACAGGCAAAAACAGTAATTACTGAATTACATGTTGTACAGTGAGGCTAATCCTATCTTATCATATATATATATCAGTAAAATTTGAAAAATAACATCAACATAGTTCAGCACACAGCAAACGTATATACCTATACAGCGGTGCTTTATTTTCAAAGAAATACAACAAACAAACTAAACTGAAATTGTTCTGCAAACGGTTACAACTTGTTATCTGCTACCTATGAATGCTCATTTAACGTTAGAGAGCTAACTCGCTTTCTGTAACCAGTGAATGTAAAATTGTATTTAAAAGGCAAAATTGCTGTGGAAATGTTAAATGACACTACACCTTATAACTGAAGTTCAACGTTGCAATTGATTAAAGTTCTCAGGGCAGATTTCTAACAGCCAAGCATGCTGGAAAAGATGATGAAGAGGTGTAAGCTCATTTATCAAGAAATGCAATTTCAGGAGCCTGAAAGTCAACCACACACTCATAATACAGAAAAGCTGGCAACGGCGCATACAACGAAGAAACGAGCAGTGACGTACCGATACTGGTGAGAGAAGCTGCCGGGTGACATGTTGTGTGTGAAGGAAGAGTAGGCTAGGTGCGAAGAAGGGTTGCTCATGATGCTGGGGCTGTCAGCGCATCCCCGCATGCAGCCAGCATCACCGCATGGCCAAAGTGCATTGGGCAACGCCACACAGCAGTAGTGAAACATACAAAAGCGTGCATGGGCCGTAAAAAAATGTATTAAAAAAGAGCAAAAGACAACAAACTGCAAAAACCTAGCACAATGCTGCAATGCCTACTGCGCAAGTTTGGGTGCAGGTGGGATGGGAAGGGAAGGAGAGAGAGAGGAGAGGGGGGGGGGAAGAGGGGGGTGAAAGAGAATTCAAGCAGCAGGTGGAGAATTGTTCAATCTTCGGAAAGAAGTCAAAGACTTGGGAAGGAGAAGCGGGATGAGAGTCTAAATTTAATTGTACATACACAATGCTACATCTACAAGCATTGTGAACAGATTATTCACTGCCGGGGTGTGTGAAGCCAGAGACAGAAATAATAGTTTTCTCATTTTCTGCAAGGAGATGTGCAAACTATAAGAACATGTGCACAGAAATACATACAGCAAGAAAATGTCATGCTACAGAAAGTAAAACTGAAGTGCTCACTGCAATAACATTCCAAATGAAAGTCAATTATTTTCTGCATAAATTAGAAAAAAGTTGTTGACATTTAGGGCCCACCAATTTCATTGCGATTGCACTCTCTTGCATGGGCAAACACTTACTGAAATCATGATCCCTAAAGCTAATAAAGGATTATTCTATAACAATTACAATCTTAAAAACATCAACTATATTCCATACTGTTTATTTTAAAGTTTGAAAAATACATGTAACTTTTCTTCAAAACATTTTTAAAAGTCCATATAGGAAAGTCTACAATAACACACAAGTTACTTGGATAAAAAGTCATTAACAAAAATATGTATGTTTTATATTTCTACAGCAAACCAGAGCTACAGTTACAAAAAACATAATACTGAATATATGAACAGTTAGCACACACACACACACACACACCAGCCCACACACACACACACACCAGCCCACGCACTCACACACACACATGCACACCAACTGGTACTAAACCAGCTTCCACCCCAGAAAACAGCATACTAAGTGAGGTCCCCAGCACCAAAACATAATTGTTAAATAAATTTTTATGGCTTGATTTAACTGCTACAATGACCAATGCATGTTATGACATTTTTCATCCTGACATCCACCACCACCCCCATTGACATCCACCAAAACACAGCCCTCACCCAACACATGCCTAATCTGTGTGCCTGTGTATATATGTGCGCAGATATGCAGGTTGGTTGAACAGTATATCTCCATATTGAAATTTTTTTTTTTTTAAGAGTACTACACTTGCACAGCTATTAGAACAGACTTATCTTAATGGCCCGTCACCACAAACTTGTTCTTATGTCCTAAATCAGCTCAGCTGAGCTTGCTCACGCAGTGTCCAGGTGACGGGCCCATTGTGGGCTGCTCTCACCACTGTGAGATGAAATTGGAGATCATCAACTAAACTGTACCACTGTAAGGATCACAATAACTGTTTGTTTAATGTAAATGCAGTGTGTTTACAAACGTTATAAGCAATGCTCAATAGTGAGTTACTTTTCAACCACTGTGTATATTTGTGGCACAGTGTCTCAATAAGGTATTGTGCATATATAGTTAGTCATTGTTTATAGGGTCCAGAGAACTGCAAAGAGCCGGATCGGGACCCCAATTTGGATGACAGAGGGCTCACTCCTGATCCGTATAAAAGATTTGTTGAAAGAACCCTAACAGTAACACTGAAGACGTACACTCCAACAGCCAGCCACTTTACAATAAAGGCATCCCATGCAAGGGACGCTGAGGCTGTACTCTAATTTATCAAACCCCCGTTACAAAACCAAAATAGAACATAAACATCATTATAAATTATTAACAAAACACATACATGTAAAATGCCTATAATGCTAAATAGTAATACTATAGAAAGCCCTGTAGTGACCATGTGGCAGAAAGCATCTAATATCCCCAAGCTGACCCAACAGACCCCATATACAAAAGAAGAGTTTCGGTAGAGTTTGGAAGAAGTTTTTTTTTTAAAAATAAATATCAATTGCTAGAATCAAAGTGGGTTTTAAACAATATAGTTATACAGGTCTATATTTCCAAAGAGAGGGTGAATTAATATGATATTGTAAAAGTAGGCATTGATTAGGCGGCAGTTATTTTACGCGTGAATGGGTAAAGCAACTGCCAAGAGGTGAATGAGGTTTGACACCCAGCAAACATACGAAGCATGAACTGTGGACATGCTAATAGAATTGGACGATCCAAACACACACTGAAGCCCAAGTGATCCATGTCCCTAGAACAGGATGACCGTTAGAATCTTCTAGAACACAGGAATCGCCTGTTTTCTAAGGCTAGAGATGGAATAAATTAAGTTTCAAAAGGCAAATTTTGTGCTTCTTTATGCCGGACAATAAAGTTGTACTATTGTACTGGGTTGTATTGTATTGTATTGGTATTGTATTGCAATTTGTATTGAAACAATGAATTTTTTTAAAGAATACTTCTTAGATTTATTATTTATTTATTATCTAATAATTCTTAGATAGTGCTTTTCTAGCTCAAGAGCTGCTCAACAGGATACAGAATCTAACTCAAGCCGCCCACTTGCATGCAGCCTTTGTGGCACGTTTAAACCTGAAGGCTGATAACCTTGTCCAATAATCCTGTCATAGCCCCATATTGCATGGAAGGAAAATTACAAACAGCCAAGAACTCAGATCTTAGTATAACCTCAACCATCTCAAAATATTTTTGTTCAGTATTGTGGCATTAAGTTTCCATCACCATGTACAGAGCCATCCCAATTTACTGTGTGTGTCTGTGTGTAAAAACAAAATCTTGTCCACAACCAAACACTTGCTTATCTCCCCCGCACATAATTAACAAACGATTGAGGGACTTAATGAGGCACTTACAGTGACAGTTTGTCTTCATTCTGTGTTTGGGGAGCCCTAGTAATATAAAATGATAGGCATCGTGCAGTCCACAGATATTACTACAACAAAGAGTTGAAATGATTCTACAGGACCGTTTTCACACACACAACACATTAGATTACATACATATGTATACAAGATTAAGACGCCCAATCGGCCAAAGAGTACTAAATTAACAAAGCTGACCTGCTACCATATTAGATTTGCTTTGTTTTGCCTTGTTTGGGATAGGTGGACAGGGCCGGGGGGGCGGGGGGGGGGGGGGGTTTCATTCGTCACCCAGGCGGACAATCGGGGGGGGGGGTTTCATTCGTCACCCAGGCGGACAATCCAACCATTCGCTACAAAGCTTTGTTCAGTTATTACTGCAGCCGTACTGTTAAGTTATATTATATATATATACATGCACAAGTTTAGATTTAGTGATTATATATGTCCACATACAGTCTGCACCATCACATATATTAATTCTGCAGCCATGTCTACATAGATATATCATATATATATATATTTGTGTGTGTGTGTATGTGTGCCTGGTACAATTTTCACATTGAAGCAAGCAGTTTATTAGCATATATATACAGTTTTGTAATATTATACAAAAATGAACTTTCAGAAAATCACCTTATGCTTTTTAAAGGTAAAGTCTTCCTGCAAATACACACAAAAACAAACTGTACTACTGCTCTATTTTTGTTGTTGTTGTTGGCTATAATGAAACTATACATCAAAAGAACAATTCCAATACATCGAGCATCCTCCATTAGAAACCTGTGGCAAATCTGACCAAGACTGGTTTATAAATTATAATATTCTTCTGGAGGATTTCTGTCAAGATTTATCATTTGAGACATAATATGAGGGAACAGGAGTTAAGACCAAAGCTTTAGGATGTAATTGCAGTAACTAACCAAGATTACAGTGCAGGATTGGGAACGGCATGGAGGGTGGGCGTGTGGGAAGCAAGAGGGGAGAGAAGGGGAGAGGGGAGAGGGGAGAGGAGGGGAGGGGGCTAGAAAGGTAGTTAGGAGACAGGACTTAATTACAATAACTAAGGCAGAATTGGGTGGGAGGTTGGCATGGGGAGAGAGGGTGCTAGGAGTAGGTGGAGGGGAGGCCCTAAACGTGCAATCAATAAAATCTTAACAGAAATCCAAAGATTAAGTTCCGATAGATCAAGCTTGTGTTGAAACAATTCAGCACAATGCTGACAATCAGGCTTAATTACACTGCAGCATAGGAAACGTAATGTGGTCAGCTAACAGTGTGTTTTGTGTGTGACGTGACCACATTGGTCAGTGTAACAGACTGTGAAAACTCCGATTGCTGGTGATCCACAAATGGACACATGCACTGGCCACATACCGAGCCAGTCCACTGCAGTGCACTCACCCACCCACCATCACCCATACACACTCTTCTCATCACATTCAATTCACCTGCACATACACAAACCCTGCCCCCGCCCCTATTCCCTCCAATCTCCAGAGGAGCGAAACAGTGGATAAGCCCAAGCAGATAAGCTACATACACCGCACTTAGTGGGTTTAAAACCTTGCCCCATAATCCCTCAACAAAGACCTGGTTACATGGAACACCTATAGATCACACTAATACACTGCGCTCCCCATATAACACACTGCCCTCCATAGCACTGGGAACGGAATTATGCCATTACCAATTCAGGTATTAAGAGTGGAACTTCACTGCTTGGTAACTGGCTTAAACTTAAAGGGCCAGAGTATCAAGGATATTTGTGATAATGCGTGGACTTGGGAAATTGCACTGTCACACAAAAATATTAGATTATGAGTTAATTGTGGCTCAACCCAACATCTAAGCTTTGAATTCTAGGCATCTCTTCCTTAACAACTCTGAATACTACTATATTTCGCAGCGGTGCTATTTTTCTGAACAACCTTGATTCTATTAATAGGCACAAAACCAAATGAATTTACCAATGTATATCAAAGCCGTTACTTTTGAAAATAGATTTTTGTTTTGTTTTGTAGCTTATCTTAATTTTTCCCACACCGAATTTCAAAAGGATCTGCGCTGCTGAAATGTGTGGTCTTGGGTCCTTTAATCTGCATTTGGGGAAACGCTAACGGTATGGGTCATGCCATGTTCACTGTGGGTGGTTGGTTGATGGATACAGTATGTGACATTGCATCATGTCAATGCAATTCGTTGGAATTTTCTGTAGTCCTCAAAGACCAAGTGTGAAAAGGATCTGCCACCTCTTATTTCAATATGAGCTTTGTTTGACTCAAGTGCAGTCTAGTGAAGGTGATCTGGTCTAAATCCACCAGCAATATCATTGTCCTCGACCCTTAATCCCAGCTTCACTTTTTCCACTCTCAATTTCTTAATAATAATAATAATAATAATAATAATAATAATAAAACATATAGAGATTTATATAGTGCACATATCACACAAGGAGTGATTCAAGGTGGATTAACTTAGCTTATCTATTAAGCTCAATTTGCATCTGCCTGCTATACTTTTCAGAAAATCACCTTATGCTTTTTAAAGGTAAAGTCTTCCTGCAAATACACACAAAAACAAACTGTACTTCTGCTCTATTTTTGTTGTTGTTGTTGTTGTTGTTGGCTATAATGAAACTATACATCAAAAGAACAATTCCAATACACCGAGCATCCTCCATTATAAACCTGTGGCAAATCTAACCAAGACTTGTCTATAAATTATAATATTCTTCCGGAGGATTTTTGTCAAGATTGTTGTGATTTTTTTTTTTTTTAAATTAGAGAGCACTCGTACCCCCATTGTAATTGCCAAATCTGGATAAATAAAGTTGTTTGAATTGAATTGAATTGAATTGAATTGAATATACATGCTCATTTCAATCATAACTATCCTCAAACCCTTAATTCCTTTGCTTTAACCTGCAACTGCCTACTAAATGCTCAAGTGAATCACAAATATCCTCCACTCTTATAATCCCTTTGCTATAAGTCCTGCAACTACCTACTAAAGGCTCAGTTTAGAATCACTCATATTTCCTGAAGTGAAGTCAGAGACCGTTTTATTTTTATACTCTATCTACATGCTGAAATAATTGTTCATTTATTACTTATTTCAAGCCAATTTAAAGCTTGCTCTGTTCCACGAAAGAAAAATTCATGGGTTCTCTGGTACACATGAACAACTTCATATACAATGCATTAGAGTCAGACTTTGCTTCTATATGGATAGGGGTTTATTTCCATAAGAATAACATGATTTATATCAAGGATGGATTTCATCTGCAGTCTTTTATTACTTGTGTTTATTTGCCAATCTCTTTGCATTTTTTTTTTTTTACCCTACATTAATGTTTTTAGTATGGGTTGTCAATATCTTTGTGTTTTCATTATACTCTTGACTGGAACTCATCATGAAGGGAAAAAGTAACAATCTTAAAGTGAGAACTAGAAGGGCAAAGCCCATTTGACTCAAATTCTCCTTATTTAACATAAAAATTACTGCCCAGAAAAAAATAAAATGAAACAGTGGCATTAAAATGCAAAAAAATACTGACTTTGATCTTTCTATGCTCTTGGCCTTGAGATGACCTTGACCTCCGGCTCCAAATACACTCATATACTATCAAATAAACTACAGCAAAAGTTGTATTATACCAAAAAAATCAGTGGCCTTGGGATGACCTTGACCTTCAGTGAACTTGACCTTGGGGTGACATTGACCTCTCAAACTCATGAATGATCAAATAACCCAATGGTGCATACTATGGGTTACATACAGCCATTCCACTGTATGATGACCTAATTTTTGTATATTTTATTGCAAGGCCTAAAATGGCCTTGACCTTCAAGATCAACACAACTATAATGAAAGATCAAGCTATCATCTCTAAATACAAGACGTTTGGACTTTAAATCTCTCATTGTTTAGGGTCAAGATCACTTCAAAGTACCTATACTAATTGACTTTGGACAGCTCCAGTGACCTTGATCTTGGGAGTGAAGTTGACCAAATTTTCAAAGCATGTGTGTCTCATTGATGCCTATCATGCAACAACAAAAATCATATGTTTAATATAAATAATTTAGGAAAAAAGTAAACTTTTGTGAAAAATTGTCTTTTTTTTTTTTTACTAACATTTGTTGACCCTGTAACCTTGACCTTGAAGTGAAGTCTTTCATTCACCAATCATTTATGAGGTCTCATGGGTATACACCATCTTACCAAGTTTGGTTATGATAGTTGAAAAAGATTCTGAGATATATTAATCCACTTGCAAGTTTTGCACAGAGAGACAGCAGACCACAAAAAAAGTTTTCCTTAATGTCATTTTTGGACTATTAAGGACTTGTCTCGCAAAAGATTTGCAAAAATCTGGAAAATTGTTTGAGGGGTAGGGGGAAGGGTAAGGGAAGAGTGGAGGGGGAGAGAGAGGGAGGAGGGGAAGTGGGGTTAGTACCTAAAATCACTTTGTTATGCATGTGAGTAACCCCCCCCCCCCTTCTCCCCCAAAAAAGCACTAGAAGTAAGAAATATAAACAAATGCATACATAGACTAACATTGCAGTGCACGTGAGTCAATAATGAACAAAAATATAATTTAAAAAAGTGGAAAGAAATGAAGGAAGAACGGAAGTAAAACTGCTTGCAGCAACACACATTACAGCAAGCAACAAATGAGTGGTGCTGTTGAAACAAAAGCAAATCTGACACTCAACAGCGTAATCTATATTTAGCACAAATAAATATCCGACTTTGTGTAGAAAATCAAGCATATTCACAATTTTAAAAAAAAATGGCCACAACACATCATAAAAAAACTGAACTGAAAACTGGAAGAAGAAAAAATGGTGAAGTAACATTTAGAATCTTGTCACTCGAGATCACCCGAAGGGCAAGGTCAGGTGTTTGACCTCTAGAGATAATTAAACATGGAAAGGATCGCCATAAACGTGTTCAAACTGAAGGAATGAAAAGGCGGGGAGGGCAAAAAAAGGTTAAAAAAACACAAAAAGACCAGAAAGAAAAAAAGAAAGTCAAAGCACACACTAAGCTGTGCAGACTGACGTCAAGGTAACATTTGACCTCTAGCAACTGACCTTGACCCCTGCATGGAACTGGGGGTCTGTCCAGACTGGTTGATGGGAGGGATGCTGCTGATCTGAGGTGAGGAGGAAGGGGTGGGTTGGTGGTAGCTGCGCTTCTCTTCCCCCCTCTCCCCTCCATCCATGTCTTTGTTGGAGGGGGTGATGGCTGGGGGCAGGGTGATGGAGTTGCCGTTGGTGATAGGGGGCGGAGTCTTCTTGCTGGGGGACCGCCCCTCACCCTCAACCGGTGTTGACGAGGCAGTGGCAACCGAGGAACTTCCATTGGATGCTCCTGGCAACGAAGTCCTTTTCTTTACACTACGGTCCTCAGGCACTGACTCTTGCTGCAAACCGAGATAGAGATAATACCATTGTTATCTCTACCAACACCAAGCTAACGTTATCATTTCTCGACATACAGATAACATTATTGTACCTTACTTGATATAAAAAGCATGATTGGTGCTCGCTGCCAAACAACACAAGTTTTGTTATCCATCAGTTCAAGCCATAACCTGTAGAGAACATAATGCAAACAAAAATCTGAACTAGCCTTTTTGAGGACATCTTTGGACAGAGTGGTCGGTTCCTTCTTGATGCTTTGGATGCTGGCCCCGTCCCTCTTGCTCATCTTCTTCTTTCCGCCCCCACGCCCTAGCCCTGGCACAGTCCCCTGACTGCTCTTGCTGGTGCCCTCAGAGTTGTCGCGGTTGTCTATTTCGGACTGTCCCTCTATGCTGCTGCCCACGTTCTTGTACAGCGGGTTGTTCAGGTTTTCCTTCTGCAGTTTGTGCTTCAACTCCGCGGCGTACCGGGACCCAAACCCATCGCGAGTGAACAGCCCATGCTTCAGCAGGTCCGAGCAGGTCGGCCGGTTGTCTGGGTCCAGCTTCAGGCTTTGCTATGCATGGAGAAAAAAGAAGAGGAAAAAAAAATCCTGATAGATTTGAATCACTTGGTATTCCACAGTTGCTCACTTACTTCTTTACACAAAAAAGATTCTACACCGGTAAACCGGCACCTAGGCACATGCCAAAAGAAAAAGAAAACAAACTGAAAGTGCACAATACTAACACACTGCAGAAAGTAGAAGTCAAAAACAATATCGCTAAGGAGATTACCTTCATGAAATCCAGGGCTTCAGCTGAGACCTTGGTGAACTTTCTTTCCAAGGGTTGGACCTCTCTTACCTCCGGTATCCTCATACCCACAAACAGCGGGTTGCGTAAAAACACTTCTCGATGACGAGGGGTTAGGTTGCCTGTGCGAGACAAGAGGGTTCATACACAAATCGGCTCACAAAATTCAAGGACTTTTCAAGGAAACTTTAATAAATTTCAAGGACAATCGGAGCAATACATACACAATGACAACATTTTAATTATTTTAAATAACAGCAATCCATAGACATACTTAATGACTTTTCGTGCTGAATGTTATTATGGCAATGCAGTAGTACAAAATGCAGTCCAATATCAACATATATTCTTTGTGTCTCAATATTCTTATCGGTGACTTCAACAAGAAGAGACTATTCTCACAAACAAATAAAATTAATCCACCAAAGTTAGCTGTAGACTGAAATAGCAAACAGTCAAAAAATGCTTTTTTCTTTTTTTTTTGAAGAAAGGCAGGAGTAAAAGTACGGATTACAGGCGAACCTTAAGTAAACACTTCTTGTATATTTACAAACTGTCTTTAATTTTGAGCATTTCTTCCTCGATCTGCTTTTCAATGTTTCTGATGTCATCTTGTTTTGCTTTTGCCTTGCTTCTCAGTGCATTGGACTGGGTGATTAATCTCGGTGCTCCCTTTGCTTCAGCTTCTTCTGCAAGTTTGTCAGCCTGCTTAAACAAGTGGCCAACTTCTCCCTCAAAGTGCCTTTTCTTAGCCTTCAATTTAGTAACTCCCTCCAGGGCTTTCCTCTTCTCTCCTGTCTTGGCCTTTGCTCTCTCCTTCTGTTGCTCAATGTATTGCATATATATATCTTGTCCTGGCAGATGAAGCAGACAGCAGCAGCTCCTTGGTAATATGAACCTTCAGGACCCCACCAAACTGTTGCACATGACTCAGGATTTGGCGCCTTGCCACCAACCCCATATGAGTCAAGTTGTCAGTGCTTGTCTACTTGTTGACAGAGAAGCCCCGTTCCACAGCTGCCTGGCCATGGGACAGCAGCAGCAGTTGTCGAACAACAGCCCAAAGCTTGGCAAACTCCTCTTTTGCCCCCATGTGTTCAAGGAGAAGCCTGTCAACTCTGTGGTTCTCATTACTTGACATGAAACACATGAAGTCTGTGTTGTCGCGCATGTGATCAAGAAAGCCCACTACATTGTCTTTCCACAATCTGATATGAATGTCCAGCTGCTTCATTTTCAACTGTTTATTCAAAGTTTCATCGAAGAGCAGCACATAGCAATTCTCCGCCCGAACAATTTTCTTCAATAGGCTCAAGAAGTGTGGCGCAAGGCCAAACGTTGCCAGATATAAGTTTTGGTTTCCCCACATGCAAATCTGTTTGCAATTTCACACGCAGGAAATATGGCCGCAAACAACTCTCCAGAACTTTCACACGACTTGAAACTTATGTGGTTTGCCACCACATGAAGCGTGTGCAAAATTTCTGCTCACAACACATCAGAACGATGAACATTCTGCAAAAGGCTCTGATATTTTGTGACGGTAGTGGGCAGGTTGACTGCACTGGCACACTGTTGTGACTGTGTAGACGTCAGTGGTACCGATCCTTCATTGGCTTCAGGCACTGCTCTCAAGTGTGGCAGACGTTGATGGACGCATGAAAGCCGATAGTGACACAGCTGGTTCACTGGCTTTGACCAGAACTTTATGTTTCTTGCCGTTAGCGTGTCTTTTCAGGGCTGACTCGCCCATGACACGAATGTCAAAGCTTTTTTTGCAAGCCCGACAAAATGCGGCATGTTTGTTCCCCTTCGACTCCATAACAAGCCAGCCTTTCCATTCTTTTTTTTCTAACCACGTTACGTTGAACACACATAATCCCAAAGGCATTTTGAAAAACTTGCTTTTGAGAACACACTCAACAATTCTGCATTCGAATCGAACACAAAATGGAAGACGAGGTAGCCAATGCGCATGCTCAGAAGTGGAGTTAACTGACAAGACTTCCTTTCGTTGCCTCCCTTGTCAAAGCAGACAATGTTTTGCAGAAATCAAAATCGGGCGATTTTTTTTTTCTTCGAAAAACAGCAAGATTTTATGTTTAGTTTGCGTAAAATTTTTCACTAAAGTTGATTATTCAAGGACTTTTCAAGGAGTCCGTTGATTTTCAAGGATATTCAAGGACTTGAAAATAGGGGTCTAAAAATCAAGGACTTTCAAGGAATTTCAAGGACCATACGAACCCTGTAAATACAAATCATACAAGATTGTAATCCGCCTTGAGAAATATTTCAATCTACCTCCTGGCACTCCAGCTTCCCCACTCCCTTGATAAGATAGTACTGAATGCAGTCCAATTTAAATTTCAAAAATACAAAACTAAGTTCTTTGCGGTCTTCTAATAGCAATCTACTTGCCTTTACACCGCATGTTTAAGGAATGAAGGTGAGGTTTTTGTGCTCATGTGAGGGTGCGCATAACATGTGAGCATGCATTTTGGTACAGATTACAACGCTTTGAGTCTGACTGGTTATCTGGAGAAGTATCCATTATTATTATTATCATTATTGGTATTATTGCTATACAGCACGAGTTTGGTTAGAAGGGCCAGCAGCATAATCGGCGATCCATCTCATCCAGCCTGTTCGAACTCCTCCTATCAGGTAAATGCTTCAGAGTATTGAAAGTTAGAACAAGCTGGTTTAGACACAGCTTCTTTCCCGAGGCTGCCCTCTCAGTACCAGTGACCTCAGTTGTTCACACAATTTCTTGACGTTTTTAATGCACATTATATGTTTATGCCTCAATTTATATACCCATGTACAATTTTGTATGTGTGTCCTTGCGTGGTTTACTTCTTAAAACAACTTTTAATGTTCAGTGGAAGCATGTTTGTTGTTGCAGAGTGACTGAATGTTTCACCGCATCACCAAAATAAAATCCTATGTATTTGGAATTCGTTGGGTAATAGTGTTGGGAAAAAATGGATAAAGACATTACAAGAGTTTGAACAACAAAAACAAAACAGGAAATGTTTACATGAGTAAGAGGAATAAAGAGAACACTTTAAAAAAAAAACGAAGAAGGAAAAACACAATTTAAGGGATGATGAAGTAAATTAAATGATGATTACATGAAAGAAAGTGAGCGCACCAAAGCATTTGACGATGTGGTAGAGCTGATCGATGTCGGAGTCACCAGGGAACAGGGGCTCCCCTGTGAGCATTTCTGACAACAGGCAGCCCACGGCCCAGATGTCCACTGCTCTGAAACCATACACATCATTACATTATTTGAATTCGTATAAATATCATAGAACCAATGGTTAGGGTAACACCATTTCTCACTGAGTGCAATGCTCACCTGATCCGCTTCCTTGCAGCATAATATTTTCCAGTTCTAAACTAATACTGCTTCACTGCAAGGTGTTGCAGGGTTTCTAAGACCCAGCTGATCAACCCAGGTCCTCACATCCAAGTACTAACTGTACCAGAATTGTGCTCAGTTGTCTAGGGCATCAGAGGATGCATCTAAGTCAGCAAAATGGACGCCTCAGTCGGTGTGAGTTAGAGCCTGCATTGGCCAGCACCTTTAGCAGCTCATGAGCTTAAAAAAGTGATTTATAAGAATTTTCTGTAAAAATGTAAATTAAATAATATCTTGCAACATGATTATGTGTCCTTGACAACTTTGCTGTTGTACCTTCTGAAAAATACCATAAAATAAAATAAAAGAAACAAAAAAAAAGAGATAAATATAATTAAGCAACAGAAAAAGGTGGCAAGATCTGATCAGTTTCAGAATCTGGGGTTATGACTCATAGATCTTGTTGATGGAAGAATAAAGTGAATCTGATTTTGATACTCACTTGCCATACTTGGTGTCGCCAACAAGCAGTTCTGGCGCTCGGTACCATCGTGTGGCGACATAGTCTGTGTAGGTCTCTCCTGGCTGGGCAAGCGTGCGAGCAAAGCCAAAGTCGCAGATCTTGACGATGCCCGACTTGCTCACCAAAATGTTCTCTGGCTTGATGTCTCGATGAATTATCTATCAGGCATTCAGACAAAACATGATACCATTCTCAGTGAATAAGCAACAAGCTGGGTAATCGTGACATTTATTTTTCACTTTTGATAGTTTGCTTTGCTTTATTTTAGAAGACTTGGGCAATGGCCTGAAACGGTCATGAATGCTGCAGGGAAATTGTGAATCTACAAAAAGAAGGGTCTATGGTAAATTGTTTGTGTTTGTGTGTGTGTGGCTGCAGAAGCTTAGAAGATGACAAGACAGATCAAAACGCTAAAGGAAATAAATATAAAACACACCAGATCTGAAAGGTTATCAATAACATGTATTTCACTCAAACCTTTCTCAGGAATTATAAGCCAAATGAAGTGTTTTCAAAAGTGCATACATGTTCCTGTGTGTGTGCCCAGGAGTGTGTGTGCACATGTTTGTTTTTGCATGTACCATTTTGTATGCAGAAGCCTATGTGTCTTTGCACACAAACACACACACACATATATATATACCATCATACTCTCAGGTGCACCTGTACTTACATGATGAAGATGACAGAATTCGGTGCCTCTCAGCACCTGCCAGAGTATCTTGCGACAGGTGTTTTCGTCCAGACCGTTGGGGCATTTCTCCAGCTCATCCAGCACAGTGTGGTCCACAAACTCAAAGACCAGGTACAGACGCTTCTTACGCCTAAACACCTCTATCAGGTTCACCAGGTGATCGTGACGCAGTTGCTGTCAGGATGACACAAACGACAGAGACTCAATGTACACACTGGAGTTGGACACTTAAGCAAACTCTGTGTCTGTAAATGCGTAAGGAGGGTGGTAGTGGTGTGTCCTAATATAATTTATTATAATGTTGTGTTGTATTGTCTGATATCATATATTTGAGCCTAATTGATGATTTGGGGATCGGGAAATACCTCGTATAAAGCATCCATTAACACTATTGTTTTGCATTATAAATCCTATCCAAGACCCTCCTCTTTTTCCACACCCTTCCCCTCCCCCTCTCCCACCTTATACTACTTTCAATTCCAATAAACTACTTAAATCCTCCTCCACAGTCAGCCAACACTAGTAAATCTTATTGATTGCACAGCGGCTTAAGCTAAGGGGTACTGCAAACGCTACACAAGGTTTAAAGCAACATGGCAATTGCGACAATGGTGTCAGAGCCATGCAATATTATACATTACCACCCACACAGCAGGGTTTTTTTCAAGCCTATAAACCAACAGTACCTGTTTAAAAAAAAATTCCAATCTCTGCTCGGGTGCTAAAACAAATAATGCCGTTTTCACCACTGCACCCTATATCTTCATACACATGACATAGCTACGAATACAAGTAATAGCCCTTGCGTTCACTGCTAATATATGCTTTGTCTGAAGCATTTGCAGGCAGCCTTCCAATCTTTATGTCTCAAATACTGGTCTAGTCTAAATGCAAACATACCACCAAACATGTATAATATAGTTAGTGGAAAGTCAGGCCAAGATTGAATTGGAGCTATTATTGTTCCAATGAATATTAAGTCCAACTGAATCTCATAAGGGACAGTAAGGAATACAATAGGAATAATGCGAAGGAGATCCTTCAGATGAGAGTATAAACAGAGGTCTAGTATTAGCATGTTATTCATTCCACAGCACCAGCTTTAAAGACCATGACGCTCCACTTATGTCCTACACTTTAGCAGGGCGAGCGCCGGCTGCATTAAATGCACCCAGCAAACACAAGGTCCTTTCTCTCCCAGTCCTAGTCAACATTATAGTGCTCAGTTGTCTGAGGGGTCACACAATGTGCCTAAGGCAGCAAGTGGATGCCTTGAGTTAGATTCTGTATTGCCAGTGCCTTGAGCAGCTCTTGATCTGGAAAAGTGCAAATCCTATCCTATCCTATCCTATCCTGTCCTATCCTATCCTATCCTGTCCTATCCTATCCCGTAACTCAAAGTCGTTGAGGAACCACAGATGATCGTTTAACCTGCGCACTCCATCTTTCTCTGTTCTCAGCAACCCCCCCCCCCCCCCAAAAAAAAGTGGAAATAATGAAGAACAATGTCAATGTATAAGAGAAACACTTTAAGAATATAGGTCTGAGCCCTGGCCTATCCTATAATATCACTTGAAAGTCGTTGGGGCACCATAGATGATCGTTTAACCAGCGTACTCCATCTTTCCCTGTCCTCAGCAACCCTACTTGTTTCACTCAGTGTCAAACCAGTCCATTCTCGAATGTTGTCCTCCCACCTCTTTTTCGGTCTCCCTCTTCTTCTACCTCCTTGCACTGTGCCTTGCAGGGTGGTCTTTGCAAGACCTGATGATCTGGTGGCATGGCCATACCATCGGAGTTTCCGTTTCTTAACCACTGTGAGCATGTCATTGTGTTGTCCAATGGCTTGTGTGATTGTCTTTCAGACTTCGTCGTTGGTGTGCTTGGTATAGGAAATGCCCAGAAGTCTTCTGTAGCACTTCATTTCCATGCTTTGTATTTTTTTCGTTGTAGGTCTGCTGTGAAGGTCCATGTTTCACAAGCGTATAGGGAGATGGAGATGACAAAGGAACGCAGCAGCCTTACCTTGGAGCATAGACTGATGGTCCTGTCTTTTCATATGGGCTTCATGGTCCTGGGCTTCCAAATGGAGCCCTGGCCTAGTCAAAATGTAATCACTTTACTACTTGACCTCATGCACCCTCCGGAAACACTACCATGTTATGTTATATAATATTGTATAAATTGAGATAACACACTAGTAGTATATCCAGGTGGCAACAACATGTCTTTGATACCTACATGTAATTCAACATGGAAGTATCTTCAACCTAGTGAGCCCAGCCTCAGTTCAAAAGCACAGTTAAAGTTAATGTCATAACACCTTCCTTTCTTGACATCACTATACCAGGCCAAAGGTTAATCAGCCAAAGGTCAAGGTGACTGTCAATCAGTCAGGAAGTCCAGCTGACAAAATAAGGGATATATGCAAGGACTAGACAGTAAGTGACTGCAACCCAACATTATGTTGGAGTGGACAAAAAAGCACATGTTGTAAACTGCAGGGACTGAAGTAAACGAAAGTATGAGTGCTGTAAATCACGAATACTCTGTATTTTTTTCCCCCTCAATAATAATAATAATAATAACGGATTTTTATATAGCGGGTACTCCAGCTTATGACCAGACTCACCACGCTTTACATAGTCATTACATATAATCATTACATATAAATACATGCACTCAATAAAACATCACTTTTGCTACAATACACCAAAGATGGAACAGTAAAGGTACAGACTATTTACAACTATGTACATAAATTACAAAAAAAAAGACCGAAATAGACTATTTACAACTATGTGCACAAATGACAAAAAAGACAGAAATAGAATAGCAAAAACCTATTCACAGCTATTTATATGCCCGGTTAGGTCCAGGAAGAAAAACAGTATAAATATTTACAGCCGTGTATACACTTACGGATCAGACATAGACAAAAGATGAGAGAATGGCAGCGGGATACAAATCAATCTGAATAATGCAGTTTGAAGAGGTGGGTTTTGAGGGCCTTTTTGAATGCTTGTGTTGATTGTATGTTGCGGATATGGGAGGGAAGGGAATTCCACTGCTTAGATGCGGAGTAAGCGAATGCACGTTGGCCGTATGTCTTAGTGCGGGTGATGGGAACTTTGAGCGTGCGAGTTTGATTGATTTATTGTTGCTTTAGGTCCAGCGGACTCTTCCGAGCCAAATCAGGACCGAAGAGCGTGCGAGTGTCAGCAGAAGATCTTAAAGTGCGTGAAGGGGAGTAGACAGACAGTAGATCAGCAAGGTAGGAAGGACAAGAATCTGTGAAGAAGTTGTGACAGAGAACAGAGAGTTTGTACTTTATGCGTGCTTGCACAGGAAGCCAGTGAAGGGAATGTAGTAGAGGTGTGATGTGATCGCGTTTCTTAACTCGGAATACTAGTCTAGCTGCTGAGTTCTGAACCTTTTGTAATTTGTCAATGATGTGTTTTGGGGAGCCAGCAAGGAGAGAGTTGCAATAGTCAAGACGAGAAAGGACGAGAGCGCAGACTAGGGTTTTGGTGGCAGGGACTGTAAGATAGTGGCGAAAGGAGCTGATTTGGCGTATGGCCGTGTATGCAGAGCGACAGACGTTGGAGATGTGGTTGTTGAGGGACAGGTCATCGAAGAGCCACTGATGATAGATTGAAAACCATGCCAGGTGTATTGTGTCTTTTTTACAAATAAATGAATAATTAACTACATCTTTTAAACTAAATTAAAGCCTTGCACGCTATTGTGATTTTTATTTCATTGGAGTCGGTGAAGTCTGTAAACTGGGTGGATGTACAGAGAACAGCCTTATATGTGTACATGAACAGTGTCAGGTCTTACTTCTTCTGCAGTCTATGAACCTGCTCACCCGTGATTGTATTGATCTCTACCCGCCATCCTGATTAATTAACCCACCCGTTAACACTATGAGCTCTTCACCCTTTCAATGACGGCCTGCCTCTTAACTATAGGCTGTACACTGTACGTACAGTGCTGTGAAACATAGGACACACAGTACATGCTAAGTGTGCCTTACTTTAGACATCCTATCCTATCCTATCCTATCCTGTCCCAAAACCCGAAGGTCGTAGGGGCACCACGGATGATCGCTTAACCAGCATACTCCATCTTTCTCTGTCCTCAGCAGCCCTCATGGCTTCGCTCAGTGTCAAACCAGTCCATTCTCGAATGTTGTCCTCCCACCTCTTTTTCGGTCTCCCCCTTCTTCTACCTCCTTGCACTGTGCCTTGCAGAATGGTCTTTGCAAGGCCTGATGATCTGGTGACGTGGCCATACCATCGGAGTTTCCGTTTCTTCACCACTGTGAGCAGGTCATCGTGTTGTCCAATGGCTTGTGTGATGGTCTGTCGGACTTCAACGTTGGTGATGTGTTGGGTATAGGATAGACATAGGGAAAGAATTAAGAGTTCAGCTATTTGGGGTGGTAATTTAATTCTCAACTAATGTTGATGTGGCGTTTCTTACAGATGCAGCATGCTGTCTAGAAATTACAGGCCTTTAAATGGCACTGAAAGGGTTAAGTACAACACACACAAAAAGCGGCACATGAGATTGTGAAAGTCAGTAAATGCAGACTGCTTTCATTTTCACTGCATGATTTATGCAATGTTCCGAGGCTGAGGTGTAAAGGCAGGACATCCAATAAAGGTATTTTTTCACTAATCAATCCATCTAGGGACCATTCATAATACGCCATCACAAAGGTTAAAGGCAGACTGACCGTTTCCTTCTTCTACTATTGGCCTTCAACATACAACGCATTACAGCTTATTCAGTCTTGACTCATAACCAGATTTACTTTTGACTGTACTGTACTCTTTAAGTGCAAAACAAATGATAATATAAATGAGTCATGCATGAATGACAGATCAACTTATAATACACACAGACACAATTCTTTAAGTGAACCTATAATAAACACAGACACAATTCTTTAAGTCACATTTTACAAACTGTCCAGTGTCTTTACGAAAAGAACAAAAACAGTGTGAGTAAAATAACAACTTTTATCAACGCCTTCCATTGCAAACACTTTTTTTTCATGGTGTTAAGTCCTTGAATATAAATTACAAATTAAATTCTATATGTTGATGGCTTGATCTTGTGAAGTTTGTACCATATTAATAGTTCATTAAAAGTTTTTTAGTATTAATCGTTTCATGATATAGTCCAATACAGTGGTATTATTTCTAGGCACCGATAATGTGTAAAGCTAACAATAACATTAGCACCATGGCTGTTTTACACACTCAAAACACTTGTAGCTGTATGAGCAAACAAGGTTCCATACAGCTACAGTGCTGATCATGTTGCAAAAATTAGCATTGTTGGAACTGGTCCCTCATTATTCGCCACCTCTATTTCATAAGCGGACAAAGCTTATAATCATTACAACAAAGGCTGGAGCTTATGGAGCTTTCATAATACCATGCCCCAATATAAATAAAGTCTGTTACTGCAGCTATTTCATGCTAATCTCACTTACTGTGACTTAGTATCATGAACAAAGGTGTCACAATGATTTCCAACACTGCAGTCAATCATAGCTAGTTAAACTTGAGATCTTGATGACTGGAACAATTGTTTTTCAGTCTAACTGCAAGCAAGGCCAAGTCGTATAAAACATTTTTGTATATAAATTATCAGAGATTACTAATAATACTTACTATACTAGGGTTGCGCAATTCTGAGGACATTTTAAAAAATACTACTACTACTAATAATTAATATTTATATGACGCCTACCTTTCGGATCACAATGAGATCTTTTAATCTAGGTGCACAACGACTTTAAACTCTGTGTAAATTATATCAAAATATCCATGTGTAAAGTCTGTTTGCTCTAACTAAAAGTCAGATACAGCTGATTAAGTGATGTTTGTATATAATTGTAGTATAGGTATTAGGTAATTTAATAAAAGAAAACATATCTACCGATAACGCCCATAAATGCTTCATGAAAGATGACAGCAAATTAATGGTACAAAACGTAAAAGAGCAAATTAATGGTGAACAATAAAAACAGGAAATTAACGATGAAAAAATATAAGTTTCATTTAATTTACCTTTAACATCTTGACTTCCCTCATGGCAATTTTCTTGACCATCTTGTCATCCTCGCTCTCCAGGAATTTCTTGATGGCCACAAGCTGACCACTCTCCTTGTGACGGCACTTGAGCACCATGCCGTAGCTTCCTTCACCCACTAGGCCCAAGTTTTCGTATTTCTCCATCCCGCCGTCCCCCGCACCTATCCTCTTCCGCATCCGCTCGGATGTGTGGTGCCCCCTGGCCCCACTTCTCCCCTCTTCCTTGGCCGTTACGCCATGTGGTGGTCTGAGCAACAATTTACAGATCTATCTCTTAATGGGTCAATTGTGTATTCATTTTAAAAACAAACCAGACTGTTACCACAGTTCGCTTCAAACTGGTTGGGTTCTTTCACTTGTGAAATAAATTATGAAATAACATTTTAATGCATGTTATTACAAACCTTTACACCAGGCTGTCGCACTACATAGCATTATGTTTAAATCAATTTTTTTTTTATTGCATGGCCGACTGGCAAGGTGGAAGCCAATTTGGAAAGACAGGACCATCAGTCTACATTCCAAGGTAAGGCTGCTGCACTCCCTTGTCATCTCCATCTTCCTATATGCTTGCGAAACATGGACCCTCACAGCAGATCTACAACGAAGAATACAAAGCATGGAGATGAGGTGCTGCAGAAGACTTCTGGGCATTTCCTATACCCAGCACATCACCAACGACAAAGTATGACAGACCATCACACAAGCCATTGGACAACACAATGACATGCTCACGGTGGTGAAAAAACTGAAACTCCGATGGTGTGGCCACGTCACCAGATCATCAGGTCTTGCAAAGACCATCCTGCAAGGCACAGTGCAAGGAGGTAGAAGAAGAGGGAGACCGAAAAAGATGTGGGGAGGACAACATTCGAGAATGGACTGGTTTGACACTGAGCGAAACAATATCAGGGTTGCCGAGGACAGGGAAAGATGGAGTACGCTGGTTAAACGATCATCTGTTGGTGCCCCTACGACCTCCGAGTTATGGGATAGGATAGGATAGGCATGGCCGATAGTAACTTTTTCAAAGTATTCCTTTGAGTGAATAACATTTTTTGTGTCTTCTGCAATTAACAACAGTTACTCAGTACTCTTGTCTGTTGTTTTAAAGATGTTTTCATTAATTAATAATCCCGTCACCAGCAAGAAAAATACAACCTATAGCATAGGATCAACTAAATCAATTAGTCAATGTACTGATTGTTGTGGTTGCATGTTCAAATCAAATCAGATACTCCAATGACGTCGCCCACAGCTCTTTCACATGTTTGACGATGTATTAATATTTATGAGTTTTTGATACTATTCATGTGGGCTCTCTTAGAAAGCAATCCAAATCCTGAATCATTCCATTGCATGTCTAGAACCCATCATTCATAGCATAGCATAGTTCGGTTTATACGCCAACAGTCTTTGGCCCTCATATTAAATCTTGACGAGACCCATGGCCTCATTCAGTCATTGCCTACCATGAGTACCAATTTAGACCCTTGGATCTGATTTGATTTTATTTTCAATCATTTTACTTCTTTAGCTTTCAATTTACTGCCGGTTGCATACAGGTCAAAATATTTCAACTCAAAATGAATAATAAATCATCTTGCGGTCAGTAATTCATTACCCACACTTTCCGACTGTGAAACAGAAACTACGCACACCGAAGCAGAAGAAAATGGCGAGCCACATGAGAAACGACACCGAAGCGAGCATTACAACTCTATTTTCTGAATAAAAACTGGAAGACAGGCCCATAAAAAGTATTGATTTACCTTCTATGGTGAGTCTCATATTGCTCTTTATACCCATTTTATCCATTTGTGTTTGGAATCATCGTGAAAATTATCCAAAACTGAGCGAAACCAAGCACATTTTCTTCCCACTTGTTTCCACTGACAACAAATATTGACTTGCGCATTAGGCAATTTCCGCGCGTTCCAGCGTTTCCGGCCACGGCTGTTGTCCGCCAGGCTAGCAGACGACAAAAGCATGCGGGACTATTCCAGCGGTTTTTGGCAGTTTGCTGACGGAATTACGTGTTTTTGTAATGCATAATCCATTAATCCAGTTTGGCCGTTTTATTTTCTTCTTCTGTGGGGTCTTTGAGGTAGCCAAATTGGTAAATATAGCTCAATACGTGTTTTCTTAAAACCACCATGATGATGCCCATCCACCCCTCTCCCCTCAAAGAAAAAGAACAGAGCCAGAGGTGAGAGGAAAGAAGACCTGTGGGATTGGGGAAACACGGGAAACAACAGAAAATGATGATGATGATGATGATGATGATGATGATGATGATGATGATGATATGATGAAGTAATAATGATTAAAGGATAGCGCTGAGAACATTACATTACATTACATGATTATTGCTTTAGGTCCAGCGGACTCTTCCGAGCCAAATCAGGACAGGACAACCCCTGATCCGCATAAAAGATCTGCTGAAACAACCCTAGTGGTAAAACAGAAAGCTCTCCACCAGCCAGTCACTTTACAATAAAGACATCCCACGCAGGGGGACGCTGAGGTTGTACTCTATTTTTTTATCGAACCCCCGTTTACAAAAACAAAATAAAATACAAACATCATAAATTAACAAAACACATACATATATAAAATGCCTATATTGCTAAATAATAACATCATAGGAAGCCCCAGTGACCACGTGTGTGTTATGTAGATAGATTAAAGTCCCACGTCACATATACTATAGCGACCACCTGCAGAAAGCATCCAATATTCGCAAGCTGATCCAACAGACCTCATACGTCCCCTATATGCTACAGGGTCTGGTGAGCAGAAATCTAATCAACAACAGACCTCGTACACAAATGATTGATTGATTTATTGTTGCTTTAGGTCCAGCGGACTCCTCCGAGCCAAATCAGGACCGGACAACCCCCGATCCGCATAAAAGATCTGCTGAAACAACCCTCATACACAAATAAGGAGTCTTGTCCCGGAAGAGTTTTCAAGAATAAAGGTAGATGACTGGTCTAGCGAAGAAGAAGATATATAGCAGATTGATAGAACAGAGCAGGAATGAGAAAGAGCAAATGAGAAAGACAGCCACAGCACTAAATTTCCAGAAAGTGGGGATACTATTTATACTGAAACCCCTGGCACCCCAGCGGGGGTAGCGCTAAGAACACGAAGGTTAAAAATCACAGTATATAAAACATGATTAGAAAAAAAAAACAATCTATAAGTAGGCTATACCATGCAGCTACTGTTTGAATAAACACAAATGCATAATAAATTATACGTACTATTCACAGCAGAAACACTTTTTATTCCTTCAACACACCAGTGTATTTATTGTTATAGTACTAATGGCACTACAAAGCTGGAAATTACAATTATTGTTTAATTGTGCTTCCATAAAGGCATATATTATGAGATCAGCTGCTATTGTATGTTTAGTAATAGAATTATAATATTTAGTAAATATCAAATACGAGTAAAGTTAACAAACATTTTGGAGAGAAAAAAATGTACACAACAACAAAAAAAACCAAAAGAACATAAAACAACTAATATTAAATAAAGAGCAAACAGTAGAAGCAAAATAACCATGTGCAACAATTAACTTATTAAGTTTAAGAGTTTTCTGCTTAATTTTAATAAAGATAAACCGATAAATAAATAAATTAATTAAAAATATATAATTTTATAATAGTTATATTTATAATAATAATAATAATAATAATAATACAATTACATTTGTTTTAATGGTAAACAGATAAAGAAAAAGTTAATTACAACTGCAAATGTAGGTTTTTAAAGAAAGAATTATTTTAAACACATAAAACAATAACAGTATTAATTCAATGTATAATTTAAATATAGCTCTGCTTAATGTAACAAATCTCACATTGGTCTACACGTAACTACAATATGTAACTGGAGATTGCATCAAGTCTACAAAATACACAAAGACAACAGTAACACAAATTCAAAACATAAACAGATGCCAAAAATGATGCCATACAAAAAAACAACAACATTGTTATGCAATTTGCTCTGGCACATAAAAACATTATGCATTTGCTTTGGCACAACAAAACATCTTTATGCCATTGCTTTGTGCACATCAAAATGTTATTTATGACACTTGCTTCAGCGCATAAAATACTGTTATGTCCGCTTTCAGTACATCAAACTGCTGTTACGCCACTTGCTTTTTCAAAAAAAAAAAATGCTGTAATGCCAATTGCTATTGGCACATCAAAACGTTATCGTATGGAATGCCATTGGTTTGGCACATCAAAACTCTGTTATGTCATTTGCTTTGGCACATCAAACTGCTGTTATTGAAAGATTGTTATGCCACTATGTAGGCAAACGACAAGGCAGTGCAAAAGATAAGGCAGAGCCGAATATATAACAATACAACTAAAGGACTACAAACTTGACAAGTTTATATAATAACATACAACACACACATAAAAGGCATGACAAGGAAAGGTTTACACAATATCCGTTAACAAAATAATAAGCCAAAGTCGACACAACTTCTGTTAACAAGATTAACAAAAACACACAAAAAAGATATGACAAAAGCAATTAAGATCTGTGTACAAGACTTCCATTAACAAGATCATAATCACAGAAAGATTTGATAAATAAAGGCCTACAAAAGTGATATTAACAAACGTATCTTTTATAATCACAGAAAACCGCCACCGGAAGTGCATAGTCTAGTTGTTTTAACAAATTTATTTATATGTGAATACATATGTTAAGTTACAACAGTTAACAAGATAATGGTTATTTAAAAAAAAAAATTAAAAGAAAAACATGTGAATACACATGTCATATCAAAAGTTAACTGTAAATAAATACACCAAAAAATGTGAAATATCACTTTAATTATTATTTTTAAAAGGTCCATGTGAATACATATATATATGTTGATTTGACAATATATGTGATGTAAGCCTATCACAAGTTCAGCAACACTGTAAAAACAGCTCTGGACAATGCAACAAAGATTCTAGTAAGATTGTAACATTAACCAAAACCGCATCATGGATGAAATAGTGACTCTGTAGGAGACAGTCTTTTGGCAAACTGAGATTATAGCTTTCATATTATATCAAACTATTACTTTAAATTATAAATTATTATTACTTAAATTCTTTTTTGGTAAACGGTTCACACAAAAACGATATAGTATTAAAGTTGTCAACCAGAGAGATGGTAAGTAAAAGTTATAATAATTATTTTTGACAAACATTGAGAAAGTCCGATGACTAATCGCCCCCAGCTTTACTTCTTTATGGGTGACCTTTATTTAGAGTTGTGACTGTAGATGCATTACCTTTAACCTTGTTGGGTTCACAAAGAAACAAAAAAATAATATCTTTTAAGCGTACTTTGGTAGTTTTCCAGTGTTCTTCTTAGTCTCGAATGGTTAAGAATTGTGAAGAAAATAACATTGTTGGCTTGACTTGTGCATGATGGTCACAATAATTATAGTATTTGGCTAGCGCTAGGTGTTGCCTTAAGTAGTTATTTTGTGGGCTAGTGCACTACACAAGGACAGATTAATCTAGTCTTCGGTTGTGACCTAGGACAACACCAAATGTTGAAGAAATGTTAATTTATACAGGACATCAAAACTTGCACACCAATAGGTTTGCTCACAGTGTTCGATGTCTGGACTTTTTAGTTTATTTATTTATGTTATGTTTTTAAATATTTTATTATATTTTATGGACAATTAGATTATGACATGTTGATGACGAATATCTAATATGAGCATATGAATTTGTTATTTCATTCACATATTAATCTACATCATTCTTTATTCTCTTTTAGCTTGTCTGATCCCGCCACAAGTATATCAACTAACAAGTTAGTATCTCGTATTGCCCCCAGTCGACGTGCGGTGGTCCCGTTTAGCCACAAGCTGAGACGGGGAAATCCCAAACCTAAAAATAGAATAGAGAATTCTGGGAAATCTGTTCTCGCGAAGATGTGCTCGCTGAAATGAAACGAAAGTTGGGAGAGGAACTGCATATTTCTGGTAGTGAACAAAGGCAGAAACTTGTCAGCAGTATTATCAGCGATGGATTTATAATGGACGAAGTGCTCCATACCTATGAGGTTGCCTTTGCTCGAGCAAAGAAACTAAAGAAGGATTTGGCCGACGTCATTTCAGAAAAGGATTTCTCTACCCATAATTCCCCTGGGTTTTGAAGTTTCTAAAAAGTTATTTCAGGCCGACGACGCTCTATGGAGCGAAAAGCATGTAAAGGGAAGCAACCGGTTGTACGCGCACGTCGATAGAGACATAGAAGAGAAATACTAACTTGTTAGTTGATATACTTGTGATCCCGCAAACTGGCTTTTTATGTTTTCTATGCATTGAGCCAGACAAGCTTACATACATATATTTTGTAGAGTATTGTATGTAAACATTAAGTTACTTTAATTATGACACTAATTTTCAGGAACAGTAGATGCGGATGGGTGTTATCATTGTCATTACTTTAGACTTTTGATAATTGTTCTATTTGCATTCGGTTTTGTATTTATTGTTTTCCATGTACTATACTGTGACCCTTTTCTAAGGGCCATTGCCTTCAGAAATTAAGTTTTGTTCATTGTTTATTTTTCTGGTCTGACAGGAGACGCAAAGAACTTGGGTCCTTTGGGTCACGTGATGACCTCAGATCACTGTGACATCATTAGGAACATCACTTTTTGGAAGAGGGTGCGGCGCCGACAGGATCCATTCTGAGATCTTCCAGTTTGAGTCCCACACTCTGCTGAATCTTGGCCACCGTGTAGGGCACCTCTGTTAGCACACAGTACATAAATTATCAATAGCCAATATAGAATATCTAATTGCACAGTATACATGGCTATAGTCCGTTAAATGTCAAGACTTCACCATGTTACATCATTCATCAAACAGAAGAATAAAAGGTTCCATTCTATGCGACTGGATTTTGATCCTAAGAAGGGGATTTTGCCGCAATTTCGACGTTTTCTAACACAAGGCATTTTATGACAAAATTCAACATTTTTACCTTCAGTCTTTCCTGTATTAACCTGCTTTCGGTTTTCACACTCACCACATTGAAACCACAGGCGCTCGAATCTGGACATACAAGCGCCTATGACGCCTCTCCCTTCTATCTGAACATACGGTGCTCGCGTGTCCAGATATGAGTGCCTGTGCTTGAAACTTTTTTTTTTTTTTTTTTTGGTCAGAAAATGTGCGCTACGTCACAAGCGGTGTTTTTTGTACATTGACAGCTTGGAAACTGAAAAAAGGTCATAAGAACCGGAGAGTAGGTAGAAATGTTGAATTCTGGATTAAAAAGCATGCAGAGGGAGGTCTGGTTGTGTTAGAAAAAGTCAAAACTCCATTTCGTAGGTCTCCTAGGATTAAAATCTATAGTATAAAAACACGGGTACACCCAATACAGGTAACAACCACTAGAATTTTGAATTATTAGTCTAAAACCTTTAAAAGTGTATAATACGATACAACAGCCGTTGTTGAGGCAAAAATGGGGGTGGGGAGGGAGAAGAGGGGTGGAGAAAGGGGGGGGCCAATTAGTCTTTACCATTACTGCGTCTTTAACAGTCAAGTGATTTAGTCAAAGTGATTTATTCCCCAAAACCCACTTGAGGAATAAAGATAATGAGGACATGATAAGTAGGGGGGGAAAATTGACAAAAAGAGAAAACACGATTACACTGGACAAACAATTCATAAACAACAATAAGAAGCAACACTGACCAACAGGGATGAAGGTAGATTGACCAGTGAGGTCTTTCTGGGCGCTTTCAGCACACATTTTGATGGCCAGCATGGCTGACGCTCCCAGACCAGTAGCTGGTTCGCCCGTAGCTGTACACGGAAACAAATACAACGTTAACAATGCAGAAATTTTACCAACCGAAACCATCATATTCAGATCTTGGATTTTACCTACAAAGTAGCCCTTTAGCTTTCTAACACTGTGAATATGTATAAGCACTGTGGCGACACCTAACCAGCAAAATAGTGTGCGCTGTTCTATTTTATTTTTTGTTGTTATTGTGTGTAAGTGTACATTAGCACTATCAATATCAAAACAGATCTGCATAAGCTATACTTGGAAACAAATAAGTCAGTCAGCGTTGGTTGGCCGAGGATTTAGGTTATTTGGTACTGACCCTTGGAACTGCGGATGCCCACAGGGTTGGGAGCGTCAGGTAGGAGATGGACACGCCAATCAATAGGGATGTCCTTGGTAGTTGGTGGCTTGTACTCCTACAAACAGCACAATTTGCACATAACATTTGGCCCTCCTCCTCCTCCTCATCATTCTCCTCCTCCTCCTCTGCATGCATGCGAGCGTTGTGGCATGGTCTAAGGTGGGACTAACTTGCCTTGCCCAGAGACTAGAAACCAATGGCACCTGACAAGTGTGGGATTGATCCCGCCTCTAGTTTCGACCCGGGGGTTTAAAAAAAAAAAAAAGGTAGTCCCATAGCCTTGTGGCCGTAGGGGAGCGTGATGTTGGAGATCACACTTATCTTGGGCCAGCGTAATGAGGGTGATGCCCAACTCTCTCCCTCGCTGCTTTACCTTCCCCACCCTCAAGAGAGTAGGTACTCAATCACAGTTGAGTCAACTGGGGGCGTTGTTGTTTGTCGCTTCACACCTTAGCGGTCACCCATCCAAGTGCTAACCGCACCGGACGGTGCTTCACTTTCGACACAGTAGCGAGTGCTCCAACCACTGCACTATCCGACACCCGGGGGTTTTTTCCGGGTGCCCCGGGGGTTTTCTCCGGGTTCCCCGGTTTGCTCCCCCAGTAAAAATTTCAAAAGCACAACTAATGTTAGGTAGGTTGGGTTCGGCCGCGCCACAGGCTGTGACTACACCTTCTTCCGAGGAGGCGGCCCTGAATTTTCTGATAAAGAACGACAATTAAGTGCCCCCCCCCCCCCTCCCCTAAAAAAAATCTTTATCATCATCATCAGCAGTAGAATTTATGTTCATCAGCAGAAGCAGAAGCAGTAGCATCAATGTATTGACAAGAAAATAGTCAAGTCAAAATTCTTTATTCCACAAACCAATGGGAAATGTGGTGTGGCACAGTGTTAACGAAAACAGGGCAAAAGAGAGAAAAGAAAAAAAAAGAATACGAATATTCATATGCCCATGCACACAATATAGCAACTACACATGTATGTTTACATTCAGCATTATTTTTGCACCTATAAACTTGTTCACTTTCAGTAACCCCTCTCCTTCCCCCTTCCCTCATTATAACAATTAAGCAAGAGTGAAGTACAATCAACAAAATCGGAGTCACTAATCTAAAAGCTAGCTCCAAAGTCAAGAACTGCTATCACAGAAAACTACTTTCATCCTTCTTTGAAAAAAGACAATAAACGAATGAATGAAGGAACATATAAATAAATTAACGTCAGAAGAAACTGACCCAAGTGCCGTCGTTGAGGACAACTCCAGTTTCTGTGTCACAGACCAGCTCCTCCAGCAGATTGAAGCCCAGGCCGAACACGTAGCCACCCTCCACCTGACCCATGTCGATCATAGGGTTCAAGCTGAAACACGATATACAGGAAGGATATCAAATAAGGAGTATGTCCAAGATGCTATCATCTATTTCAGGGGTCATTTCTGTAAGGGAAGCAATTAGTTACTCCCTGTGTATATGTTTTGTCTCCCCTTGTAACTTACAGCGGTCACTTTCTTCATATAAGCAATTCTTCGTTGTTGATTTTTTTATCTGGTCACCTTGACAAAGAGTGTACTTGAAACGCCAAACGTCAGCAGCACTCTAACCTCTACATAGTAAAACGACAAAACTTTGACAGCTCTTATTTATTAATTCTTCAATAATGGTATTGGATGCAGTCAATCTAAATGTCAAAAACTAAAATTAGATTTTCTTTTCGCCTTCTAATAGTGATCTTCCTGCCTTTACACCACATGTTTGAGTAATAGATGTGCGTTTGGTGTTTGTCAGTGGGAGAAACATGTGAGCGTGTATGTTGGTACAGATAGCCGCGTTTTGAGCCTCATTGGTGATTCGGGGAAAAGCGCGTATATAGCATTCATTACTACTATTATTACTATTATTGTTCTTATCATTATTATTATTATGCCTTCATGTAGTCTTCTTTGACCCCTCCAATGTCAACTACAAAGACATAAGTTGATCGTTTTGCTGGCTACAACCACCCCCAGCAAAACAGTTTCCTCTCTGTCCGTCTCTTTCTCTCTTCCCTAACACCCCCCCCCCCCCCGCACACCCTATCTTCCCTCTCTTTCTTTCTCTCTCAGCCAACCAAGCTTGTTCAAGTTTGAGCTTTGAATACTAGAAGCTTTAAATAATGTTTTACATGAATGATTATGTTACAATTTCATTTATGTAAAACAACATCTAGTATTCAAAGCTCAAACTTGGACAAGCTCTTGGTTGGCTGAGAAAGAAAGAGAGGGAGGAGGGAAGGGGGGGAGAGAGAAATAGACAGACGGAGAGGAAACTGTTTTGCTGGTGGTTGTCGCCAGCAAAACAATCAACAGGAGGGGAGGGGGAAGAGAGAAAGACAGAGACATAAGAGGAAACTTTATATTACATTTAAAGAGACAGAATGCAGACAGGACAGAAAACTTTATTTAGACAGAATGATAAGGAAAAATAGAGGCAGAAAAACAGATATACAGACAGCACGCACCTCTCTCCACAGTCAAACATGATGTCCACACGTCGGATGACATATTCTCCAGTCAGCACGTCCAGCTCTGTCTCAGTCACAGCGGCACAGTACGTGAAGTACGCGTGGTGGTGCCCTTCCGCTGACCCCTCAGAAAACGGCCTGCACAATCGGTATAGGATGACGACGCAGGCGCCCATATTTGGATATTAGGGCTTTGTCTCTAGACAGCGTCCCTCCCTCTGCTTATATTTTAAAGGTCTGTACAGTGGGTGATGAAGTTCCCTTATGTGTAGCGCAGTCCTTATAAATGCTCGGCATGCTTTTGTCACTCATACGTGTTAGTAAACCATTAGGTCTACCTGTCGACGCCACACCATCGCCAAGAAAGTGATTTTCTAATGTCACAGTGATCTGACGTCATCAAGTGAGGTAAATGATGATGATGATCTATGTTATTCCATGATGACCATTACTTGCTATATTGCTGTGCTTTGATAATCTAAGCGTTTAGACTCCATGCTTTTTAACTCTTTCCCTGCCAATCGACGATATATCGTCGATCTGAGCCGCCATGTTTGTGCCAATCGACGATATATCGTCGATTGCAGTATTCCGTTTCGTTCCGGTTTTTTGCGCAGTCCAATCCAAGTTTTATTTTAACCAAAGAGAGATAACTCTTTCTACTTTCGTTCGCGATCGACAGGCGCGTTTTTTCTTCAAATTGATTCGTTTTTAGAGTGTTTATTGTGCATTTTACTAAGCATAGTGATGGGCACAATCGACAGTGTGTCAAACTCTGTGCTAATAATCAATATAATTTGAAACTGTAAAGTGTATTTTGATCCTAAATAAATTTTCTTTCTGGTGTGTGAAGCTGATTCAGTGATTGGAATTATTCCTCCAGATTTGTTTTATCACTGTGGTATGTAGAAATATTTTTATTTTATTTTATCATTTCAAAAAGATCAACATGCTTTCAAAACACATATTTCAATAACATAATCAAATTAACATTTTTGTTGTTTGTTTTCTTATTCTTCACTCTTTTACCTTTAATTTGATATGAAATATGTCTATTTGACAACTATTATTGAAAGAACAGTAGCTTAAATGCCTAAGGTACTGAACTTTCTTTCCGGTGCCAGAGAAATGTCTGGCACAAACGTGGAAACATGCCTGGCAGGGAAAGAGTTAAGTTACCCATGGGGCTGCATGCAACAGGAGCTACATGTCTTACGACTGTGACCCATACTTAATTATGCGACCGTAATTTGTTATGATTTTATCTATGTGACTCACGCCTGTTTCGCAACCCACATTTGCTACATGACCTACGCTTATCATGTGACCCATACTTTACAGCGGAAACATTGATTACTTAAATTCCCACAACCATAACAACATCATCAATATAGCCTACAACTGACGTGGCCTTGCAGGGAAGGTCAAAGGTACCCGACACCACAACAGCCACAATAACACCAACGCCACACCACACCACACCAATCAACATCATTATCATCATCAACACCATCATCATCACCATCGTCATCATCATCATCATCATCATCATGCATCATCATGCATCATCACCATCATCGTCGGAGCAAGTTAACTGACGTGGATTTGTAGGAGAGGTCAATCTTAGCCTTGAGCGCGGCAGCACAGACAGCCTTCCAGTCAGCATCAGGTGGCAGTTTGGCTCTGATAGGGTCCAACTTCTCCCGGAGTGCCTTGCACGCCTCCAACGCCGCCTGCATCATCATCGTCGTCATCGTCATCATCACCATTACCATCATCATCATTATCGTTAAAATTATCCTAATTGTCATCATCATCATCACTACCATCAAACAAGTGGGCTAAGGCGGGACTAATTCGCCTTGTCCACAAGCCAGAAACCAATGGCGCCTGACAGGTGTGGGTTCGAGCCAGCATCTGGGCGTTATGTTTCTCCGAATATTATTAACTTTCGACTCGGGCAACGTCTTGGGGGTTTTCTCCGGGTACTCAGGTTTGCTCCCCCAGCAAAAATTGCAAAAATTCACAAATAATGTTAGGTAGGTAGGGTTTGGGCGCGCCACTGGCTGCGACATCGCCTTCCCCGGGGGAGGCGGCCCAGAGTTTCCCGATAAAAAGAAATAATAAACTGCAGCAAAAATAAAACAAACAAAAAAAAACAACGTAATCATCTTTATCATCATCATTGTCAAAATTATCCTAATCGTCATCGTCATTACCATTACCATCATCATCATCGTCAAAATGATCCTAATCGTCATCATAGTCATGGTCAACGTCATTATTCAACTAATGGTCATCACGTCATGCACACCAGCTCAATGCCTATGTGAGCAGCACTCTTAGGTTCTCCCACATTTGGCTGGCTGCGGGCTATTTACAGCTTGCCTACACCCTCCCTTGCAGTGAAAGGAAAGGAAAAAAGAGCACCAGCGAAGCTATTTATAGCTAGCCTGGCTGAACTAGCTTCAAAACCTAAAAGCTTTGGTTGAGTCGGTGTGCATGGGTCAGTGTCGTCACTGTCGTCAATTTACATCGTGGCTATTTATCCTAAATATTCATCATTGATACTCATGACTCAGTCATGAACCCAATTTACTCCAATCTCCTGTGATTATCATCGTAATCTTTTGTTGTCAGGATAAAGAGCACAGTCTTCAATTTGAGACTCCACGTTCTCAAAATAGTCATCACCATCATCGGTCAAACTTGTTTATAACAATTATATTAAGTTTACTTCTGCGAGCAACACCAACAACGAACTGCATTGAAGCCCCAGCCCTGCCAGTGGGAACTTACAGCACCACGGTAAAATTGTTAAACAATTACTTGTACTATTGTAAGATCTGAAACATTGTGAGTGAAGTTTATGTTTGGACCGATTTTTTTACAAGGTGCATGTGATACGACGAAAGTCTGTGGTTTAGCTGTATATTCGTAGTGTATATGGTTTTAAACTGTGATTCTGCGCCTGTTGTAATGCCTCTTGGGGTAATAAAAATGTGTTGTATTGCATTGTACTGTATTGTATTGTACTGTACTACATTGTACTGTATGGTATTGTACTATATTGTACTGTACTGTATGGTACTGTATTGTATTGTATGGTACTGTATTGTATTGTATGGTATTGTATTGTATTCTATTGTATGGTACTGTATTGTATTCTATTGTATTGCATGGTATTGTATTGTACTATATTGTATTGTACTGTACTCAATTGTACTATACTGTATTGTAATGTACTGTACTGCATTGTACTAAATATTGTATTGTACTATATTGTACTGTATTGTAGGCCTACTATATTGTACTGTACAATACTGTATTTTATGGTATTGTATGGTACTGTATTGTATTGTACTGTATTGTATGGTATTGTATTGTACTATATTGTACTATATTGTATGGTACTGCATTGTATGGTACTAAATTGTATGGTACTGTATTGTATGGTACTGTATTGTACTGTATTGTATTGTATTGTACTGTATTGTATAGTATTGTATTGTATTAACAACATATAGCCTTAAAAACTAAATTACCATACTGCACCACAATCACTACCCCTCCTGCTCCACCATCACCATATAACATTTCGGTCGTTGGTTATGGTTATGATTATGGACCTCTCTCTTCTCAGGACCTGCTTCATGATGGCAGTGCCCACCTTTCTTGTAGGTTCGCCGGTTCTAAAAAGAGCCATATGTAATATCCCCCTCCATCCCCCATATGCAATCGCAGCTGGCAGGATTGGGGTCTGGTATGCTATGCATGTGCGGTCGTTTCAGTCTTTGCGCCGTTCATACTGCTGTAATGCATCTGTCTTAACTCTTTCCCTGCCAATCGATGATATATCGTTGATCTGAGCCGCCATGTTTGTGCCAATCGACGATATATCGTCGATTTCAGTATTCCGTTTCGTTCCGTTTTTTTGCGCAGTCCAATCCAAGTTTTATTTTAACCAAAGAGAGATAACTCTTCCTACTTTCGTTCCCGATCGACACGCGCGTGGTTTCTTCAAATTGATTCGTTTTTAGAGTGTTTTTTGTGCATTTTACTAAGCATATGTGATGGGCACAATCGACAGTGTGTCAAACTCTGCTAATAATCAATATAATTTCAAACTGTAAAGTGTATTTTGATCCTAAATACATTTTCTTTCTGGTGTGTGAAGCTGATTCAGTGATTGGAATTATTCCTCCAGATTTTGTTTATCACTGTGGTATGTAGAAATATTTTTATTTTATTTTATGATTTCAAAAAGATCAACATGCTTTCAAAACACATATTTCAATAACATAATCAAATTAACATTTGTGTGGTATTTTTTCTTATTCTTCACTCTTTTACCTTTAATTTGATATGAAATATGTCTATTTAACAACTATTATTGAAAGAACAGTAGCTTAAATGCCTAAGGTACTGAACTTTCTTTCCGGTGCCAGAGAAATGTCTGGCACAAACGTGGAAACATGCCTGGCAGGGAAAGAGTTAACATGGCTGAAGGACCAACTTCCTGTATGTGTAGGCTTACTCACATTGACACATCTCTCGCTGGTGGTGGAGCCTCCGGTCAGTGAAGCATTGGGCACGGCGTAGGTAAGGTTAGGTCGCACCTTGATCATCTCCAGTGGAATGCCTAGTCCATGAGCCACCGCCTGGGCTACCTGCACAGCCATCATCATCATCGCCGCCATCATCAACATCATCATCATCATCGCCGTCGTCATCATCAATCATCATCATTTTCGTCATAATCTTCTTATGGTCACCGTCATCGTCATCTTATCATGGTCACCGTTGTTATCGTCATATGATCGTCGTTGTCATGTTTGTCTGCTTCAGCATCATCGTCGTCGGCATATCATCATCATCGTCGTCGCCATCATGAAGAGGAAGAGGTAGAAGAGGTAGAGGAAGAGAAAGAAGAAGAAGAAGAACAAGAAGAAGAAGAAGAACAACAACAACAACAACAACAAGAACAACGACAGATCAGCTCATATCAAATATTTCAAAAACGTTAATTTTTTTATAACTAAAGAAAACAGTAGGCCTAATTCGACTGTGATGACCACGTTGCCGTGTGAGACAAAGTCAGGCAAGTCTGGATCTTGCAACCCAAGGATACCCGATTTTTAGCATCGATAGTTGTGCTGAAGATGCCTCTATAGTATTGTCTGTGAGAACGTGTACTAGAATGAATATGAAAACATGGACTTGCTACGTCAAGACACAAACAGTGTAATACGACAGGTGTGATTGAGGGCCACAGCGCAAGAGCTATCTATATAGGTGCTGACCTTCATGTACAGTCCCTGGCCCATCTCTACGCCGCCCTGCACCACGGTGACCGTGCCGTCGTTGGCGAAGATGGACAGCAGCAGCGGCATGCCATGATCCACCAACGCCAACCCATACTTCACTGCCGCCATGGTGATGCCGCGCTTCTTCCACTGGTTCTCCTGTACAATACACACAGGTACACTTTTAGAGGGAGAGAGAGGAGGAAGGAAGGGGGCAGAGAAGGGGGAGAAGAAGTGGGCGTGGGTGGGGGGATTCCACCACCATATCACCATCCACATCACTACCAACATCTAGCACCATCACCATCATCCACTATCACTAACACCATCTGCCACCACGTACATCACAACCATCAACAACACCAAATTTGAATCTTGTAAGACATCTCCCCACCCAAGCCCACCCCTTCCCCTACTTTCCAAGCACTGACCGAGTTGAAAGCGTCAACTTCCTGCATGCGTCGTTTGACCTCCGCCTGTTCCTTCAAGCTGTTCCACACTTGTCGCATCGTGCAGTACGTCAGCACAGCACCCGTTACGTCTTTCTGAACGTGCCAGAGAGAGAAAATAGATCAACTTAAAAACACACAGCATGGCTTTGACCGCTGAGAGGCTATGCTCAAAACAATACCCTACATATTAGGGAGGAGGTCACATCGAGTTCGGCTACGCCGTGTGAATGGACGGATTTTTCTGTTCAGGGGGAACACAACGTAACGGTATTATAATGATATCTTAGTAACGTTAGCCAATATTTCTGTCCACGTCTATCTCATGATGTGGAATAGAGGGCTTCTAGGGAAAAATCCTGAATCGTCCAGTGCCTTGAGCAGCTCTTGAGCTTGAAACGCGCTATATAAAAAAAAACGATGAAAATATAAGAACGATTAAATAATTTAAAAAAACAAAACAACCTATATAGGCTTAATTTACATCAGCATTCTAAAGATGCCGACTTCCTGTCCAGGGTTACTGGTAATTTTCACCTATCCTGAAATCCCAGGGGAATTAACCAAGTAGAAAATGGATCTTTGTTAGCAAAACGGTTTTGGATCGCCGATAGCCTAGCACTAGACTATGATTCAAAGGACTGCTACCGCTAGGCTATCGAGGATACATTCTACTCGGTCACTGCACCTGTGCGTAAACTAAGAATCCCGTTTACCTGCTAAATTTTGATAACGTGACCCGTAAATCTGCATTTATTATTTTAATTTATAGCAGGTCGACAATTCTATTATTGAACAACTATAGTGCAGCCATCCGCTGTACATGTACAGTGCGGACTCAACCAACCTGTCCTTCTTCGTACAGGTTGAGCTCCTTGACCAGAATGGGGTGCCTGCCCACAGCCTTGGCACAGTGCTCCAGAATGGTCTCGATGATGGTGGACGATGGCGTAGTACCTGCATGTAAGCACATATAAGCAAGCGTAAACATTGCGCAGCTATATCAAACATAAACAACGTCGTGTGCACAAGCGAAGATATAAATGTATGTATACTGGTGCGTTCTCTCGTTTTTGATATATTTCCTCTTTTTTACCACGTTTTGTTAACACTGGGACCCGACCCCACCTCCCCCTACCCCCCACTTTCCATTGTTGCTGTAGCATAAAGATTTTGTTGACTCGATTTGAAAGGGATTATTCCACCCTCTGAAAACCTTTCACGTCATCATCTTAGCCCTTTAAGGAGGAGTTATCTCCAAAGTCCAGGTTTCATCTACACTCTTAAGCCATTTTACCTTTCATCACAACCTTTTTAAGGTACAGATTTTATTGTCCATTAATCCATTCATGCAGGCTGACAACTGCCAGAAATGGGTGAAGTGAGGAGGGGGGAGGGGTGGTGGGGCGCAAATTGTCAGGTGCCAATGGAAAGGGGTTCTAGATTCTCGCCATTAACAGGAGAATTTTTTCACAGCAGTGCAGCACCGACCATGCTATAACTAATACTCCTTCACATAGAGAGTATAAACCGAGGTCTAGTCCACGTATGCATGCATGCCATCGAAAGAACTTTGAAGATCCTGACACCCAAAATGCCAAGCAAACACTATACTTCTCTTATCCCCTCCCTCCCCACCCACCATCATCACCACCACTACCACTCACACATCTATCGTATTGAGTGGCGTTGTTCTGCGGATGTCGTGCTTTGTCTGAGAAGGTAACCGGTTTATGTTTTTCATGGGTGGCGATGTCTTATAAATGTACCCAGAAACAAGGTATATTTGGTTTTTTTGTACGGTCATCTGGGAACACATTTTGGTATCTGGGAACATGCGAATGTCTCCAGTTCCAAGGTAACTTTCAAAACACAAGAAAAAGTAAGTTTTGTCTCCTCTAGGCGACGAATTAGATCACGCTGTATTTGTTTCTAGGTCAACTGTCTTTTACGAACCGTTTGAGAACGTTTTCGAACCGTTTATTGACGCCGGATAGTGTCCTCGCTTGGTTTCATACAATTTAAGAATCCAAGAAGGCAAATGGGTTTTTGGGACGCAAAAAGCTCATTTTTGTAGAGAAAAGGGTTAGGGCAAGGGCTTGGGATAGATCTACAACTAACCCTTACCCGAACTCTTGTAGCGAAATTCCGCTCTTTCCGTCACTTTTAAACAGTGTTTTAGCATGTTCCCAGAAACAAGGAGTTCTCTCTCTCTCTCTCTCTCTCTCTCTCTCTCTCTCTCTCTCTCTCTCTCTCATCTAATTTGTCGCCACCCATGAGAACTTAAAACCGGTACCTTAAAACCAAAACCGGTACCATAAAACCGGTACCTTAAAAATGTTGTGATGACAGGTAGAATGGCTTAAGAGTGTAGATTAAATCTGGCCTTCGGAGATAGCTCCTCCTTAAAGGGCTAAGATGATGACGTAACGGGTATATATACGTGAACACTCCAAAACGTATAGCTTGAGGGGATTACATTTGTAAACGTACACAATATCATCAGAGTTCAGTCCTACTTTCTGTAATGACTTTTTACAAGGTGTTCCACTTTCCTGTTCGAGGGCCGTCTTTGGTATAGGCCTATTCTGTGCGTGCGGGGCTTCCGCTTCTAGATGAGCGCCTTGAGAAGTCACCGAATGCGGACAGTGCGCTGTGGCACAACTAGCTCGATCGTCGTAAGGGCGTCACTTACCTGGACCTCGGACAGGTGCTCCGGGCACTTTGTTGGTTTTCACCATCACTGGGTTCACGCGCCAATTAGGACATCCGTAGCCTGCCGACACCCACGGGCGGCAAAGTTAGTAAACATGTTTCTGCGTTTCCAAATTGTAAATCCACCCGTAATACAATACAATACAATACAATACAATACAATACAATACAATACAATACTACAATACAATATTACTCAACATTCCTTCTTTCCATCTTTTCGGTTCACTTCATTTTTTTTTATATTTAACTTCTTTTCACAACAATGTAATGTTAGACAACCATAACAAACAAACAAACAGAATCTGTTAATTATAGTAACTTAAATAAATCTGTTCCCACAATAACACTCGCGATATCCTGTAACATCGAACTACATAATATGACTCTAATGTCATCTTGTGCAGATAAAATAATTCCATTTTCTTTGTAGTGTTGTTAAAACAGTACAATCAAATAATATATCTTGTAAGGAAATACTCCTACCACGCATACAAGTAACATTTTTCAAAAATTTTGGTTTTCGGTTTCCTGCACTAGATTCAACAAAATTGTAAATTTAACGGAAAGCTTACATTCTCTCTCTCTCTCTCTCTCTCTCTCTCTCTCTCTCTCTTTCTCTCTTTCTTTTTTTTCCCCTCTTCCTTCTTTGTCAATGTCATTCTTAATTTCTCCCTCTCCTGCTCCTCTTAACTCTCTCCTTCTCTTCACCCCTTTCTCTCTCTCTCCATTTATCTCTCCCTCCCTGTACCTCTTTTATTCCTTCCTTCATCTTCCTCTCTCTCCGCTCTCTCTAATTTCTTTCTTTCTGCCCTGCCCTTCCTCTCTCGCTCTATCTCTCCTACCGCCTTCCATCCCCATCCTCTGTTCCTTCACCACCTCTGTTTGAAGTGGGTGCATACGTACCTTGGTCTATCTGGGACAGGAACTCGGCGGCGGCAAAGAACATGGAATGTGAGTAGCCGTTGTCCATGTAGACGTCCACGATGATGGCGTTCAACTTCCCCTCCTCCGTCATCCCTGCCTGTGAAGTGGCGTCGGTGTGGTATAAAAATCGTCTCCATCATCATAATCGTCATTACCACCATCATCATCATCATCATCCTCCTCCACCTCCTCATCATCATCTTGATCCATCCATCCTTTCCATCATTGTCTACGTCGTTATGTATTATCGCTATTATCATCATCATTATTGTCCATTTGCAGCAACCTCATTCTCATCATCATCATCATCGTAGTCATCATCTGCATCCCCCTAACAATAAGCCTAGCTCATCTTTCTTGTTATCATGATGATGCATCACCATATCAAACACCAGCATCATCTATATCATCATCTATATCTTCCTATATCATCCTCTATATCATCATCTATAACATCATCATCATCATCATCATCGACGACGTCGTCTTCATCGTTTTTACCTTGTACTTAGCCAGCACACCGAATCTCTTGCCGCTGTGCTTGAACGTGTTGGAAAGACTGTGGCTCAGTCTCACCGGCCTGTGGGGAAAAAAGAAAGACTTGTTATTGAAATCTTATACATCTTTTCTATGTCTTCAATATTTGTTTAACTTTCCTATCCACCACTGACCAAACCAGAACTAAAAACAACAGATTCCAAATTAAAATTCCAATCCCTTTTTTTAGCATGCATAATTTGGGCTAACAAAATGTGAACATTTTTTTTTAAATTTAAATTCCAATCCGTAATTTGAATGACCGTATTTACCAGTAAAAACTATGTTATAAGTTCATATCCTCATCCTAATTATTTACCATAACCTAAGCACCAGTAAAACCCAGTTCATATTCCAGTCCACATTAACACCTAACAATAATTACGTGAAACACCACTTTTTAAGTTTAAATTTGAGTTCTTATTTTTCACTTGCACAATTAAAACATTTTAACATTCATATTCCAATCCATATTTACCTTGACCTAAAAATAAATCTTGCAAACGCCAGAAAAGCTGAAATCCAAGTTGTAATTTACCTTCCGGCGGCGTAAGATGCGACGGCGGTGGCGAGAGTCACGTGAGCCGCCAGAAAGAACTTCCCACCGAAACTTCCACCCAGTCGCGGAATGTGAACATTCACGCTGCACATACAGTGGTGCATTAGCATAGTATTATAAATTGTTGAAACAAATCGCGTTTTTTCCCATTATATTACAACATACAAAGATACAAGATACAAATGATTTACTGTCCCCACGTTTAAACAAGAATATTATTTTGACATTTGGGTAACATATAAGATAAATATAAAACATGACAAAGACAAGATCATATTCAATTAATAAAAACATCAAAACCATTCATTCACACAAACATTCACAAGAGCAATGAAACACTAAGAAAAAAATTATTAAGACAATAAAATATGTCATAAGCATAATTTATATATATATATATATATATATATATATATATATATATATATATATATATATATATATATATATATATATATATATATATATATATATATATATATATATATATATATGACCAAATTAAGGCATGAGTAAAAAGAACAAACATAATAATGATTGTTTTATATCGGTAATTTCTTCTTCTTCTTCTTCTTCTTCTTCTTATGTAGGCCTAACAAAAAAAGTAAAACAGGCCAAAGGTGGGACTGACTAGTTTTGAGGTTTGTTTAAGATGCCGGCTACACCGATGTGTATGAAGTCCGTTCCCTGTGCAGTCGTGTAAACCTCCATTGCCTCCTCCCCAGGCACGCACAGGGTACACTGAAACCACGAAAGCATGCACAGTGAAACAGCGACTTGAGAAGCAGTAGTTATACTTAAATACTATTACAGCATCAACAAGCACGATTTAATTTAGGCACCTTCGAAAGACAAGCCAAATAACGGGTCAAAGTCAAGGACGCAAGCGTCAAATACACGCAATGAGGTCACACATAATGCAAACAAGAATCACGCATTCTGAAACTCGATCAATATCCTTGCACAATTAAATCACTAACCATGAATATGACAATTCGTACTGAATCATACTAAAATGACAAACAGTGAATCCATGAAACCAGGAATCTCACACACACTGAAATTGAGAATCACTAAAATAATTTATTCTGAAATGGTGATCGAATCATACACTGTGAATCATGAATCACGGATAGTGAAATGACTGACGGGTACAGTGAAATAATTAATCATACAAGTAATTACGAAGCATGCACACAAGGGTACAAGGAATCATATTAAAATAACGAATCATGCACGCACAAAACGAGGAATCGATATTGAAATATGACAAAACAGGCACGCTAAAACAGTGAATCATACTGAAATGATGAATCATGTACACTGAATCATAATGAAATGACGAATAATGTACACTAAAACAATGAATCACACTGACATGACGAGTCATGCACACTGAAACAACGAATCATACTAAAATGACGAATGACACACAGCGAAACAATCATAACTCACGCACAGTGAAACAATGAATCGTACTCAAATTACGAATCTTTCGCTCTGAATCATAGTAAAATGACGAATCATGCACACACTGAACAGATGAATGATGAATCATGCACGCCAATTCATACTAAAATAATGAATCATGCACACACGAAACAATGAATCATACTAAAATGACAAATCATGCAACCTGAAACAATGAATCATACTGAAATGAGGAATCATGCATACCAAAATAATGAATCATTCTGAAATAACGAATCATGCAAGCAAAATAATACTGAATTGACGAATCATCCACGCTGAATCATACTGAAATGACGATTCATACATACACGAACAATGAATCATACTGAAATGACAAATCAAGCATCCTGAAAAAAATGAATCATATTATTGAAATGACAAATCATGGACACAATCATATGAAAATCACGCATCACGCACAATAAATCATACCGATCGACTCACGCACACTGAATCATAATACTGACAAGACACATCATGGACGCTGAATCATAATGAAATGACACTTCACCCACTGTTAAACCATGAATCATACTGGTACCGACTCACGCACACTCAATCATATGGAAATGCCAAACCCCCCTCCTCCTCCCTCCTCCATTTCCCTCCCATGACACGCACGCACGCACGCACGCACACACGAATAACGCAAGCACACACGAATCATGCACGCACACACGAATCACGCACGCACGCGCACACAGACACAATGAATTCATGAATCAAGCGCACTGAACTAGTGAAAAGAGAGGCACATGCAGCTTAACTGAGACTAGGCAAGGTCTAAAGAGAATAGGGCCTCAAAAGAAAAGGCTTAGCTATGGTATATGATGTAGGGGGTCCATACCATGGTTTCCATGTAAAAGTGGATCTGCTGTCCCATCCTGATCTCTCCCTCGATCTGCTTGGGCGACGCCGCCAGCGCATCTGTCCACACAATTAACACATCTACATCACACCTCTATACCATTTTCGCTCAAATCATTCTTCGATATTATCGTCGTAATTGCAGTGTCATCATGACTGAGACGGAATGAGACTGAGACTCTGTAATCGTCTGTGGACAGTACATAGAAATTCGCCTCATCGTCAACATTGATCACATTTGCATATATCATTATCGTTATAATCAGTATTTATTCTTTGCTTTATGTATGGATATATTTATTTCTTACATGCAATTTATTGTAGTGCATATATTCAACGGCTCTACGTGCTTTACATTACATTACATTACATGCTTATTGCTTTAGGTCCAGCGGACTCTTCCGAGCCAAATCAGGACCGGACAACCCCTGATCCGCATAAAAGATCTGCCGAAACAACCCTAGTGGGAAAACTGAAAGCTCTCCACCATCCAGTCACTTTACAATAAAGACATCCCACGCAGGGGACGCTGAGGCTGTACTCTAATTTATCGAACCCCCGTTTACAAAAACAAAATAGAATACAAACATCATTATAAATTATCAACAAAACACATACATATAAAATTGCTAAATAACAACATCATAGGAAGCCCTAGTGACCACCTGGCAGAAAGCGTCCAATATTCCCAAGCTGATCCAACAGACCTCATACACAAATAAGGAGTCTTGTCCCGGAAGAGTTTTCAAGAAAAAAGGTAGGGGACTGGTCTAGCGAAGAAGAAGATAGTATAGCAGATTGATAGAACAGAGCAGGAATGAGAAAGAGCAAATAAGAAAGACGGCGACAGTGGGAATTTAAAGCACTAAATTTCCAGAAAGTGGGGATACTATTTATACTGAAACCCCCGGCACCCCAACGGGGGAGCTTTACATTACAAGGAATGATACTACGTTCACAGACTACAAACGCAGTGTTTATATTTCAATGTTTAACAAAGAGATATATCACTATATTTCGTACATACTTCTCTTTGGCGTTTTCTGTAGAACAAAGATGAACTTGAAAATCAAGTTATTTGTCCGTTTTGTTCCCACAATTAAATCTGCAGTATTTTTATTTGTTAATCAATCCGTTTCTTTCCGTCTCCCCCCGCCTCTTACCCCCCCCGCCCCACTCACTCCGCATTCTTATTTTCGTCTTCATCCTCACTCTTTTTCTCTCCCTCCCTCTTTCATTCCTTTTTTATTTTACTTCCTTCCTTCATCTCCCCCCTCTTTCCCCCCCCCAACCCTCTATCTCTCTCTCTCTCTTGAACTTAACGCCTTTCTTCAAGTCTAAACGCCTATCCTACTAAACGTTTTGAAGCTTTCAATGTGCAACAGTTCAAGTTCTCTCTCACCCTCAGGGTTGCCCACAGTGGAGGGTCCCATGGGGGAAGGATGAAAGCTCTCGGCAGCGATGGCTTCCTCAACATCCAGCAAGGGCTTCTGCACGTCCTTGTAGGTCACCAACACCTTCTGGGCAGCCAGGTCCGCCAGCGTCTGCGTCTCTGCACGAAAAATTATCATTATCATCCAACGTCATTATCGTCGTCATCATCATCATCATCATCATCATCACTTTCATCATCAATCATCATCATCATCCATCATCATTCATCCATCATCATCGTCATCGTCAATCATCACCATCAGTCATCAACTATCAATCAATCAATCCATCATCATTGTCGTCAATCATTATTATGAATCATCAATACATATCATCATCGTCGTCAATCATTATTGTCAATCATCAATACATATCATCATCATCATCGTCAATCATTATTGTCAATCATCAATACATGTCATCATCATCATCGTGGTCAATCATTATTGTCAATCATCAATACATGTCATCATCAAACATCATAACCATCAATCACAAACACTCAATCTTCATACATCGTCGCCAGCAACCAAATAATTAATTAATCACTAAATCAATAAAACAATCATCATCGTCGTCAACGTCAATATTGCAATTGCTATTGCTCTTGGCATCTCTTTCTTTTGTTTACCATATGCAAGTCAAGTTTTGTTTCAAGGTCAGGCCTCTAGCCTCAGAGCCATGGAATGAAGCATTAAAACAAACAAACAAACAAACACCAGGTTGAACGAATGAACAAATCACTTTGTACACCAACCAACCAACCAATAATCAATCAAATCATTCAATCAGCCATACCCGCCAGGATGATGCCAATGGCCTGTCCGGCGAAATTGACTTTGCCCGAACAGAAAACTTCCTCTGGTGGCAGTGGCCACATCGTGTAGCGAGCATAGGCGTTGTTCTCTCCTCCTTGCGGGATGTCTTTAGCAGAAACGAACTGCACCACACCAGGCATGGCCTGAAACACGATGTTGGAACAAGCGACACTATCACTATAAGTGTATGTTTTATTCAACTCGCCAGCAGTCACTTTCTATAAGCATAACCTTGCTCCTATCCTATCCTATCCCGTAATTCAAAGTTCGTTGGGACCACAGATGATCGTTTAAGCAGCCTACTCCATCTTAATACGTTCTCAGCAATCCTCAGTGTCAAACCAGTCCATTCTCGAATGTTGTCCTCCCACCTCGTTTTCTGCCTCCCTCTTCTTCTGCCTCCTTGCACCGTGCCTTGCAGGATGATTTTTGCAAGGCCTGATGATCTGGTGACGTGGCCATACCATTGAAGTCTCCGTTTCTTCACCACTGTAAGCATGTCATCGTGTTGTCCAATGGCTTGTGTGATGGTCTGTCGGACTTCGTTGTTGGTGTTGGTGCTGGGTATAGAAAATTCCCAGAAATCGTCTGCATTACCTCATCTCCATGCTGCTCAAAACTACCAAGACGGTAGCCCTAGATTTTAGCTCCAATTCTGCCAATGAATTCTCTTTAAAAAAGTTAGATTCCTTCCCATTTCCGCTGCCAACCAACCAAATGGAGGATATTTTTGTTCGCATGAAGATGTTTTCAATTTTCCTGAGAACTTCAATCAGGAGTCTTTTTCAAGCTTTGCAAAATCAGTCCATTGCCTTTTTTTTTTTTTTTTACCAGCCAGCCGAAACACTGACGAGCTGAGAACACAGTGAAATGGCCACCTGTAGGCCCTATGTCGCGGTGGCCGAGTGGTTAGAGCGTTGGCTTGCGGGTCTGAAGGTCCCGAGTTCAATCCCAGGCCGGGGCATTGTGTTGTGTCCTTGGGAAAGACACTTTACTCCCGTTTTGTTACTCCTTCGGATGAGAGTATAAACCGAGGTCTAGTCTGTGTCGCATGCATTCCATCATAACGGACTTTAAAGATCCTGACGCTCATGTCCTAGACGGGTGAGTGCCGGTGACAAGAACACACCAAGCATGTACCTTTGGTAAAGCGCTTCACTTGGGGCTGCTGTACTTTCTAAAATGAAAGTGCCCGAATTTCACCTCGATGATGATAAAGTTGTTCAAATTTTTAAAAAAAATTACACTTAAAAATTAATCCACGAGTGCAAACCATTGGCAGCGGAGAAGGGGATATAAATCTTTCTTATCATTTCACTCATACCACCGAGTACAGGTCAGTGCTCATACCATATGGAGGACAGAAACTAATAAGGATTGTATCCAAGATGATGTCGCGCGATACACTCCAGTCTTATTCCTTTAAGCGGTTAACCTTTATCACTTGTGTTTTTACACACACATTTTTTGTCTCCCACAGCTCGTAAAGAGTGATCGGGAGGCTGGTAACCCAAACAGCGTACACGAGAGTCGCCGAGGCTTACGTTGGTCCCATTAGTGAGAGGTAAGCGTGCTCGGCGAGTTTCGACTACGCTGGGCTCCGGTAGTCTTGACTTCGTTGAAGAGTGTAGTATGGAGTTACTGTTTGGTGTATTGTACTGTGTTTGTGAATGTTAGAGGATCTGTGACAATGTAGGCTATTTGTTAATAATAACAGACTCCTACGATATGATTGGTGGAGATTACGCATATGGGATTGCCTGAATTACAAGTAGCATATTCTCGATTTTTGTTCTTTCAACGGTGTTTCAACATTGACACGTTCTCTATGTGAGGCGCCCTGAACGGAGACCTTTGAACAAATAGGGATGGGGGTGGGTAGGGGGGTGATTGACGGTAAGGGCTGCAACAGAAAAATCTAAACGAAAACACGAAAAGGACATTAAAAAAACTTTGGCGATGGTTCGTGGAAATGCCAAGTGCATGAGCGTATTGCTGTTCCCCATATAGGCATACATAGGGCATTCTATTTTTTTTTACAACAGTCTTCTACAGCGTTGAAGGCAACGTCAATCATTGTGGATGCTCCATATCCGATCGGTCACTCGTGTGCGAATACCATTACCAAGGAATGGGCGGTGTCAATGGACTCGATGGAACAGTGTTATTAATGGAGAAGCGGAGGCGAATCATTTTGATTGGAGACTTACCAATGCAAGGGCAGAGGTCAATAGACTCGATGGGATAGCAGTTTTGATTTGTGAAGAGTTTGAGATAAGGAATTTGATTGGTGGTTTACCAGGGCCGGGGCGGGGTCAATGGTGTCGATGGTGGCGTTGGCGACGGTGGAGAGAACGAAGGATCCACACAGCTCTTGCTTGTATTTGGGCATGTCGTTCACGTATTCTGCCTCGCCGGACGCCTGCAAAAGGGACATAACCACGACATGCCTTGTTAACACACAATAACAGAACAAAACAAAAAACACCTGATTTTAAAAATTATCATTAAAAAATAAGTTTTTGAAATGAAATCATCATTTACATCAATAAACACCTAACATCAATCAAATTAATCAACTATCTATCAACAATTCATTCATTATTGTCATCGTCGTCGTCGTCCTGCTCCTGCTCATCCTCATCTTCCTCCTCCTCATCTTCATCATCACCACCATCATCACCATCATCATCACCATCATCATCATTATCATCACCATCACCATCACCACCATCATCCCATTCGTTCTGGGGTGGCGCGCTACACTTTGCGGGTGCTGTGGTTCATGTGATGAGCCAACCCGAATGTCGCCCATATAATATTATCCCAAATCATCATCATCACAGGGTACCTGGAGTTTGGCAGTTCTCTTGGGCAGTGGTTGCTTGAGCGGCCACTCCTCCTTTTTCTCCTGCCACGTCTGCACACCAGATGACAGAGGACGCTGTAAGTCACAGCCGCCAGTCACCAGCTTGGCGTCGCCAGGTTTGCTGATGCCCAACAGCGTCTGAAGCAGATTCAGATTCAGAAAGTTTTTTTTAGTCTCAACAAACAGCAAGGAAACCATTTTTCGCAGTGTACAACGATCATTGACAATATTCACATCACATTGAATTAAACATCAATTTTAAAAAAAAGCACACCAATACTCAATTCAACCATCCATCTCGCAGTTACTATTTAGACGCGCACGATAATTACGAACATTTCATTGTGCGAAATCTGCAATGATAGCTTGTGTTTACCTATGATTTGGTTCTATGCTGCTAACGTTGCTAGAAAAGCTTGGCATAATGTTCGTTTTATTTTCTTCAGTCGGTTTTAATGTAGCAATATTGAGATCTTTCTGGATTTTCTTGTTGTTTACCACTGCCGGAAAATTCCAGATCTATCGCGCAAAAAATATATTCGAACCGTGTAGAACATTCTATGACAAATCAAAGTGCGCGTTTCCTCTGATGACCGTTGTTCTGATTGGGTACTGACTACGTCATTCTGGGAGATTCCAAAACTTTCTACAATGTACAGAGACTATAAAATAAATTTTTTGTCTGCGACTAGAGATTTAAAAAAAAAAAAAAGCAGTTGATGATACCATTTGCATCTATTTTTGTGTGGGTGCGTGCTGAAAACAGCTGGAAAACGTTATAACGACGACTCTTCTTGCCTTGTTAAATGAGTGAACTGGCTTGGTGGATACAAACACCAATTACGCAGATTCGAGCATCATGGCTGAATCGACCTTCGGCGTGTAATGCTCACTAAGCTAGCTCCCCGTTGAACTAAAAACATAAACCTGAACACTCAGCACCAAAACCCTTCCCCTCTCCCTGCATACACACTCTACCTTCATCCCACAGCAAGGTAAAAACGAGGTGAAAGAATCCCTGATAGAAAAATTAAATTTTAAAAAACGAGTTTTGCATGAATTGATTTATTAGGTGCATGGATGACTGGATGACTGGACGACTTGACGGACAGAGGGACGGACGGTAGAACAAAAGGATGAAAGAACGACCGACCGACCGGCCGACCGACCGACCGAACGAATGACTGGCTGGAATCATGTACCTTGTACAGAAGGTTGACAGCTAGGTCTCTGCGGTACTGGGGGGACGCCAAGACTGGTTCTGAAGACGGGTTCAGTTCCCCCTTCAGAATGCCCAGGGCCTCTGCAACAGTCAGAGATTGGTTGATTGATTGCCTAGTGAACTAATGGGGTTGAAGATTAGCCGATTCATTCAATGATGAGGCAACTCTACATTTTCAAACTATTCAACCACTTGACTCCGCTCATGCAAACAGCTCCATTTGCGGTTAACTTCGGTTGCTACTCCACTGCAAGCAAGAGCAAACGAACACACACAGCACCTTGAGCAGATCTATGGACTGGTTACTAAGCAATATAAATATAATCATGATAAGATTAATCACTCTACGAATTATCACTGTAACAAGAATTATTACTGTAACAATTATCACTTTAAGAATTATCACTATAAGAATTTTACTATAAGAATAATCACTGTAAGAATTATCCTTCTAAGAATTATCACTGTAAGAATTATCACTATAAGAATTATCACTGTAAGAAGTCACTGTAAGACTTATTACGATAGGAGTTATCACTGTAAGAATTATCACTATAAGATTTATCACATGAGTTATCACTATAAGATTTATCACTGTAAAACTTATCACTGTAATACTTATCACTATAAGAGTTATCACTGTAAGACGTATTACTATTAGATGTATCACTGTAAGCTGTAAGAATTATCTTTATAAGATTTATTACTGTAAGAATTATCACTAAGAATTATCACTGTAAGAAGTCACTGTAAGACTTATTAATATAAGATTTATCACTGTAAGACTCATCACTATAAGTTATCACTGTAAGACTTATTACTATAAGATGTATCACTGTAAGGTTTAAGAATTATCACTTTCAAGTTTATTACTGTAAGAATTATCACTGTAAGAATTATCGCTGTAAGAATTATCACTGTAAGAGTAATCACTGTAAGAATTATCACTATAAGAAGTACGAAAACTATATACGTATATAGCTGAGGAACACCAGACACGAAGAGCCAGGAAAACATGCACAAGTCCTCTTCTCCATCATAATCTAACCATCGCCGAGGTGGTGGTCGTCGCCACCATTCACCAATCACCATCTTCACAATCGCCGTCATCATCATCATCCACTGATCATCATCATCCACTGATCATCATCATCATCCACTTATCATCATCATCATCGTCGTCGTCGTCTACCTTTGACGACAGCTTCCTTGATGGTCTTCCCTCTCAGGAACTCCTCCGTCTTCTCGGCATGGAACTGCGTAACAACACCACCACACTTAAGTCAAATCAAGTCAAGTCATATTAATTATTACACCGCGCGATCGAGCTCAACTAACCTAAGACGTACGCCAAGTGTTACGTTAAGGCCCATGATGGGCCGCTCGCGTCAAAGAGAGATGAAATCCGAGATCACAAGGGAAATTCTTCCACCGTAAGGATTCCAACGCGTTTTGTTTCATGCAAATGCAGTGATGTTTACACAAGGTATAGGCCATAGGTATAGGCCATGTTCAATAAGGATTTACTTTTCAACCACCCTCAATAATTTCAAATGTCTTATGCTTCAGAAAGGGAGTGTGGGACGCTTGTGGAGAACAGAAGGCCAAAGTGGAAAGAGTGAATGGGAGATGATGGAGCCGGACATAGAGGATAGAGGCGTTCGATTGAAGAGAAATCGCGTGATAGCATCCTGTATCATTTATTATTATTATTGTTATTGTTATTATTATTATTATTGTTATTGTTATTATTATTATTATTGTTATTATTGTTATTATTATTATTATTATTATTATTATTATTATTATTATAAACCATGCGAAAAATGTGTGCCACACGACCGGGCAATACTTACGAAGGTCTCAGAGATGCCGCCGATGACGATGGCAGGCAGGCCCTGCACTTGCTTGTCCGCCGACACTCGCAGCCTGAATGCAGCGTTGACGTAGGCATGGGCGTTCTGATAACGACCACAAACCCAAAAAACACTGTATACAGTTATCCAAGCAATAACAACTAAATAATATTAAAAATACAAGGATAGTCAAAATCATGATTGCCAAGGGAGCATACACAAGGAATACACTTCGCTCTAATGCTGCAGCACACAACAAAAAATTAAAACCGATATAAGCTTACACATTGACAACACAAACGCAATAAAACATAAGAAGATGTACTGTACAAAACGACAAATAGTTGCCAGTAAAAGTCACGTTACAAAAACACAACGCGCTAATCCTGACCATATATAACCTTGCTGAAAACAACGCCACACAGAAGAGAAAATAAATATTTGTGTTGGTATTTTTTAGACCATATTTTAGTCTTCCCCTACCAAAAATGTGAACAAGAATCTGTCCAAACTTTAACGAGAAAACGGTACCATGAAATTCTCAATGTCAGCGTCCTCTCTGCCACTCTTTATCTATGATGTTTCCGCTTACCTGTGACCTTGGCGTAATCTTGAAGGACCGGAAGTGGTCCTGTTTGTCCAGGGCTGGAAGTTCCAAGGCCACCACCACCTTGCCCTTCATGCTGATGCGACGCACAAAGTCTTGCACCGTGTATGCATGCAGCTTCCCGTCCTTGGTATCTGAAGCGCACACACAACTAGGTTTGCCATTAATCCACTCAGCGAATACTAGAAGCTTCATTGTCATCATCGCCGCAGTCATCACTGTCGTTGTCTTCCTCATCATCGTCATCATCATCGTCTTTATTGTCAACCTCCTCCTCTCGTCGTCGTCATCATCATCATCATCATCATCATCATCATCATCATCATCATCATCATCATCATCTTCTTCTTCTTCTTCTCCACCATCACAAACTCCACTACCACCACCACGGTCATCTTCTTCATCTTCCTCCTCCTCCTCATGATCATCATGCTACTGACCATAGACCTCCACTTTGCCCCCGGCAGCCTCCGAGGTAGCGAAGACGTCAGAAGGGAAGTCGTGGTGGTCGTGCTTGATCATCAAGTTACCCGCCACGCTCCCAGCCTGTGGCAAAGGGAAACCACGTACATCGCCAATATCAAGACAAAACGCAAAGGGCACCACGCACATCGCCAACAACAAGACAAAACTAAGCATAAATAGCCAATCGACATGCAGGCAAAGAAACACTTGTTACAACGAATTCCTCTTTTCTTTTCCTTTCATTTACTAGTCCTTTTCATGTTCTTTTCATTCAGTTGCTAGTCTTTTTTCATGTTCTTTTCTTTCATGTTCTAGCTTTTTTTATTGTTCAAGCTCTTTTCTTTCATTTTCTACACTTTGTCATTTTCTTCTGTTGTGTAGTTTTCTTTTTCTTCTACAAACTGTGAAAGCAAAACAATGTTCTGTCTAAAATTCATTCAACTATCCCCCATCTCCTCACACAAACCCACACATTCTACTCGGTCTGTCCGCAAACCAATCTCGCTTTTCCTCTCCTTTTCCCTCTCTCTGTCTCTGTCTCTGTCTCTCTCTCTCTCTCCGTCTCTCTCTCTCTCTTACTCATTGTCTAATTTTCATCTAAGTGATTTAAACAATAAAAATATGAAAAAAAACATGTTAATAAACAAAATTTCAATAACTATAAAAAAAGTAATCAAAATAAAATAAAATAAAAATGAAATAAAGATCTCTCCCTCTCTGTCTCTTTATAAACTTTTCAATTTTAATGTAATTAGAAGACAAAAAAAAAAAAAGATCAAACAGAAGAGATAAAGTACATGCATGTCCTCAAAACATGAATTTCGCTCAAATACTTCTTCAAGAGCTCTAGTCTTCAAAGACAACTCCCCGAATGTAACACTGGTCTTCAATAACTAATTCTTGCCATTAGGCTAATAATGGCGATACTAAGAACTCACGTTTCTCATGAGTACGTTGCCGATGACCTTGTAGTGTCGGACAAGGGCGGCAAAGTATTCAAACCCAGGCTGACCCTTCAAGGCCTTGAACTCTTTGATCATGGTGGTCAGTGACGTGTTAGCCCCGAACTTCACACTCTTCTCCGTTTTCTGCAGAGGTCAAGGACAAAACTGCGTCACGCATGCATCAAATATAGTCACGTGACAGCACTTTTTATTTTATTTATTTTAATTTTTTTTAACTCACTCACAAACTCTAATTTAAAACAAAACAAAAAAAGTTTAAAATCACTTAAATTGTAAACGCATTTAAAAGAAATTAACCTGAAATACATTAAACTGAATTGAATTGAATAAGGGCGGTAGAGGTAGGGGTATTGGGGCGAGAGGTTGAAGCGTTGAGGGCGAGGTGGGGGGGGGAGGGGTAGGAAAGTTGCAGCTAACCTTGATTTCATACAGCTCTTTCACCTCTCGCAGATCCACGTAGACATCAAACGGTCCCTCGTTCTTGAAAATGCCTGACAGGGATAGCAACAGCAACATCGTCAGCACACTAAACACTAACCATGATCACAAGAAGAACGGACTAGGCAGAAGAAGTTTAAAAAAAATGTTAAGAATGATGCGAAAGCAAATAACAAGAAACATGGTGAGAACAATTATATCATTATTATAAGCTTATGACCACACACACACACACAACTGAGGAAGAAAAAAATAAAGACACTATAGTAAGGACGACATTTACGACATGGACGACGATACTATTACAGTAACTGATGATTAGGAGGGAAAGACGAAAAGAGGTGGTCGGCGACAAAGATGATGATGATGATGATGACAATGACGATGACCATGACGATGATCATGATCAGGACGATGAGGAGGAGGGATGATGATGATGATGATGATGATGACGACGACCACGATGACGATGACGATGATGATGATGATGACCATGATGACTTACCAGCAGCGGTGTTGCCGAAGACTAGGCGTACGGACTTGTCCTTGGCGTTGCGCATGATGTCCCCGAGCTGCTGGAGTGACAGAGGTCTGAACCACTCGCTGCCGCCACTGCAGGTCACATGCAGACCGTTAAGAGCGTCGTGCTGATGGCCAGCGCATGCCTGACCAGTCCGTGGACACAGCTTCTTGTTCAGGTCCTGCAACAGGTACATAGTACGGATTACAGATAAAGCAAAGGGTTTTTCGTGTATTTTGTAATTTTTGGGGGGTTTGTTTGTTTTTATTAGTAGACAGCAAAACTTAGAATGGGAATTTGTTCTCCACTGAATAATGTGTATTTTTACACTTGCTGACTTTTCAGGTACATGGCATGTCCATTTTATAGTTCTGTTATTGTTATTATCCTATTATTGCTTTGTTATTGGCAAGTATTTTACACACCAAGGTTTCTGGTCGCATTATAATGTTAAGTTCTTCATTTTCTTTTGTTAGCCTTGCTGAAAAGCGACAAACGATGGAAATTTATAGATCATCATCCTCGTCGTCATCATTATAATAATCATCTACCTCAATGTCGATGAGGGCGGAACCCTTGATGCTGCTATCGACGGCGAAAGATTTCATGGAATCCAGGATGGAGCGGTAGCCCGTGCAGCGACAAATGTTGCCATCAAAGTTGTCCTCCACGTCCTGGGACGTCGGCTTTGGGTTCTCGTGAAGCAGGCTGGACAACACAACAAAATCATTGGCAGGAAACTAAACCAATTCCAGTCAATCCTGCCGTGAAGCGATCTAGCCAACACAACCATAGCATCATCCAACGTTAATCAGACAAAACGTATTCGACTAGCCAAAACCACCATCACCCCCTCCACCCACCTCAGACCCCACCACCCAAGAAATGGGCAAAGTAGGTAATCTAATATGCTGGACAGGTTTGTTCGCTGAAAGCTTCAGATCTCATTGTATTATGAGCGAGTTTTCTTAAAGCCAACATTTGCAGTGAATTCGATCTTTCACTGGCAACCAATGCGGGAGTAAAATGCCATACATCATTGTTTATAGGGTCCAGCGGACTGCAATGAGCCGAATCAGGACCACAAAATCAGGACCACAAACTGGTTGAAAAAGGACTCACCCCTGATCCATATAAAAGATCTGCTGAAACAAACCCAAATGGTAAAACTGAAGGCACTCCACCACCCGGTCACTTTACAATAAAGGCATCCCATGCACGGTACACCCCGAGGCTTAACTCTAATTTTTCGAAACACAGTTAACAAAAACAAAATAGAATATAAACATAATTATAAAATATTAACAAAACACATACATATAAAATACCTACAATGCTAAATAATACCATAGAAAGCCCTAGAGACCATTGGGCAGAAAGCGTCCAATATTCCCAAGCTGACTCAACAGACCCCATACACAAATGAGGTTTTTGGAGAGTTTTCAAGAGAAAAAGGTATGTGACTAGTCTAGCAAAGAAGGTAGCAGATTAATAAAACAGAGTAGGAAGGAGAAAGAACAAGGAAGAAGACAGCAACAGTGGTAATTTAATTAAAGCAGTAAATTTCCACAAAGTGAGGATAATATTTATAGAGAGCAAAGATTGACTTCTATGCATAGGCAGATTCCTGGAGTCCTATCCTATCCCACCTATCCCGTAACTCGAAGGTCATAGGGGCAACACAGATGATCGTTTAACCAGCGTACTCTATCTTTTTCTGTCCTCAGCAACTCTCATGGCCTCGTTCAGCGTCAAGCCAGTCCATTCTAGAATGTTGTTCTCCCACCTCTTTTTCTGTCTCCTTTTGTTTTGCCTCCTAGCACCGTGCCCTGCAGGATGGTCTTTGAAAGGCATGATGCTTTGGCGATATGGCCATACCATCGAAGTTTCCATTTTTTCACCACTGTGAGCAGGTCATCGTGTTGTTCAAAGGCTTGTGTTATGGTCTGTCGGATTTCGCTGTCGATGTGCTGGGTATAGGAAATGCCCAGAAGTCTTCTGTAGCACCTCATCTTCATGCTTTGTATTCTTAATTGTAGATCTGCTGTGAGGGTTCATGTTTCGCAAGCGTATAGGAAGATGGAGATGACAAGGGAGCGCAGCTGCAGCTTTACCTTGCAATGTAGACTGATGGTCCTGTCTTTCCAAATAGGCTTCAATCTTGTCAGGGCAGCAGTTTGTACAATCCTGGAGAGGACTTCCTGTCGGGACCCATTGTCTGATACAATTGCTCCTAAATATTGAAAGCTATGCACTGTGTTGAGGGATTGGCCTTGGACTTTGTCCACGTTGATGCCATTGGTGTTGTTGGTCATCATTTGGTCTTCTCTGCACTTATTTCCATTCCATAGGTGCTGGAGGTGGTGTCAAGCCTCTGTACCAGCTGTTCAAGTTCTTGTTCCTCTTCAGCCAATCCACCAATGTCATCCGCAAAACGGAGGTTGGAGATTGCTCAACCCCCTATGCTGACTGTGCCTTCGTGATCTGCAAGCGCATCTGACATGATGCGTTCTAGGAAGATGTTAAAGAGTGTTGGAGAGAGTAGGCTTCCTTGACAAACACCGATTGTTGTTATGAACCAGTTTCCGATGGCGCTCTTGTGGAGAACTGCACTGGTAGCCTTGTCATGGTGATGGTGTCGACATCTATTTCACCAACTCCCAAAATGAGCAGTGGTGCAAATTTCCCTCCAATTGTACCTGTAGCTTGAAATATTTCTGCCACCCACGGGTCTTGCAGTTTGTCCAGGTCGAACTATTTCGTTACGATAGAGCTATTTTGAAATCATGTATGTAAGATAGGTATACATACTATGTATGCGCTTTGTCCTGTAATTCGCGTTTGTTTGTTTTTCGCTTGTAAATGTTATGAAAAAGTTATGAAATAAACTAACATTTTAAGGGAAAAAAGACTGACTTACCCATAAACTAACATAGTAGGTCATTAATGGTAAGGTGAAAGTTTGTAATGGCATCGGCCATTCACTGGCAGCCACAGGAGAATCAAAGTTTGTATTGAAATCGGTCATTCACTAGCAGCCACAGGAGAATCAAAGTTTGTATTGAAATCGGTCATTCACTGGCAGCCAAAGGAGAATCAAACTGACTTACCCATACATGGTCATGACCATGCCGGGAGTGCAATAGCCACATTGGGTGCCGTTGAACTCAGCCACACGTTTCTGCAAAGGGTGGAAACCCTCCTTCTCGCTCCCCAACCCTTCCACCGTAGTTATCTCCCATCCGTCCACACTCAAAAGAGGGCACAGGCACTAGAAGGAAAGAAATAACGGTTGGTGAAAATGTACAGCGCTTGATTTTGTTTATTTTTTGTCTCTCTCTCGTGCCTGCTGGATCGCATCATCTCTCAACATTTACACAGATAGCCGATAGCCTCGCTCTGTCTGTCTTAAGCATACAGAGAAACAGATAGAGACAGACACGCAGTCAAATACAGAGACTATGGTGACTCACGGAGTTGATGCTCTGAGTGACGGGCTTGTGGCCGTTGTCGTGACTGCTGGTGGTGATGGTCACAGCGCAGCAACCGCAGCCAGCCTCACGACACATGACCTTGGTGCCAGTCAGCCCAGCCTCCACACGCAGGTAGTCGTTGAGCGTGCTGGTAGGCCCGAACTTTCCCGACAGTGCCACTGCAACAACAATATCATGATGATAACGATGGGGATAACATCAACGACGATGACGATGGCGGTGACATTGATAGTTTTATTGGAGAGGATGGTGTAGATATTGCCGATAATCGCGTTTGTGGTAGTGGTGGTGTGGTGATGATGGTAATATGTGAGCAGGCACACCTCCTTCCCCCTCCCTACTCCCACTCCACACCAACAGAAACACACACAAACTTACCGACATGTTTCTTGCCATTGACGTAGAAGCTGATGCTCTCCACCACTCCACCGCTGAAAACAAAAGACAGGTAGGTATGTAGGTAGATAGTCAACGTTTATAGGGTCCAGCAGATTGCTAACAGCCGAATCAGGACCACAAAAACAAAAGATACAACAGATACACAAAGATACAAGATGACCTATTATCCTTCTTTATGTTACCTGCAATGTGTGAAGGTAAAGTAAAGAATGCATTCTATAGAATGCCTAGATAAAGAATAGAAGGCATTGCCGGCAACATATATAATAAATTCAACATGCGGGCGACATTGTACGACATTGAATAAGACATGTATAAAAATAATTATATATATATACAAATCAATCTGTCTGATATGACATCACCACCTGATATGACAAAAGTAATCAAAATCTCCTATGACATCACAATCTGAAATGACATCACACTTTATGAAGACATGGCTGTGGAGGATGAGAGATAGAGAGACATGGACAGATACAAATTGTGCGAAAAAGAGCTGAGTACAGAGACACCGAGACGAGACATAAAATAAAGAATTAACGAGAAATGCGGATATATATTATATATTTGTTTAAGTCAGGTTAAGACATCATATTATAGACAAAACCACAAAGGAGCGAGAGCATCCATTCACAAGCCTACTACAGAAACAGAGAGAGAGAGAGAGAGAGAGAGAGAGAGAGAGAGAGAGAGAGAGAGAGAGAGAGAGAGAGAGAGAGAGAGGTGGCGGCGGGAGAGAGGAGAGAGGGGGAGAGGGGGAGAGGGAGGTTTACGTGAAGCGTATCGGCTAAGCAAGAGTAAACAGGATTTATTGGGGGTTCAGATTTTGATGAAAATGATACAAGTTTGTTTGAAGACTGTCACGACTCATTCTAAACCTGTGAAAATAAGGTCTCTCAGCCTGTAATAGAGGGTGGAAGGTGAGGGAGAGAAAATAAATTAAATGTTATTGCTAAGTTTACAAATAATTTAATTTCAACACGTGCATTGTTTTAAGTTTTGCTGCGTCACCCTAAACTGGTCAAGACTGCCACTATATGGGTTTGAGTGCAGGCGTGTATTTTCATGTGCCGTGCAAGTTTTGCAGTGAGAAGTAAGGCTGCAGCTGCGCTCCCTTGTCATCTCCATCTTCCTATACGCTTGCAAAACATGGACCCTCACAGCAGATCTACAACGAAGAATACAAATCATGGAGATGAGGTGCTACAGAAGACTTCTGGGCATGCCATATACCCAGCACATCAACGACGAAGCCCGAAAGACCATCACACAAGCCATTGGACAACACGATGACCTGCTCACAGTGGTGAAGAAACGGAAACTCCGTTTATATGGCCAAGTCACCAGATCATTAGTCCTTTCAAAGACCATCCTGCAAGGCAAGGTGCAAGGATGCAGAAGAAGAGGTGGGAGGGCAACATTCCAGAATGGACTGGCTTGACACTGAGCGAAGCCATGAGGGTTGCTGAGGACAGAGAAAGATGGAGTACGATGGTTAAACGATCATCTGTGGTTTCCCAACGACCTTCGAGTTATGGGATAGGATAGGATATGCGCACTAAATTTGAGAGTGCGAGCAAATAAAACTGCTGTACGTAGCTAAATCGAGGAGCCGAAGAGAGAAATTTTGAAAAGAGAAGTACACTAGTGCCAGCTGCAGTGGTTTTTTAAAGGGGGGATTGTGCGGGCCGTAGTTTGGTACAATTTGCCGCCTTTCTCAAGCGGTGGATCGTCCTGCTACGACGGTCCTGCGAAGCAGTTCCAGTCGTCCTGGGGCTGGTGTCCTGTCGAAAGAAGAGAGCTGTATGCGCACATATATGATCCCATCGGACTTGTAGCGTCTTTGTATTGAGTCGTCGTGTCCGAGGACAGCACCGGTAGCGTAAGTACATGCAGGCAACCCCTCAGTGGCCATTTTGCTCGGGTGCAAGCTTATTTGTATAAACATGTATATATTTTATAATTTTGAATGTAAGTAAATAGTAAAGGAAGTATGCTTTTGTACGCAAGAAAATAATTTATATTTGATAAATATTTTTCAATATTTGTGAAGAGAAGTAATTCATGCATGATAAGTTTGGATTCTTTGATGGCATTATGAAGTGAAGTAAAATGTAAATGGAAACGATTTTATTACAAATTAAGAAAAGATATATAATTTATAAATGGAATTTGATCAATTGTTTCAATTGTTGTAAATGGGAGGTAATTCATAAATAATTAAATTGGTTCCTTTAAAGGGAAATAATTTGGGAAGTTCGTTCTGTTCAATTATGATAAAGGGCGGTAATTTATGAATGAGCGTGAGAATGGATAGAACGGAGGGTAAAGCCCCGGTCACACAGCCCTTTACGGCTGAATCACGGCCAAAGCGCGTCCAAAATTTGTTACCCGTGGAGTGGATGTTGTTGTTCGCGTTGATGTCGAGGTTAAGACGAGCTACGGTCGAGGTATAGACGTGGCAGGACGCGGGGAGAAATCTGAACGGCATCGGACGCGGCAAAAAGTTTTGAACTGCTCAAAATTTTAGCCCGCGCACAACCACGGGTAACACACGCGGTAAAGACGTGCAACACACGTGAAACACGCGTGGTAATCCGTGTTCCGGCAGTGATTAAAACTTGGGGAGACGCGGTAAGACGCGAAAGTTTAGCGTTCAGTCACGGCCAGAGCACGGTCATTGGACGCATGTACCGCGTTGGAATCACGGGAAATAGCGTGTGTTTAGCGGCTTATCACTGACAAATGGATTTTCCCACGTACATAGCACTACCTAACGACGTCTCGAACAAGTTCGAAATACGTCCCGATCACCGCCTAATCACTTCTGATTTGCGGCATATAAATACCGTAATTTTCTGAGACCTCGGCGTCAGTATAAATCGGTCCAGTAGTCACCTATATGCGAAAGTGTCGTGTGACTATAATCTACAAACAACAAACAACAACAACGACCTCGGCACTTGCAGTGTAGATGTCAAGGAGTGAACATGAACCCTCAACACCGTGATGTCCTCATCTTCATGGACACTTTCCAGTTTTCATTTAAATCTGTCGACAATAGACAGGGACGCAGAGGTGTTTTGTACAAGATCTGGATCGGTATAACTTGCCGCCTTTCCCCCCCTCGTTTTAGAACATGTGCAAATTTTTTTTAGGCTTACACGTGGCTGGACGTGGTTAGCTGTGCTTAGGCAGTGCTTCAGCAGTGGAACAGCCGCCGACGGCCATACCCCGTCCAAAGCACGGCCAAACCAAAATTGACCGAAAATTACCACGTACGACCACGTCCACCAGATTTTCCGAACTTTTTGTACGTGATTAAGACGTGGAGTGCTGTGTGACCGAGGCATAATAACGTGCATTGGGATGCAGAGGAGTATGTGGATATTTGTCCTATGTTGGTTGATTAATAAAGCAAACTTGTGTCCGTCTTAGTGTTCTGGTAGTGGTCCTGATTTGGCTCTTAGCAGTCCGCTGCAAACCCTACAAACACTGAATATCTATCTACTGGTATTGGCATCTCCACCTTGGAGTGTGACGTGGCTGCGCTATATTAACCTGGCGTTCCAATTGACCTGAGCACCTAAGTGACACAAGCTGGTCGTTGACTGCCATCCAGCGAGACTCTTAACTTAGAAGTCCGTACAGGAAAAGTTGTTTGTTGTTCCCTCATAAAATTGCCACCCCCCCCCCCCCCCCAAGAAAAAAAAATAAGAATAATAATAATAAAAATAATAAATAAATAAATAAATAAATAAACAAATAAATAAATAAATAAATAAATAAATAAATAAATAAATAAATAAATAAATACAAGAACTTTTAAAGAATGTAAGTTGACGGTTGTATAAAGCCACATGTGTAGATAGATCAAATAAGTCAATTTTATGGCATTTTTCAAGAAATTATATATATACTTAGATGGAGTGGCATTTTTTATTGTCAGGTATTTTCTATAATTTGTAGCCACCGAGAAATATTACTGTTTAAAATATTATTAAGCCTTTGTGTATAAATTAATACTTTGTACATATTTGTTAAATAATTTACTGTTCTACAGTCACTTGCGATCTTATTTAAGCTGTAGCAAGAAAGACTCTAAAGAACTAAAGAATTAAATTTATTTTATTATTATTATTATTATTATTATTATTATTATTATTATTATTATTATTATTATTATTATTATTATTTGTTTTTTATTTTATAATTTTATTTATTCTTTTAGTTTACTTCATTTTAAAAAAAAATTAGTTAACTTTATTTTTATACCTCTTTGTTGTCTAAAATCACATTGTTGTGAACAGAGGTGAAATTAAAATATTGAATTGAATTGAATTGAATCTACAGAACACTATCATCTCAATCATTTTTTATTGTTTACTACTTTAGTTTTCATTATGGTTAAGTGTGATTGTGGATACGGCAGGGATAATTAGTGATATAAATATATAGATAAGGTTGTTTTGTGTGAATAACCTTGTTGTCAATGTTCCCTCTGGTGTTTAATGCGTGAGATATTTGGGGTGGTTGCCTCTCCTGTGGTTAGCACACTCTGGTGTACCTACTGTTGAGGCAGTGGATATGACAATGACATTCGATGAACAGTGCTAATATATAATATATTATATACACGCCATACCTCTTCGCCGCTGTTGCTGAGCCGCTTCCTGTGGTCTTCTTGGCGTAACACCGATACATGGTCACAGTGCACAGTTGAGTTAAACTACTTTTGCACACAGAAATGTTAACAGTACTCCCAAATGTGTTAATGTTTCAAATGCGGAATTGTATCCCCCGTTTGCACAAATTTGTTGCTACTGTACTCCAGAAAAAATGGCACTGCTGTTTTAACCAATGGCACTGTTGTTCATACTGTCACAAGTACGTGAATAGATGTTCAAATAGGCCAAAATTATTGGATTGAACTGAATTGAATTGGCATTGCTGACACAAAAATTATATATAAAATTATGTTAATTATTAATCCGACTAAAAACTTAAAAGTAATGTCACAAACTGTTTTAAGTCCGAGACCAGATTCCTCGAACATCTTTTATTAAAAAATATTTATGTTGATTTATAAATAATGTGATACTTCCTTTCTAGACCGGAAAATGTTTCTGTATTGCACACGTGGGATTAATTACATTTTTTAAAATCGTTCTTACATAGCGCTTTTTCAGGTCAAGAGCTGCTCATGGCGCGGACTGATACAGGATCTCTAAACCTAGTCATCCGAGGCGCCCATTAGCTGTCTTATGATCTGGCGCGCCCCAGACTGAGAGTACTGACTGTATGTATGTATGTATCTGGCACCTTCCTGTCTAGCACATGAGCGTCAGGATCGTTGAAAATCTTTACATTTTACTGCGTGCGTGCACGGGACTAAACCTCGGTTTATACTCTCATCCGAAGGAGTAACTCGTAAAATTCTACACACATCGGTTCATTCAGTCTCGCGACTAAATGGAATGGAGTCGCTGGGGAAAAGATGATGAACGCTGTCACCGAGATCTTTGATTGCGTAACCACACATGAGTTACATTATTATTCCAAGCACGTTAACTGCTGCATCCCGTAACTGAAGACTCTATAATGTGTAAGGAGAAAACAACCCACTATATCTATTTCTCTATATATCTATATCTATCTCTACATATACATATATCTACCCATTCACACACAGCCATGCCAAAGTAGTTTATCATTACTATCTACAATTATAACCGTCACAAAAATCACTAGAAAATAAAGCTAAAAGTCATTTAGAGTTTTTCCTAACATGTTTCATAGAAAAAAAAACAAACTATTCCATGCACTGCCGTTTATCAAGTTCTCGCAAGAAAATAACTACTTCCATTGAGTTTTAACAAATCCTTACAGGAAAAATAAATTTCCTTCGAATCAATGAATGTTACCAAATTTTCACAGGAAAAATAACTACATTTCCATTGACCGTTACCAAATGCAGGAAAAATGACTACTTCCATTGAGTTGCATCAAGTTAGTGACCCAGTTACTCCGTCCACCGCAATGAACGACCGAGCCATGCGCCGAGCATTCTACAGTAGCTTGGAGAGAGAGAGAGAGGCGTCTAAACAGTGTTCAACACCAATACAAGGACAAATCCACACAAATCAGAACACTGTATGTACAGCCATCTAGATAGCCACACTGTGTTATTATTGTGCGTGACATGTATCCAGACTCACAGTGGCACTGATTGAATTCTAGGTTTAGCGCTCAATCGCAGTACGAGAACATTGTTTCACTGTTATCAGCATCTTACAGACTGTGTGCGTCGCAACAAAACACTCCACGAATGTTTGCATCTCTCCCCCCCTCTTCCCCCCTCCTCTCTCTCTCTCTCCCTCTCTCTCTCTCTCTCTCTCTCTCTCTCTCTCTCTCTCTCTCTCTCTCTCTCTCTCTCTCTCTCTCTCTCTCTCTCTCTTTCTCTTCAGCTTTAGCTAGGTTGTAAGATTATAGGCATTGTTAAGCCTAAATCCTTGATCCTAATAATACTACTACCACATGGAATTTATATAGCACGGAATCGTAATCTAGGACTGACCTCAGGAACAGCGCTTTACAATACAATTTACAGAAAGAAAGATCAATAGTACCAAAAAACAACAAAAAAGATTACATAATTATTTAACTTTTACAGACAGGCAAAACTATACACGCAAGAAAATGAGTCGTCACGTACGATCCAATGTTCAATGTCTCTGTCTCAATGTCTGTGTCTGCCTGTCTGCCTGTCCGTCTCTGTCTGTCTGTCTGTCTCTCCCCCAGCAGTAAGACAGGCCCACAGAACCTAATATTATCATGTAAAAGGTTTCGACTTCGACCTCTCTGTCTCACTCTCCTTCCCTTTCTCTCTCCCTCCCTCTCTCTCTCTCTCTCCCTCTTTCTCTCTCTCTCTCTCTCTCTCTCTCTCTCTCTTTTTCTCTCAGCTTCCTCCACACAATCTCCCTAACGCTCTCACCACACACACACACACACCTACACACACACACACTCTTATCCCCCCACCCACCCCACCTTAACTTTTAACACAACACACCCAATCAAATACACCACTCGCTAACCACTCATCGTAATGGACCTGGTCTTTACCCAATCCATCATTTCAACAAACGCAATTCTCAATTATTTAGAGACGTCGTTGCAACTTCGTGATACAGCAGTTTTGACTGACAACGTAATCGTTCCTCTGCAAGGCAAAACTACATTTTAAACTCCCTGGACTTGCAATGTTTACCTCTAATTCAATAAACACTATTAAAATAAACTATTTTTTCAAAAACTAGCTCTCTGGATCACTGTTGACAAATGCATTAAAAAAATCTGCAAAGAGTTAAAGGGAAGCAAGGGTCACTGAGAGAGGACACTTCAGTTAAAACTCCCCTTACGAATGAAAGGTTTTAATTTATTAAACAAACAGAAACACCCGGCTCTTTAAAATTCAACGCGCAAGCACGTCTAGCTGAAATTATTGACGGCAGTGATCCAACCAGCAATAAAAGGTTCCATACGCAGCATGACTTTTCGCAGACGGTTCCTTCCGCCATGCATCATTACTACACAGGTTATGCACGCTAACTCGTGCCGCATTTATTTCAAATAAGACATGCATCACTGTATCCTGAACTGATGGCCGAAGATCGTGAGGAGGAGGAGGAGGAAGAGGAAGAGGAAGAGAAAGAAGAAGAAGAAGAAGAAGAAGAAGAAGAAGAAGAAGAAGAAGAAGAAGAAGAAGAAGAAGAAGAAGAAGAAGAAGAAGAAAAAGAAGAAAAAGAAGAAGAAGAAAAAGAAGAAAAAGAAGAAGAAGAAGAAGAAGAAAAGAAAAAAAAAAAAAAGAAGAAGAAGAAGAAGAAGAAGAAGAAGAAGAAGAAGAAGAAGAAGAAGAAGAAGAATTAATTAATTGCATGAGAACTCACACACATTTCGATAACTGTATTAACTACCAAAACCGTTACTCAGTACATGCACAATTAGTTAATAACACCACTACCCTCCCCCCCCCCCCCCGCCATCCCTTTTAATCTTCTTCTATAACAGCTATCCTCTAGAGCCAATCACGACACTGATTAATATCCACACACACAACCGTGCAGAAACGCCGTTGTGCTGACTTTAATGAAACTCTGCATACGTTACTTTGACATTTTTACAAATTTGTCCATTTTTTGAAGCTATCCCTAACCCTAACTCTAATCCTAACCCAAACCCTAACCCTTAACCTAACCCTAAGCCTAACACAGCCCTAACCCTAACGGAACACTGTTTTGACGTCAAAATAATGGGTTCCGTCAAAAGAATGTACGTAGACGTTCACGTGTATGTCAGAATAACGCCGTTTCTATCTAGCCACACACACACACACACCCACACACACAGAAAACACGCACGCACGCAATGTCAATATAAGCTCGGGTATTTGACGATGAAATAACCTCTTCATCATGATCCAAATCCCAGTCCAATTAACCCTGCAGGTTAATCAATACCGCTTTTACGGTCAAATCCAAGATAAATTTCATCAAACCCAGCACTCATCATTATCAATCGATGTGCTGGCAGTTCCTTAGTGCTATTATTAATTCGACATTAGCTTTGCTGTCATAGTTAGTATTAATATTGTCAGTTTACAAGAATTGTTAGGTTCTGCAGATATATAGAACGAGACTATCGATCGCATCCAGGAATCTGGATTTGGGGCGATTTATTTTGAGGTAGCTTACAAAACAAAAGACAAATAAATAAATAAATAAACTGAAAATGTGTGCTTTTTACCTTGAGGGTTATGAGTTTCTTTCGAATTTTATTATTTCTGTAAATACCACAAGTCCGTTCGTTAATGAAATAATATTATTTTGTGTATGCGTATTACCTCAGTATACAAAATTGTTCTGGATTTGCTTTGCTAACTAACGAGGACATATCTGGAAGAAGAAGAAGGAGGAGGAGGAGGAGGAGGAGGAGAAGAAGAAGAAGAAGAAGAAGAAGAAGAAGAAGAAGAAAGAAAGAAAATAAAAGAAAGAAAGAAAAAGAAAAAGAAAAAGAAAAAGAAAGAAAGAAGGAAAGAAAGAAAGAGCAGAGACAAAGGAGAAAAAGAGGAGGAGGAGGAAGAAGAAGAGGAGGAAAGAAGAAGAAAAAAAACAAATAAAGGAAAGAAAGACAGAAAGAAAGAGCGGATAAGAAGATGTTAGTTATTCATTGCTTACAGGGTCCAACGGACTGCAAAGAGCCGAATCAGGACCACAAAATCAGGACCACAACTTGGTTGAAGGAGGAATCACCTCTGATTCGTACAAAAGGTTTGCTGAAACAACCCTAGTGGTAACACTGAAGGCACGCCACCAGCCGGTCACTTTACAATAAAGGCACCCCACACAGGGGACGCTGAGGCTATACTCTAATTTATTGAACCCCCGTTTACAAAATCAAAATAGAATATAAACATTATACATTATCAACAAAACACATACATATAAAATGCCTACATTGCTAAATAATAACATCTAGGAAACCCTAGTGACTATTTGGCAGAAAGCGTCCAATATTACCAAGCTGATCCAAACAGACACCATACACTAATTAGGGAGTTTTGGACGAGTTTTCAAGAACAAAAAGATAGGTGATTGGTCTAGCGAAGACGACAGTATAGCAGATTGATAGAACAGATTACGAATGAGTAAGAACAAAGGATAAAAACATCGACAGTGGGGATTTAAAGCACTAAATTTCCAGAAAGTGGGGATGCTATTTATACAGATACCCCCGGCACCCCCACCGGGGGCAAGAAGAAGAAGAAGACTACATACTGAATCACTGAATCAAATTTCGTTTTAGCTATTATAATAACAATTAATTTTAATAAAGCGCAATTCCAAACTAACAAGTCTGCTCAAATGTTTCTGGCCACTGTCAATAAACATACACAGAATCTATCACAGTCTTTTTAGGCGACATTTGATGGAAGCGTTCCTCAACGATACAACTCTCAGCTCAGCGAAGATACACGTCAGGTAGTGTAATTAATGACCTCTTACTCGCACTGGGAATACAATAGAGGATACCAATATTTGTTTTCTAATGAACGAGATACAGACTTGTCTTAAACTTTGATGGAAACGTTTTATTATGACAAACGCGTGGAGTCTAAGCCTTTTCAGCTTTGCAAACATGATGACACGACCACGACCAAGAAAAAAAAGAAGAAAAAGAAGAAGATGATGATGATGACGACGACGACGATGATGATGATGATGATGATGATGATGATGATGATGATGATGATGGTGATATTGACATGTAGCGCGCACAATTCCGCGCTGGCAACATGCTCAAGACGCCAAGTAGTCTAGAAAACAAATTCTGGGAAAAGACACTAGAAACTGAACTTAAACCAAAGCACGAAACGTCGGCTTTATAGCCTGAAATAGAATAAAACCAAATAAAATAAAAGAAAAAAATCTATATAAAAAATAATTTTAAAAAATAAAAAAATAAAAATAAACAAAAATAATATACAATATAAAATTGAATATAAAATAAAATATGTTTAAAAATAAAACAAAATACCTATTAAAATCATACCAAAGAAAATAACATGGGAAAACGATATTTGAAATGCCAAAGAAAAAAAACACAGAACGCAGACTAAAATGCATGGATTTTGTTAAAAGCTTTGTCAAGAGTTAAATCACCAGACACATTAACAAAACTACCACTTCAGACCCATTAACATGCAGAGGTTTTGCAAAGTTTTGTAAACAGGTTTAATTAATTTGTTGTTTGTGGTTTTAGGTAAAACTAAAGACATTTCCAGCTTCACAGGTGTCTATACTCTCATTGGTTTCTAACCAGAGATAATAATAGTTATTTAAAATAAGTTGTATTGATTTGTTTGTTTGTATTTTCTTCTGTCTGGTTTTGTTTTAACTGACCTTACTTAAATTCACCTTCTTCAAAAATATAGGACCAGAAAGACCAAAACTCTGGGTCTTTATCTGTCTGTCTGTCTGTCTGTTTCGCTCTCTCCTTCCTCCCCCCTCAACACAAACAAACAAACACACACACACACACATAATGTAACTAATCAAAACTACGAGAACATACAGTTGCTAAGTGGTACTGCACTACACACACGCTGTGACGAACGGACCAGTTTACCCTGCTTATTTTAATATTTAGCTTGTTTAGTCATCGGAATCATAGAATGTTAATGTTAGGCAGCAGCAGACGATGGAAGTAATCAAGCGTAGCAATGATACTGCCGGCTACACACAGCAGTGATAGCGGTAGGAGCTCAGGTAATGACATCATCGTAGCTACGTTAGGCGAGTCGATTATCCGCCAATGGGATCACAGCTTAGAATGGACTCAACCAGGTCTGGCTGATTCAAATGTAGAGCTAGACCGGCAGTCGTGTTTGAACCAAGGAGCAGTACACAGCTACACAGCTAGCAGTAAGATCTCTCCTGAAAAGACTAGGAAGCAGTACTTGGGAAAATCCGTATTCACTCAAGTAGCCACTGCCTGACATTGTCAAGAAGGTAAATGAACATGCTTCTGTTTCATCGTGATGTATTATATTATTGTTGAATTATGTTTGTGGAATTTGCTATGCATAGAATTGAATTGTTAGGACGACTTTGCCTGAACATGTGGAGAAGCTGACCACGAGGCAAAAAGACGACCGGCCGACGCCATCTTGAATTTTGTACGGAACCACTGTTGTTTAACTTATATGTGTGCTTGCAGACCAGTGGCTGTACAAATGAATGTGTATAATATTATTAATTCTTGATGTGTATAAGTAGCCATGTTTTATATTTATGTATGTATAGGAAATTAGAGTGGAGATTCCAGTGGACCACGGACTTAGAGTTCGTCGCTTATATATGTAGATGTGGAGCTAATCACTGAGGGCTATTACGACCTTCAGTGAGACGCTCTGCACACACCAATTATTCAGGGTTGTGCAGAATTTCGTCTCATGTGTTACAGACGATCAGGCGTTCTGTAGTGCGCCCAACACAGCATCAGACGAAACCACGTCGACGCATAAGTTGGCTGCCGAGGTATCCCCAGCATTGCGCGAGGAAAGCCCACCAGTCTAACCACAGGGAAGAAACCAGAAGAAGACAACACAGTTGTCAGGAAACAGACCACAGCACAGCACGTCGGACTCTAAGTTAAGTCAATAGCAGTGTGTGCACCAAAACTGAGAGCCACAGGACCACAGTAGTCCACGTCTCATGAACTTTAGCATCCAGTGCCCGAGGATGACATATTAGCTGCCTAGACTATCAGCGATCGAATTAGTTGCATTGACTCATGACTTTTTAAGGTAGATTAGTACATCGAAGATCTTGTATAGAGTAGAAGAAATAAATGTGTGATTTTAACTGTTATCAAGTGGCTGGACTACATATGATTCATAGCCGTGTGAAAGCTAGTGTGACAGTGATCTTTTTACCATTTTTCTATCTATCTCTGTATCCCAGCCTTAACACCGACCGAGCTAAACAAAAAAATTTATTAAAGTAATTCATCGGGTGACTAACTAGCAGTTCCCATAGAATAAAGCGTGAGGGTTACAGCATTCCATTGTGCAGAGCCCAGCAACCCATAAACCCCACGTGACACACGCCAAAACAGAATATAAGGTAAAAAGGTAAAGGTAAAGGTAGTCCCATAGCCTTGTGGCCGTAGGGGAGCGTGATGTTGGAGATCACACTTATCTTGGGCCAGCGTAATGAGGGTGATGCCCAACTCTCTCCCTCGCTGCTTTACCTTCCCCACCCTCAAGAGAGTAGGTACTCAATCACAGTTGAGTCAACTGGGGGCGTTGTTGTTTGTCGCTTCACACCTTAGCGGTCACCCATCCAAGTGCTAACCGCACCGGACGGTGCTTCACTTTCGACACAGTAGCGAGTGCTAAAACAGAATATAGCGTTCGAAAATAAAGGCAGAGACTAAAATTATGTTTTGTTTTTCATATCTCTGATGTACAGTATATCGCCAAAAACTATCCTTGTGTGTCAGGTAGAGGACAATAAACGAGTTCGTCTTTGAATTCCTTTTAAAAAATCCTCTCTCTCTCTCTCCTCTCTCTCTCTCTTTCTAACACACACATACATGCACGTACACACCTGCACACACACGCACACATGCCACATACAGATTAACAACGATGTAAATTTAACACGCCCTCTTAAAGCCGATCACCACACACACACATACATACATACAGAGAGAGAGAGAGAGAGAGAGAGAGACAGAGAGACAGAGAGACAGAGACAGAGAGATCGAGACAGAGAGAGTGACAGAGAGAGTGACAGAGAGCGAGAGACAGCGGGAGAGAAAGAGAGGGTGAAGGGGTAGGGGGGGCAGAAAGAGAGAGAGAGAGAGAATACATAACGACTGAAAGTAAATACGACCACTCAAGTGCTGATCACTACACAACCAGACACCCACATGTACAATATAATCAATGAACAGCAGAAAGCAAGAGGCCGATTTCAACTATACAGTCATGGCGACTGAGGGCCGATCACCAGAATCACAGAGTAAATAACGCATTACAATAAATGGTAATACTGTATGGAGAGAATTATAACTACAAACAATTGTATTACGAACTAAAAATTTTCCTCTTTTTTTTTCAGGTTAATCCCCAACCCACCTTCCAGATATTTGCTTGTAATTTTAAAATACTTTTATATAATTGTAATACTGTATGAAGAGATTTAAGCACAAAAAAAACACCTGTATTACGAGCTACAATTTTTACATTTATTAAAATCTTATTCAGGTGAACCCATGGACTAATACAAACAGACATTTGCTTGTAATTTGTGTGTGCTTTTAATGATGATAATAATGATGTTAATAATAATAATAATAATAATAATAATAATAATAATAATAATAATAATAATAATAATAATAATAACAACAATAATAACAACAACAATAATCATCATCATCATCATCATAAGAATAATAAGAAAAATAATAATGGATGCTTTTATATAAATTTTAACTGAGGCTGAAACGCCTACGCCACACACACAACATAAAACATGAGTTTATAAAGTAAACCCGCCGTTTTATTAAAATCGTGTTGTTTTTTTCCCTCATGTAAACCCATGGACTGAAACAGACATTTGCTTGTAACTTTTTATATACGTTTATTTAATTTTAAGACAGACTAAAATCCTACCATCATCGACACAGCATAAAACATCGAGTTTTAAAAAAAAAAAAAAAGAACAAAACAAGAGCAAACACGCTACCTAACACCAAAACGTAGTCTCCTAAACCATCGCGCTGGCACAGTGACTAAAGACTGGAATGATTACACTGGCTTTAGGACCATGCGGCGATCTCAAAGACTGCTTTATAAGGAGAGACTCGGTTTTCCCTATAACAGGACACGGCAAACATCGGAACCATTGAATAACCCGACCTTGTACCTTATCTTCAAACTTTGACTTACACACACACACACACATGCGTGTACGAGGTACAAATGGGGTAATTTCACCAACTTCGCGGCCCTTAGGCGGCGAATTAGGTCAAGTTTCTTCAAAAAAGACACTTTTTCGCAAGAAGTTTGACCTAATTCCTCGCTCCTAGGAGACGAAGTAGGTCAAGTTTGTTGAAAAAAGCACATTTTTCGCAAAAAGTTTGACCTAATTCCTCGCCTATTAGAGACGAAGTAGGTCAAGTTTGTTGAAAAACACAGCTAGGATAAGGAACTTTCCTCGACGATTAGGGTAAGGCAGTGCCTCGACGATTAGGGTAAGGCAGTGCCTCGAAAAGGGTTAGGGTCAGGGCTAGTTGCAGCGCTGCAACTAGCCCTGACCCTAACCCTTTTCTGGAACGGGTGCCTTACCCTAATCGTCGAGGCACTGCCTTACCCTAATCGTCGAGGCACTGCCTTACCCTAATCGTCGAGGAAAGTTCCTTATCCTACCCGTCTGGAAGATGCACTACAACTACACCAGGTCAAGTGTAGTTGTAGTGCATGTGCACTACAACTACACTTGACCTGGTGTAGTTGTAGTGCACATGCACTACAACTACACTTGGGCAAGTGTACTTTAAGTGCACATGCACTACAACTGCACTTGGCCAAGTGTACTTTAAGTGCACATGCACTACAACTTCACTTCGTGAAGTGAAGTTGTAGTGCACATGCACTACAACTGCACTTTCATGTACTTAGAACAAATGAGCAACGCCAGACAAATGGGGAACGACAAAATTACCTCATTTGGTACTAAAAATGGCAAATTTCGTTCCCCAAATGTGACGTTTCACAACTACACACACACACACACACACACCCACACCCACACACACTCCCGCACGCACACACACGCACACCTACACACACCCACACACCCACACACACACAAACGCCCCCCCCCCCACACACACACGCACCCACATACTCCTTCGAATGAGAGTATAAAACGAAATCTAATTTGTGCCCGCAGACTATTCCATCGCAAGAACATTAAAGATCCTGACGCTCATGTCTTATAAGCACTAGAGAGGTCCCCTTCTCTGCCGTAGCCGGCCGCCCAGGATTGGGCTCAGTTGTTTGGGTGTCAGACGATGAGCCCAAAGGCTGCAAGTGGGCACTTCGGGCAGCCTGAGTTTGATCCTGTATTGCTAGCGCCTTGAGCAGTTCATGAGCTGGAAAAGCGCTGTATGAGAAGGATTAAATAAATATAAACACACACACACACACACACTAGCACACAAGCACATTACATTAATTACATTACATTACATAATTGTTGCTTTAGGTCCAGCGGACTCTTCCGAGCCAAATCAGGACCGGACAACCCCCAATCCGCATAAAAGATCTGCTGAAACAACCCTAGTGGGAAAACTGAATGCCCTCCACCAGCCAGTCACTTTACAATAAAAACATCCCACGCAGGGGACGGCTGAGGCTTCACCCCAACTTATCGAACCCCCGGTTACAAAAACAAAATAGAATACAAACATCATTATAAATTATCAACAAAACACATACATATAAAATGCCTACATTGCTAAATAATAACATCATAGGAAGCCCTAGTGACCACCTGGCAGAAAGCGTCCAATACTCCCAAGCTGATCCAACAGACCTCATACACAAACAAGGAGTCTTGTCCCGGAAGAGTTTTCAAGAAAAAAGGTAGGAGACTGGTCTAGCGAAGAAGACGATAGTATAGGAGATTGATAGAACAGAGCAGGAATGAGAAAGAGCAAATGAGAAAGACAGCGACAGTGGGAATTTAAAGCACTAAATTTCCAGAAAGTGGGGATACTATTTATACTGAAACCCCCGGCACCCCAACGGGGGTGCACACAAGCACTCCCTGTACATATAGTACACACATATGCACGCATACACACGCGCGCACGCACATATATACACACACAAATGGCCCTCATTCATTTTCCTCCACGTACTCTCTCATCATCATCATCGTCGTCATCGCCATCGTCGTCGTCATCATCATCATCATCATCATCATCATCATCATCATCTCCCACCCCTCTCTTCTTCAATCGTTGTTCTTTCAAATTTAATATAAACCCGCCACCGCCCTAACTTTCAAATACAATAATTTTGCATGTAGGTCTAAGTACAACGAACGAACACGCAGAGATCTTTCCAAGGTGGTAATGCTATGGATCAAATAAGAGATATTATTGCATGGACTGTACCAAGCCAATATCATAATGTTAACAGCTTATAACCCTTACAGTAATGTCTGCACTATACTCATTCTCACGCCGATCACGTATAGGACTTCATACAGTAGGTTGTTATATTACTATATACCAGTGACGGTCCAAGAGGGCTGCTTATTCCAAATAACAGAGAGCAACTTTCGTTGAATAAAGTTGGCGTTGTCATTCATTCATTGTTTGTTCGTTCGCTCTTTCGTTCATTCATTCTTTCACTCATTCATTCAATCAGGAAGCCAGAAGAACTGTAATCGACGGAGCGCTAATACAACAAGCTCGTATTTCAAAGATCGCGTGGTATATTCGTTTTAGATAGGAAAAAAATTCAACAAAGTCAAACTGCTCCTGCGCCCCTTGTCCTGGTGAGTGCTGCACACGGCGGATAAGCATATATATTCTATTTATAGACTTTTCTTCTGCTTTCAATACCATACAGCCACACCTCATGGCTCAGAAGCTTTTGTCTTACACTGTCCCTCCTAGACTCGTCCTGTGGATCGTTCACTTCCTCGTGTCCAGATCTCAGGTTGTCCGCTTTCACTCTGCTGTCTCATCTCTCAAACAAACGTCCACTGGAGCTCCTCAGGGTACGGTTCTTTCTCCGGTACTTTTCACGCTCTACACAAACGACTGCAGAGGAACTGATGCCTCACCGGTCATAAAGTACTCGGATGACTCTGCCCTTGTGGACCTGTCCAATTCAAATGCTGTGTATTTCTCTGCAGTTGATAGGTTCAGCTCCTGGTGCAAACAAAACTATCTGGACTAAATGTCAAGAAAACTAAGGAACTGGTCATTGACTTTCGTAAAAACAACACTCTCATTCCAGACCTTGTCATTGATGGTGTTACAGTCGAGAGTCACCCAATACAAATACCTGGGAACCATCATTGACGAGAAACTGAACTTCACTGCAAACACCCAGGCCATACACAAAAAATGTCAGTCTAGAATTTACTGCCTTCAAAAACTTCGAAATCTCCAAGTCAGTAGCCGCATCCTTCAGACCTTTTACTCTTCTTTTATTGAGTCCGTTCTTACCTTTTCTTTTATCTGCTGGTATGGAAGTTTGTGTGTAAAAAACAAAAGTATTCTGGATCGAGTAGTGAAAGTCTGTGGGAGGGTTGTGGGAGTGAAACAAGAGAGTCTGCAGGTGTTGTATGAAAGACGAGTTGTGCGGAAAGCTATTTGCTTTGTGCTGGATAGCACTCTGTGCTTGCGCACCACTTCCAGCTCCTGCCTTCTGGAAGGCGCTACCAAACACCAAGGGTCAGAACTCTCAGAACGAAAAACAAATTTATTCCAAAGGCTGTCTCATTACTTAATAAATGACATGTGTGTGTGTGTGTATGTGTGTGTTTTTTGTTTGCCCAAAATAATCTCATTTCACATTTGCTGTCGTTTAATGTTAGCATGAATAAGTGTAATTCTATTCATATGAGACTGTGCATTTTTATCCTCATTGTCATTATGATTGTTGTTATTATTATTGTGATGTTTATTCCTTGTTGATTGTAAATGTACACCACAATGTAATTTCTTGTAAAAGATAATAAAGTTGTCTTATCTTATCTTATCTTATATTTTTGTTTGAAAAGGCGGCCTAAATTTTGGCGACGTTTAAAATTACAAATCCAAATTTATTGGTCATTTCATTTTATTATTAGTTGGGTTTTCTCGTTCTTATATAGCGCTTTTCCAGCTCAAGAGCTGCTCAAGGCGCTGGCCGAGACAGGATCCAACTCAAAAACTATCCGAGGCGCCCATTTGCTGCTGTAGGCGCATCGTCTGCTCCCCGGACAACTAAGCACAATCCTGGGCGACCGAAGATGGGGGACCATTAGGGACCTAGTGCTTACTGGGTGCGTTTGTGTAGCAGGCACTCTCCCGTACAGGACCTGAGCGTCAGGATCTTTTGAAGTCTGGGCGAGGGAATGCATGCGTGCATACAGATTAGACCTCGGTTTCCACTCTCATCCGACTTGTATTCCACATTAAAGCTTATAAAGTCATTCCTTCATTCGCCCATTGGATTATTCAGCGGGTCCCGCTTTCACAATCGCGTTAGTTTCACAATCGCGTTAGGTTTGATTAATTTGATTGACGAAGAATCGCTGGTCGTCAGGGGCCGGGTAGCTCAGTTGGTAAGAGCGTCTTGCTAGTAACCGAAAGGTCGCTGGTTCGAATCCCGGATTGGTCAACGTGTGATCATATTATTTTCCCCTTTACCAACAACTGGCCCGCTGGTGTCAGTATAAATCGGTCCAGTAGTCACCTATATGCGAAAGTGTCGTGTGACTATAATCTACAAACAACAGCTGGTCGTCATGATACGGATCATCACAGTGGAGGAACCACAAAAATAATATGCACACCTTAAGGTTTCTCCGGATGAGTCTCTTGAAATCGTCATAATAATTTCAACCTACTCCTAAGTAACTCAATGTTGTCAGGCAGACTTCTTTATCTTGCTTAGAAGTCAACGACTATGAACACAATAATAGTAGTAATAATAGTAATAATAATAATAATAATAATAATAATAATAATAATAATAATAATAATAATAATAATAAAATAATAATAATAACAATAAAATAACAACAACAACAATAATAATAATAATAATAATAATAATAATAATAATAATAATAATAATAATAATGACGACGACAACAAAAACAAGTTTTAAAAAAACAATGAAATGGT
>CM072512.1:13370424-13422924 GCA_036898135.1 Oncomelania hupensis
AAGGTCGTGGTCGGGTACAGGTCCGCAAGGGCCGAGGAAGTAGGAGGTCTGTTGTTGGGGCGGCGACAACGGAAAGAGGAAGAAGCGTGAGCTTTGATCAACCACCACACGAGGCTGAGAGTAGCCCAGCGCATTGGCCGGGTCTGAGAAAAGGAGGCGCGAGGCGGTCATCTCTCTCTGCCGGCCGTTGCTGTCCGCAGTCTTGACCTTCATGGTACCTAAGCCGGGATGCAGAAGCGCCTCTACTGTCAGCCCGTTGTCATGCATCAACACACGGCGTTTGTCGGCGCCGTCAGTCCAGCCGTTGTAGTAGGACGTGGGCGTGGCCAAGGGCTCACCTTCTCCAACATCGCTCGCGCCTATTGTAGACCCGGAAAGGTCCACGGACAGCGCCATGCCTTGCAGCACAAACGGCGTCTTGGTAGCAGCGAAGTCCAGCTTGATCTCCATCATGAGGATGGTGGCCGGGATTCGCAGTACGGTAAGTGCAATGCCGCTGTGGTCCTGTTGCACCACGCTAGTTCTCTTAATGACGGTGGTCTGGTTCTGCAAGTCGTTGACCTCCATGTCCACCACGGTGCTGGGGCTGCATGACGTCAGACAGCTGAAAACGAAAGATGCCTTTCGTTCACGGAGCTGCTCCACCATGCTGGCGGCGGCGCTGAGATTGAACCTGAGCGTGAAGGCGGACTGTGAGCGCGAGGCAGGGTCCATCCTGGCGGGTAGACTGCCGTTCAGCTGTGCCATGTTAGAGAAGCTGTTGACCTCATCCAGCAGGCGCAAGTTGTCCATCTGTGAACACGTGGTCAACGCGTCCACCGGCTCCATCGTGCCGACGGTCAGCAAAGTCTTGGTGAGGGAGTTCATTTTCTGACCGCCCTTCTCCATCTTGCCCTGGCCTGATAACCACGGATCAGGTGTAATCTCGTTCATATCATTGTCTTTTTTATCCGGTTTGCTATTCCCGGTGTTTGGATTGCTGGGAGAGTGTTTGTCATTGTCAAAGGCTCTAGTGCTGGTTGGTGGTCTTGGTCGAGGTCCGAACTCGGAACTTGCAGAGTTTGTTTCAGAAGTGACGCCGCTGCCCATCATCACTGCGTTGCGTTTGCCCCGAAAGTTGAGTGCGGGGAAGGCCACGTTGATGTAGAAAATGGTGGTCTCAGAGCCGTACACGTCCAGTCTGTAATCGCCGTTACGACAGGCGTAGTAGCTGTTCTTCACGACCGTGATGGTGCCAGGGGCAGGGCAATTGATGGTAAAGGTTTCATTGGGTAGTGGCGGGACAGTGACGGGTGTAGTGTTGATCTTCGTGCTGCTATCAGCCGTGAAAGTAAAGATGGCGGGGGTGGTGCTTGGTGTCTCCGCTGCTTTTGTAGTGCTGACGTTCAGACCTCTCCCTCTTTCTGTTAAGAAGGTGACGGTTGTGGCAGCCGGTGTAGACACTGACATGTCCAAGTCTGACACTGCCATCGTGCTAGTGTCAGGTACAGTTCCGCTGGTCCATCTGCTAGCTGATTCCTCCGTTGTACCACTGACGTCAGTGTAACTGCTGGTTTTGAACTCAACAACACCAGTAGGCTTTACCGAACTACTATTAGCAGAAGCAACGTCACTCACGTCATTGGGACCACCAGTAGCACCACTAGGACCACGAGTCACGTCTGTAGGACTACCTGTAAGGTTAGCGAGACTAGTAGTCATGTCAATAGGACCATTGGTATGGCTGCTAGAATCACTTGTAATTTCACTAGGAATGGGCGTGACATCGCTAGAACCACCTGTCGCGTTGTAAGGACCACCAGAGATATTGTTAGGACCAGATGTCAGATCACTGGGTCTACTAGTCACGTCATTAGGACCAAGAGTCACGTCACTGTTACCACCGGCCACGCCTATAGAAACATCAGTCATTTGCGTAGAAATGCCGGTCACGTCACTAGAACTCCTGATTGAGTCTGTAGATCTATAAGTCGCGACACTCCCACTACCACTCACGCTGCTAAGACTATCAGTTACATCACTTGAACCATCAATCAGGTTTGTAGAACTACCTGTCACGCCCGTAGAAACAATACCAGTATCAAGAGTATCACTCGTACTACCAGGCAGATATGTACGACCATCAGTCGCGTCTGTACGACCACCAGTCACGTCACTAGGATCAATAGTCACCTCACTTGGACTACCTGTCATGTAACTAGGACTACCAGTCATGTTACTTTGGCTACCCGTCATGCCGGTACGACTACTAGTCATGTTTCTAGGATAATCAGTCATGCCACTAGAGCTATCAGTAATGTCACTAGGGCTACCAGTCATGTCACTAGGGTTACCAGTCATGTCCCTAGGGTTACCAGTTATACCACTAGAATAACCAGTCATGTGACTAGGTATTACAGTCATGTCATTAGGACTACCAGTAATGTCACTTGGGCTACCAGTCATGTCACTAGTACTACCAGTCATGTCGCTGGGGTTACCAGTCATATCATTAGGGTTATCAGTCATGTCACTAGGGCTACCAGTCATGCCACTAGGGCTACCAGTCATGCCACTAGGGCTACCAGTTATGCCACTAGGGTTACTGGTCATGTCACTAGGTCTCCCAGTGATGTCATTAGGGTTACCAGTCATGCCATTAGGGCTACCAGTCATGCCACTAGTGCTACCAGTCATAGAGCTACCAGTCATGTGACTAGGGCTACCAGTCGTGTCCCCATGGTTACCAATCATGTCACTAGAGCTGCCAGTCGTGCCAATAGGGCTAACAGTCATGACACTAGGGTTACCAGTCATGTCACCAGGTATTCCAGTAATGTTACTAGGGTTACCAGTCATGTCACTAGGGTTACCAGTCAAGCCACTAGGTCTACCAGTCAGGCCACTAGGGCTACCCGTCATGTCACTATTAATACCAGTCATGTCACTAAGGTTACCAGTCATGGTACTAGGGCTACCGGTAATTCCTTTTGGAGTCAGATCACTCGCGATACTAAAACTGGTTATGTCGCTAGGGCTAGTAGTCACGTCACCAAGACTACCAGTCATTCTAGTTGAAGTCAGATCGCTTGAATCCCCTCTAAAAGTACTAAGACCACCAGTCACGTCACTTTGTCCAACAGTTGTTCCACTTGGAGACAGATCACTAGAGAAATAACTGACGCTACTAATAACAACAGTTCTATCAGTGACGTCGCTTGGACTTACAGTCACATAACTTGGACCCCCGGTCACATCTGTAGGGTGTCTCGGACCACCAGTTATGTCAGTAGAGCCACCAGTCGCGCCACTAGTAACAATAGTTAGTTCATTAGGACTTACAGTCCTGTCACTATGGCCACCAGTGATTGCTGTAGGAGTACCCGTTACGATACTTGAGGAATCAGTCACGTCACTATGCATATTAGTTACGTCGACGCTAGAGCCGCCGGCCACAAATGTGAGACCTTCAGTCACATCACTCAGATTACTAGTCGCGTTAGAAGCAGTCGATTCTGTAATGGCATATGGACTGACAGTAACGGACACAGATTGACTGGTCGAGCTAAAAAGTGATGTGGACAGTGTTGCATTGTATTGGGCAGTGGCTCCAGGGGATTGTGGGCAGCTGTTGCCATGACACTCAGGTTGTGAGGTGGACGTTTGGTTTGACGTCTGATTGTGTGCTTGTGTGGTTTGTGTCGGGCAGTTGTTTCCTTTGCAGTCAGAGGGAGCTTTTGTGGTTTCTGTCGAACAATCTTTTCCCTTGCAATCAGAGGGTGCTTTGGTGATTTCCGTTGGGCAATCTTTTCCCTTGCAATCAGAGGGTGCTTTGGTGGTTTCCGTTGGGCAGTCCGTTCCATTGCAGTAAGAGGGAGCTTTTGTGATTTCTGTCGAACAATCTTTTCCATTGCAGTCAGAGGGTGCTTTGGTAATTTCTGTTGGGCAGTCCTTTCCTTTGCAGTCAGGAGGAGCTTTTGTGGTTTCTGTCGAACAATCTTTTCCATTGCAGTCAGAGGGTGCTTTGGTAATTTCCGTTGGGCAGTCCTTTCCTTTGCAGTCAGAGGGAGCTTTTGTGGTTTCTGTCGAACAATCTTTTCCCTTGCAATCTGAGGGTGCTTTGGTGATTTCCGTTGGGCAATCTTTTCCCTTGCAATCAGAGGGTGCTTTGGTGGTTTCCATGGGGCAGTCCGTTCCATTGCAGTTAGAGGGTGCTTTGGTAATTTCTGTTGGGCAGTCCTTTCCCTTGCAGTCATAGGGTGCTTGTGTGGTTTGAGTCGGGCAGTCCGTTCCATTGCAGTTAGAAGGACGTGTAGTTTGTTTTGGACAATCATTTCCTTCACAGGCAAGTGGGGGTGGCTCCGTCTTGTTGTCTCCAGGAGACAGTGAGGGGATAACTCTTCCTCCAGGAACCACTGTGCTGCAGTTCTCTCCCGTGCATGGGGCGGCGGAGTTGTCCATCGCTGTTGTTTCCACGACAACGCGTCTGTCCTCAGTAGTTACAGGCTGGCCTGCTGTAGTTGTGAGTGAAGTAGTTATCAACGAGGCATCATCAGTGACTTTCACAGTAATTTGACCTGAGGCGTTGTTCTCGCTTTGTGATGATGTTGGTGTTATTGATGCAGACACGTCTTGATTCGGCGTCGTCATTACTGTTGTGTCAGATGTCTGGTTGATACCAGTCATGTCTGTGGGCCCACCATTTCTATCAGTCATGTCAATAGGGCTAGCAGTCATGTCACTAGGACTACCAGTCATTTCACTAGGACTACCAGCAATGTCAGTAGGATTAACAGTCATGCCACTAGTTCTAAAGGTCACATCAGTAGCGCTACCAGTAATGCTACTTGGGCTCCCAGTCATATCACTAGGACTTCCAGTTGTGCCACTAGGACTACCAGTCATGCTACTAGGATAACTTGTGATGTCACTAGGGCTACCAGTGATGGCACTAGGACTCCCAATCATGTCACTGGGTCTTCCAGTAATTTCACTTCTTCCAGTTATGTCAATAGAACTACCAGTTTTGTCACTAGGATAACCTGTCATGCCACTAGGTCTTCCTGTAATGTCACTAGATCTTCGTGTTATGTCACTAGAACTTTCAGTTATTTCACTAGGACCAACAGTCACGTCACTAGATCTTCCAGTTATGTCACTAGATCTTCTAGTCACGTCACTAGGATTACCAGTAATGTCACTAGGAATACTACTTAGGCCACTAGGATAACCTGTCACACCACTTGAACTTCCAGTCATGCCATTATGACTTGCAGTTATGCCACTAGGACTACCAGTCATGTCACTGGGACTACCAGTCATTTCACTAGGACTACCAGTTCTGCCACTAGGATAACCTGTCATGTCACTAGGTCTTCCAGTTATGTCACTAGAATTTCCAGTTGTGCCATAAGGACCAACAGTCATGTCACTAGGTCTACCAGTTATGTCATTAGAACTACCAGTTATGCCATTAGGATAACCTATTGTACCACTTGGACTTCCAGTTATGTCATTAGGACTTCCAGTTATGTCACTAGGTATTCCAGTTATGTCACTTGGTCTTCCAGTTATGTCATTAGGACTTCTAGTTATGCTACTAGGACTATCAGTCATGCCACTTGGATTACCTGTCATGTCAATAGGGCTACCAGTTATGTCACTAAAACTTCCAGTTATGGCACTAGGACTTCCAGTCAAGTCACTAGGTCTTTCAGTTTTGTCACTTGGTCTTCTAGTTATCTCACTAGGACTGCCAGTTATGTCATTAGGACTTCCAGTCATGTCATTAGGTCTTTCAGTCCTTTCACTAGGACTTCCACTTATGCCACTAGGGCTACCAGTCATGCCACTAGGATAACCAGTTACGTCACTAGGTCTTCCAGTCATGTCACTAGCACTACCAGACAGGTCACTAGGATAACCTGTCGTGTGACTAGATTTTCCAGTTATTTCACTAGGATTTCCAGTCATGTCACGGGGTCTTCCAGTTATTTCACTAGGAATTTCAGTCATGTCACTAGGATATCCAGTCATGTCACTAGCTTTTTCTGTTATGTCACTGGGATTTCTAGTTATGCCACTAGGATAACCGGTTATGTCACTAGGTCTCCCAGTCTTGTCACTTGAACTACCAGTTATGCTACTAGGATAACTTGTCACATCTCTAGGTTTACTAGTTATGTCACTAGGACTACCAGTCATGCCACTTGGATAGTCTGTCATGCCACTTGAATTTCCAGTCATGCCACTAGGACTTCCAGTTATATCACTGGGACTACCAGTTATATAACTAGGACTATCAGTAATGCCACTAGGATAACCTGTCGCACCACTTGAACTTCCAGTCATGCCACTATGATAAGCTGTAGTACCGCTTGGAACTACCGCCATGTCACTAGGACTTGAAGTCGTACCACTAGGACTTCCAGTCATGTCACTAGGACTTCCAGTCATGTCACTAGGACTTCCAGTCATGTCACTTGGTCTTTCAGTTATGTCACTAGGTCTACCAGTAATGTCACTAGGTCTTCCAGTTATGTCACTATATCTACCAGTCATGTCACTGGGACTTCCAGTCATGTCACTAGGACTTTCAGTTATGTCACTAGGTCTACCAGTAATGTCACTAGAACTTCCAGTCATGCCTCTAGGACTTCCAGTCACGTCACTTAGACTTCCAGTGCCACTAGGGCTACCAGTCATGTCACTGGGACTTGCAGTCATGTCACTCGATCTTCCAGTTGTGTCACTAGGACTACCTGTTTTGTCACTAGGAGTACCAGTTATGCCACCAGTATAACCTATTGTACCACTTGGACTTCCAGTGTTGCCGCTAGGACTTCCAGTCATGCCACTAGGACTTCCAGTTATGTCAATAGGACTTCCAGTCATTTCACTAGGACTTCCACTTATACCACTAGGGTTATCAGTTATGCCACTAGGATAAACGGTCACGTCACTAGGTCTTCCAGTCATGTCACTAGGTTTACCGGATTTGTTACTAGGAGTACCAGTTATACCACCAGGATAACCTGTTGTACCACTTGGACTTCCAGTCATACCACTAGGACTTTCAGTTATGTCACTAGGATTTCCAGTGATTTCACTAGGTCTACCAGTCATGTCACTAGGGCTTCCAGTCATGTCACTAGGGCTTCCAGTAATTTCAGTAGGACTTCCACTTATGCCACTAGGGCTACCAGTCATGCCACTAGGATAAACAGTCACGTCACTAGGTCTTCCAGTCATGTCACTAGGTTTACCGGTTTTGTCACTAGGAGTACCAGTTATACCACCAGGATAACCTGTTGCACCACTTGGGCTTCCAGTCATACCACTAGGACTTTCAGTTATGTCACTAGGATTTCCAGTGATTTCACTAGGTCTACCAGTCATGTCACTAGGGCTTCCAGTCATGTCACTAGGGCTTCCAGTAATTTCAGTAGGACTTCCACTTATGCCACTAGGGCTACCAGTCATGCCACTAGGATAATCAGTCACGTCACTAGGTCTTCCAGTCATGTCACTAGGTTTACCGGTTTTGTCACTAGGAGTACCAGTTATACCACCAGGATAACCTGTTGTACCACTTGGACTTCCAGTCATACCACTAGGACTTTCAGTTATGTCACTAGGATTTCCAGTGAGTTCACTAGGTCTACCAGTCATGTCACTAGGGCTTCCAGTCATGTCACTAGGGCTTCCAGTAATTTCAGTAGGACTTCCACTTATGCCACTAGGGCTACCAGTCATGCCACTAGGATAAACAGTCACGTCACTAGGTCTTCCAGTCATGTCACTAGGTTTACCGGTTTTGTCACTAGGAGTACCAGTTATACCACCAGGATAACCTGTTGTACCACTTGGACTTCCAGTCATACCACTAGGACTTTCAGTTATGTCACTAGGATTTCCAGTGATTTCACTAGGTCTACCAGTCATGTCACTAGGGCTTCCAGTCATGTCACTAGGGCTTCCAGTAATTTCAGTAGGACTTCCACTTATGCCACTAGGGCTACCAGTCATGCCACTAGGATAAACAGTCACGTCACTAGGTCTTCCAGTCATGTCACTAGGTTTACCGGTTTTGTCACTAGGAGTACCAGTTATACCACCAGGATAACCTGTTGCACCACTTGGACTTCCAGTCATACCACTAGGACTTTCAGTTATGTCACTAGGATTTCCAGTGATTTCACTAGGTCTACCAGTCATGTCACTAGGGCTTCCAGTCATGTCACTAGGGCTTCCAGTAATTTCAGTAGGACTTCCACTTATGCCACTAGGGCTACCAGTCATGCCACTAGGATAATCAGTCACGTCACTAGGTCTTCCAGTCATGTCACTAGGTTTACCGGTTTTGTCACTAGGAGTACCAGTTATACCACCAGGATAACCTGTTGTACCACTTGGACTTCCAGTCATACCACTAGGACTTTCAATTATGTCACTAGGATTTCCAGTGATTTCACTAGGTCTACCAGTCATGTCACTAGGGCTTCCAGTCATGTCACTAGGGCTTCCAGTAATTTCAGTAGGACTTCCACTTATGCCACTAGGGCTACCAGTCATGCCACTAGGATAAACAGTCACGTCACTAGGTCTTCCAGTCATGTCACTAGGTTTACCGGTTTTGTCACTAGGAGTACCAGTTATACCACCAGGATAACCTGTTGAACCACTTGGACTTCCAGTCATGCCACTAGGACTTCCAGTTATGTCACTAGGACTTCCAGGTATGTCTCTAGGACTTCCAGTTATGTCACTACGACTATCAGTTATGTTACTAGGACTACCAGTTTTGCCACTAGGATAACCTGTCATACCACTTGGACTTCTAGTCATGTAACTAGGACTTCCTGTTTTGTCACTAGGGCTACCAATTATTTCACCTAGACTACCAGTTATACCACTAGGATAACCTGTCGTACCACTTGGACCTACATTCATGTCACTAGGACTTCCAGTCATGCCACTAGGATTTCCAGTCATACCACTGATACTTCCAGTCATGTCACTAGGATTTCCAGTTATGCTACTAGGTCTTCCAGTTATGTCTTTAGGACTACTAGTTATTTCACTAAGACTACCAGTTGTCCGACTAGAATAACCTGTCATGTCACTAGGTCTTCCTGTTATGTCACTCGATCTTAGAGTTATGTCACTAGGAATTTCAGTTATGTCACTAGGAGCACCAGTCACGTCACTAGATCTTCCAGTTATGTCGCTAGGTCTTCTAGACACGTCACTAGGACTACCAGTAATGTCACTAGGAATACTAGTTATGCCACTAGAATAACCTGTCACACCACTTGAACTACCAGTCATGCCATAAGGACTTGCAGTTATGCCATTCGGGCTGCCAGTCATGTCACTGGGACTACCAGTCATGTCACTAGGACTACCAGTTTTTTCACTAGGACTACCAGTTATACCACTAGGATAATCTGTCTTACCACTTGGACTAGCAGTTATGCCACTAGGACCACCAGTCATATCACTAGGCCTTGCAGTCATTTCACTAGGACTACCAGTCAAGTCACTAGGGTTATCCGTCATGTCACTAGGACCTCCAGTCAAGTCACTAGGTCTTCCAGTAATATCACTAGATTTCTCTGTCATGTCACTAGGTCTTCCAGTCGTGTCACCAGGGCTACTAGTCACGGCAGTAGGACTTTCAGTTATATCACTTGGACCATATGTTTTACCTGTCACATCATTGGGGCTACCACTAATGTCACTATGACTAGTAGTCATATCACTGGGTTTACCAGTCATATTACTAGGACGGTCCGTAATTACAGTGGGACTAACATTTTCGTCACTAGGAATGACGGTCAGGACACTTGAGATACCAGTAATGTTATTGGGACTGTCAGTGGTTTTGGTAGGACTATCAGTCAAGTCACTAGGGCTACCAGTCTTGTTACTTGGACTGCCTGTTCCACCGGTAAAGTCATTTGGATTATCTGTTCTGCCAGTCACATCACTAGGACGTCCAGTCATATCAGGTGTTTGTAGACAGTTGTTGTCATGACACGCAGGCTGTGACGTGGAGGCTTGGTTGCCTGCTTCTGTAGTTTCTAATGGGCAGTCTTTTCCTGTGCAGTCTGATGGAGCTCTTGTGGTTTCAGTCGGGCACTCTTTACCCTTGCAGTCAGATGGAGCTTTTGTGGTTTCAGTCGGGCACTCTTTACCCTTGCAGTCAGGTGGAGCTCTTGTGGTTTCAGTTGGGCAGTCCTTTCCCTTGCAGTCGGAGGGTGCTCTTGTGGCTTCTGTTGGGCAGTCCTTACCCTTGCAGTCAGATGGAGCTCTTGTGGTTTCAGTTGGGCAGTCCTTACCCTTGCAGTCAGATGGAGATCTTGTGGTTTCAGTCGGGCACTCTTTACCCTTGCAGCCAGATGGAGCTTTTGTGGTTTCAGTCGGGCACTCTTTACCCTTGCAGTCAGGTGGAGGACTTGTGGTTTCTGTCGGGCAGTCCTTTCCCTTGCAGTCGGAGGGTGCTCTTGTGGTTTCTGTTGGGCAGTCCTTACCCTTGCAGTCAGATGGAGCTCTTGTGGTTTCAGTTGGGCAGTCCTTTCCTTTGCAGTCTGATGGAGCTTGTGTTGTTTCTGTCGGGCAGTCTTTTCCCTTGCAGTCAGAGGGACGTCTTGTGGTTTCTGCTGTCGAGATGGTCTGTGTCGTGTTTGGCTCCGTCTTGTTGTCTCCTAGCGACGGCGAGGTAATAGCTCTTCCTCCAGGAACCACCGTGGTGCAGTTCTCTCCAGTGCAGGATGATGTTATATTGTTCATCGAGGTTGTTTCTATGACAACAAATGTTGAAGACGGGCCCGTTGATGCTGTGAATTGAGAAATTGTGATCGAGGCAGCCCCAGTGACTGTCGATGTCAGATTATCATGGGTTGAAGCGTTGTTCTGGCTTTGTAAGGTGGTTGGTTTTATCGACACGGACAGTCCTTCACTTGGGCTCGCTGTGTCCGCTGACAGGATTACTGCTGGAGTAGATTTTGTTGTGCCAGATGTTGGTGTGGTTAGGGTTGTTCTGTCGCTGTTATAGCTGCTGGTAGCCACAGGCTCGCTGGGAGCACACATCACCATGACGACGGTGGTGCCGTAAGGTGGAATGTTTGGCGTTGTGGACAGACTGCGACCTCCAAAGCTGACTGTTGTCCTCCTGGGATTGCCTGGAAATGAAAGAAAGATTAATTAATTAATTAATTAATTAATTAATTAATATTTATTTTCTTTGTGTAATTAATGCATGTGTTTATTTATTTATTTATTTAGTTATATTTCTTTATTTTTTATTGTTCGTGTTAAATTATTTATTTGTTTATTTATTGATATTATTAAATGTTAAATTAAAAACAATGTTAAAGCATTAATGAGTTTGTTATATTTTTTATACGCACTTACGACTAGAAAGAAAGGAAGAGAGCGAGAACGAGACAGACAGACAGACAGATCGATAGACAGACAGACAGAGAAACACACAGGGACAGAGACAAAGAGAAAATATTGGGGGCAGAGGGGGAGGGGGGGGCAGGGGGAGAGAAAGAAACGAAGAAAGGCCTCGTAGCGCAGTGGATTAGTCGCCGGTTTCCTATGCCGAAGGTCGCGGGTTCAATTACCGCCAATGGTGAACTTATGTGACTTGGGCAAGAGACTATTCAGGTCACCGAGGATTCGCTCCGGCACTCCGGTTCCCTGCTTCCCTTCAATAATTGTAATGGATGCAGGCAATCTAAAACTTCTTAAATAAAAATTCGACTTTCTTTCCGTCTTTTAATAGCCGCTTGCCTTTAGATCACATGTTGGTGTGATGACTGTGTTGGTTGTTTATGGAGGAGTGTCTGTAACATGTGAGCATGTATGTTGGTTACAGATTGCCGCGCTTTGAGTCTGATTTAGGAATAAGGCACGTATAGCGTCCATTAATAATAATAATAATAATAATAATAATAATAATAATAATAATAATAATAATAATAATAATAATAATATTATTATTATTATTATTATTATTATTATTATTATTATTATTATTATTATCATTATTTATAAACTATGTATTGGTTGGTCTAAGAGAGAGAGAGAGAGAGGAAGAAAGACATAATAATAATAATAATTCTGGATGCTATATACGCGCCTTTCCCCAAATCAATCAGGCTCAAAACGCGGCGACCTGTACCAACATACACGCTCACCTGCCTCATCCACCCTCACTCACACGTACACACACACATACACACACACACCCACCCACCCACACACACACACACCCACCCACACACACACACACACACACACACACACACATAACAAATACACATCCATCACTCAAACAAATGTTGTAAAAACAGGGAGATCGCTATTGGAAGACGGAAAGAAAATCGAATTTTTATTTTTGAAATTTTATATTGACTGCGTCCAGTACCATTATTAAAGGGAGGGAGGAAACCGGAGTGCCCGGAGAAAACCCTCGGTGACCTCAATAGTCTCGTACCTAAGTCACATACGTTCGCCCCTTGCGGGAAACGAACCCGCTACCTTCGGCATAGGAAACCGGCGACTTATCCACTGCGCAACGAGGCCACAGAGAGACAGAGACTGAGAGAGACAGACGGACAGAAAGAAAGAGAGAGAGAGAGAGAGAGAGAGAGAGAGAGAGAGAGAGAGAGAAAGAGAGAAAGAGAGAGAGGTAGAAGGAGATAGATAGATAGATAGATAGATAGATAGATAGATAGAGAGAGAGAGAAAGAGAGAGAGAGAGAGAGAGAGAGAGAGAGAGAGAGAGAGAGAGAGAGAGAGAGAGAGAGAGAGAGAGCGTTCACACCGAACGAAAACTTTTTTTTAAAAATAGAAAACTAGATTCATTCTCGTTTTATTTATCCTTCTGTTTAGAATTCGACATTTGGAAAATATCGTTTAGTTTAGTATAATTTGTAGCTTAGTAGGCTGTATAAGTTCATTATGAATCAATATGAATCCTAATGAAGTCAACATGGATAAACACGACGATGATGGTAAAGGAGACTGTGTATTTATTTATTTACTTATTACTTACTTACTTAATTAATTAATTGAAAAATGTGTAAACGCATCCTTGCTATTGTCTGGTGTGAAGAAGATTATAAAAGATAGCATGTCCGCAATCAAAGTAAGAGTTGAATGAAAAGACAATATTTCATTAGACCATCAGAGGTGTTCAGAAAATCAGCAGTAGCAGCCTAAGAAAGTTAATCAATGACAGTACCAGTGACGAGTTGTCTCCCTTCGGTGCCGGGACACAGGAGCTCGGCCAGCGTGAAATTGGAGCCGAACAAGAAGACGACCTTGTCCAACTCCAAGCCGTAGGGGTCGCCGTCCATGGACATCTTCAGCACCACGTCCACGATGTGAGGTCCCTGGCTCAGCTTCATTGTCTTGAAGGGTCCAGTGGCCACGAAGAAGTCGTTCCAGCTGTGTCCGAAGTTGCTGTTGTCTTCCGTTTTAAATGTGCCTACCTGCACCGACAGACAGACATATAGTCCGGCTGACAGACAGACATATATACAGAGAGACAGATATATAGACCGGCAGTCAGACATACATACAGACAGACATATAGACAGCAGACGTACATAAATACAGACAGACATATAGACCAGCATACATACATACATACATACATACATACATACATACATACATACATACATACATACAGACATCTAGTCCAGCATACAGAAAGACATATAGTTTAGCATACAGACAGACTGACATACATATAGACCATCAAACATACATACATACAGACATACCGACAGATATATAGAGCAGCAGACATACATATAGGCAGACAGACAGACATATAGAGCAGCAGACAGACAGACATACAGGCAGACATACATACGTATGTCAGACAGGCAGACATACATACGTACATACAGACAGCCACAGACAGACACACACACACACACGCACACATACACACACAAACCCAAGATGATAATAAAATCAACAACACCACCTGGATAGTAGGCGCTACAATTTTCGGTTTATTACAATAAAACCTTCATCAGTAAGACCCAAGGATTCAAGATGTGATAAAATAGTTGTCCACCGTCAAAAAAAAAAAAAATGGCAGCGCCATTGCAGATGCGTTTTAATCAATGTGTGTAACATTCATTATTCAGGTGGAATGCCTAATATCACTTTGGTGAAGACATTACATTTAAAAAGAACTGAAGTTTTTATTTATTTATTTATTTATTTATTTATTTAAATTGAACATTGGGGGTAAGTATACCAGTTGGCGTTGGTGTGTGCCTACTGCTTATAACTTAGGTCAGTGCTTCCTATAGCCCGGAAAGTATTGACTTATTTATTTATTCGTTCTTGTATTGCGCTTTTCCAGCTCAAGATCTGCTCAAGGCATTGGCCTAAAAAGGAACTAACTCAAGCCACCCCGAGGCGATCATTTGCAGCCTTTGGGCGCATAGCCTGACGCCCAGACGACTGAGCACAATTAGTCTTGCTTGGTGTATTTGGGTAGCCGGCACTCATCCGTTTAGGGCATGAGCGTCAGGATCTTTAATGTCCGTGCGTTAGAATGCGTGCGTGCTTGCACAGACTAGACCTTGGTTTTATAGTCTCATCCGAAAGAGTAGTACGCTGAATACGAAGAACACATAGCACACAACACACGTGACCCACCTCTTGTCTGTCGATCCGCACGGAGCCCAGTTTCTGCCAGCCGTCACTGGAATAGACCACCTCCTGCACCGTCATTTCCTCCGCTCTGGGCATGCAGATGGAGAAGCTGACCATGTCGCCGTCCGACTGCAGCCACACCGCTTGACCAACCTCACCCATACCCGTTGCACGTGACCGCCAGTGCACCTGTTGTATTTAGACAGTTATCGTTTACTTTTAAAAAAAGGCAGTTACGGTCTAACACTGGCGCCTTAAAAAGGTTGTGAGGAGGTAACTCTGCTTGAAGAATGGAGATGAAACCTAGCCTTCGGAGAAAACGCCGTCAGTGGGCTAAGATCCTATCCTATCCTATCCTATCCTATCCTATCATATCCCGTAACTCGAAAGTCGTTGGAGCACCACAGATGATCGTTTAACCAGCGTACTCCATCTTTCTCTGTCCTCAACAACCCTCATGGCTTCGCTAAGTGTCAAGCCAGTTTATTCTCGAATGCTGTCCTCCCACCTTTTTTTCGGTCTCCATCTTCTTCTGACTTCTTGCACCGTACCGTGCCTTACAGGATGGTCTTTGCAAGGCCTGAGGCTCTGGTGACGTGGCCATACTATCGGAGTTTCCGTTTCTTCACCACTGTGAGCATGTCACCACTGTGAGCACGGGTTAAGATTCTCACAGGTAAAAGGTTTACAAACGAATCCTATATGGGCTAGTCTTATTTCAGACAGCCTAAGTTTGGCATGTAATAATGTATATATTTTATGAACAATATTTCACTCAAGCTTGGTGTATTGTCCCAGTCGTTCTGCAGCCACATAGACTGACCTCCAGTGCGACTGTTTTAATGCGATGGTCTTCCTTTTCTTATACTTAAACACATTTTTATAGTTAATATGACATTGTTTCATATATCATCAATACAAAAAGTTCAAGAACCTAGGTGGGGATCTGAGAACGTCGAAAAGGTTCGTGAACCTTCAAGATCCTTCCAATTAAGACAGATCATTAGCGAGACCCGAATTTGAACGCGTGTGGAGAAGCACGAATTGAGGAAGTCAAACGGCAAATGTAAAACGGGATTTCCTATCTGTGACGTAGAGAAGGAAAACAAGATGAGTCGAATATGTGCTGTCTCCGCGTGTGAATTTATCCAGTCACAAAATATGGTGTCAGCATGCACTGACAGTTAGGACAAAAGGCAACTGTTCAGGTTCTATCAAGACCATGATTTTGAGGGTTTGTGACATTCCTAGATGCATAGTCGTTGGGCAGCAGAATGAACGTTGACAGTTTAACGTCTACACCCACCATTGGCGATATGGCAGACTAGGATAACTATCCCAGGAAACAAAGGGTAGGAACCTAAATCAACACTGAACCACCAGAGCAATCATACTGCAAATACGGACAGTGAAAATTGGCACTTTTATTTTGCCCATCACGGGATTCAAACCTGGTACATCGGTGTGCCAGGCGAACGCTCTATCACTTTAGCTAGGGCGATGGAACTAGCGCCAAAAGTGTCTAATTAAAATTACGGTAGGATAATTTTTTTTTAAATGTCCGTCAAGATTAAAACGATCTTGAAATAATAAATGTTACTTAATGATTTTAATTACCATATTACAAATACAATGTAAATAAGGTACACTAAGCAGTAACTTCTCATTTAGGCCACAGACGAAAGAGAATAATAAAAACCTCAACTCACATTGTCGGGACTGAAGCCAAGTCCAGTTTCGGCCTCAAAGGTCACATTGACCGCGTTGGACTGGCCTCTAGTCGTCGTCGCCATCATCGTCACCATCATCAGCACGAACAACGATGTGACAGAAGAAAGGCACGTAATGGAAGCCATGATGGGGTAAGTATATCCGGTACTGCGTTGGTGACGGTGATACGTCGTTGGGCACTTGGCCACGAGAACTTCTCGCAGGCCACTTACTTTCAGCTTGGAAGTAAAGCGAAATTAAGTTCCTTCAGAAGAAAAAAAAAGTACTCCTAACAGCAGCCAACGAAACGAAAATCGAAATATCAAGTTGAACTATCCTAGCACGGGAGATTTGGTATACTACGAAAGTCCGTGATCCTAGGTTGGTGTGGCCGTTCTGCGTGCTTTGAGGTGTTGGGCTGCTGAGAGGCCCCGTGCTGGCTGTTCTGTCCCACGTTTCACCCTGATAGTGATCTAAAACTTGACGAGGGACTTAGTTTTACATTCAGGGTGGCCACCGGTACACCCCGATTGGCCATCTGGGTGTGTGTATGTGTGGTTTTATAATCAGTGTCAACGTCGGCATCCGCTGGCGCTGGGGATGGTCTCTGAAGTATGTACACTCCCGACTCGACACCCCCTTCCCCCGTCGCCATGCAGGGTAGGAGTACCCTAACTTGTGACACCCCGTTGTGCAATATACCACCGCCCCTCCCCCCCCTCCCCTCCACCCTTTTCCAAATTCTGCTCCGTCAGGATGCCAGTAAATGTGATGATGATGATGATGATGATGATGATGATGAGGAGGAGGAGGAGGAGGAGGAGGAGAGGACGATGACGACTACGATGACGACGACGATGATGACAATGATGATGATGATGACGACGGCGACGATGATGGTAACGACGACGAGGATGATGATCATGATGAGTTTGAATGTATGCTTTATCGTGCTTGTACGATCTGTCTGCAGAGAAATCCAAGGTGCTAGTTACATAAAGATAAAAAAGGGATAGGGAAGTAGATGGGGGTGTCGCCGGAATGTGTACAACATATATGTGTCGGGAAGGAGAATCTGAGAAACGGAGGGAGAAGATCTCCTTTTTTTATATATGAGGAGGAGTGAGGGATGAGGGGGGAGGGGGAGGGTGGGGGAGGGAATAAAAGAAACGCCTACAATTAACAGGATTGGCGCCCAATACGGTCTGTTTCCGGGGACACAAATCTACCTAACGGGACTGGAACCCGGGTGGCGTGCTTTAGCTATAGGAGCACTAAATCCGTGGCCAGGTTGCCCCTGTCTGGGTTGCACGTTGACTTTTGGCCCGACATGCACTGTGCATACAGCGGCTGTCCTAGCCAAACAGCATAATTAACCCTTTGCGTGCCTACACCGCTGCAAGCACCTCGCCACCCATTCCTGCCTGGCGCATCAGCCTGGTCACAAGCGCCAGTGAAGTTGGTCAGTGGCTAATATGGGAGTTTTGGTTAGTCGACCGATATTTTGGTTCACCTCACAGAGAGTCAGGTTAAAGTTTCAGTTTTACTTTTTCATTTAAAATGGTGGTGGTTTTTTTTTCATTAATAAAGTGATTGTATGTATACACATGTATATACTTAATCAACATTGGCGAGTCAAGACTGGAATGTAAACATATATTTCGTATCATCTCTTTCTTCCATTGCCCTCTGATGATTGTTGCATCTCATCTCAGCTCCAAGCTTGAGTAACAGCATCCAGGGGCTGTAAGTCACCAGATCGTAGTTTAAAATCCTGATGGAAGGGAAGATTATTTTTCAGGATCAAAATAAGCTTTGTTCCGATCTAAACACGTATTACGCTGAGTTAGCCGTGAATTCTAACATCAAATTCATCAAAGATCATAGTACTACTCATTAAAATCAGAATATTATACCACTGTGAATATTAGCATCAAATTCACCAAAAATCATACTCATTAAAATCAGGACACTATAGAACAGTAAATCCCAACATCAAATTCACAAAAGTCAAAGATCATACTCATTAAAATCAGAACATTATACCATCAAATTCACCAAAGATCATACTCATTAAAATCAGAGCATTATACCACAGTGAATCTTAGCATAAAATTCACCAAAAGATCATACTCATTAAAATCAGAAAATTATACCACAGTGAATCTTAGCATAAAATTCACCAAAAGATCATACTCATTAAAATCAGAACATTATACCACAGTGAATCTTAGCATCAAATTCACCAAAAGATCATACTCATTAAAATCAGAACATTATACCACAGTGAGTCTTAGCATCAAATTCACCAAAAGATCATACTCATTAAAATCAGAACATTATACCACAGTGAATCTTAGCATAAAATTCACCAAAGATCATACTCATTAAAATCAGAACATTATACCACAGTAAACCTTAGCATCAAATTCACCAGCGGTCATACTCATTAAAACCAGAACATTATATCACAGGGAATCTTAACATAAATTTACCAAATTTAATACTCATTAAAATCAGGACATTATACAACAGTGAATCCTATCGTATCCTATCCTATCCCGTAACTTGAAGGTCGTTGCATCACCACAGATGCTCGTTTAACCAGCGTACTCCATCTTTCTCTGTCCTCAGCAACCTTCATGGCCTCGCTCAGTGTCAAGCCAGTCCATTCTCGAATGTTGTCCTCCCACCGCTTTTCTGTCTCCCTCCTCTTCTGCCTCCTTGCACCGTGCCTTGCAGGGTGGTCTTTGCTAGGCGTGAGGCTCTGGTGACGTGGCCATACCATCGGAGTTTCCGTTCCTTCACCAAACAGTGAATCCCAACATCAAATTCACAAGAGCCAAAGAACATACTCATTACAATCAGAAACACTATACCACAGTGAATGTTAAGGTCAAATTCACGAGTCACATATCATACTAAACTAAAATCAGAGCATTATGCAAGATAAATAAACCAAAAGGCGATTTTCACGTTGTTTAAACGTAAACGGAAGGGAGGGGGGTAGAGAGGGGCGAGGAGAGGATGGAGGGAGGGGAGGGACGCAGTATGGTAGCGGTTTGGCCACAGGCTAGCCATGTTTCATGTTAAGCAACGTCAGGAAGGTTTAGTACTTGGATGGGTTGCCATACTTGGAAGACAACCACCCAAATAACACAAACAGATTGAAACAAGCAGCACGACACACCCCAATCCACCCAGCTGCTGGAAATGTGTACCTGGATCTGTTTACAAACCCGGTGTAACAGGCCGGAATATACCCCTGGCTACTTTATACCCTGGGTATAATGTAGACTAGGCGGGTTTAACCCCCTGGGTATAGATCAGCCTAGGCCAGGTCATACCCCTCGCGCCCGGAATATACCCCCACCTAAAGAGATTTCACTCATGGGTTTGTTGTACATGACCGTTTGCGTGACCAACTCTCAGCTAACAGCCTTTATCTTGCGTGTAAAAAAAACAACCTAACCCTAACCCTAACCCTCGTGTTTTGTTTTAAGACTGCATTTATTTAATTAATAATTAAAGTTTATTTAAATTTTCAGTGGTATCTATCTATCTATCTATCTATCTATCTATCTATCTATCTATCTATCTATCTATCTATCTATCTATCTATCTATCTATCTATCTATCTGAGTGCATCAGAACAATTACAACACATAAATTAAAGAGTAACGTGAAGGATAAGGTCTTCCGTAGTGGGGGGGGGGGGGGGGGGGGGGTTATAATGGGCAGGAGAGGGTTAAACGAGCCTAGGCCAGATAATACCCAGGGGTATAGTCTGGGCTAGGCCAGTTTATACGGGGGCATAGTCTGGGCTATCCTATCCTATCCTATCCTGTCCCATAACCCGAAGGTCGTAGGGGCACCACAGATGATCGTTTAACCAGCATACTCCATCTTTCTCTGTCCTCAGCAGCCCTCATGGCTTCGCTCAGTGTCAAACCAGTCCATTCTCGAATGTTGTCCTCCCACCTCTTTTTCGGTCTCCCCCTTCTTCTACCTCCTTGCACTGTGCCTTGCAGAATGGTCTTTGCAAGGCCTGATGATCTGGTGACGTGGCCATACCATCGGAGTTTCCGTTTCTTCACCACTGTGAGCAGGTCATCGTGTTGTCCAATGGCTTGTGTGATGGTCTGTCGGACTTCAACGTTGGTGATGTGTTGGGTATAGGAAATGCACAGAAGTCTTCTGTAGCACCTCATCTCCATGCTTTGTATTCTTCGTTGGAGATCTGCTGTGAGGGTCCATGCTTCGCAAGCATATAGGAAGATGGAGATGACCAGAGAGCGCAGCAGTCTTACTTTGGAATGTAGACTGGTGGTTCTGTCTTTCCAAATGGGCTTCAACCTTGTCAGGGCAGCAGTTGTTTGTGCGATCCTGGAGAGGACTTCCTGTCGAGACCCATTGTCTGACACAATGGCTCCTAAATATTTGAAGCTGTGCACTGTGTTGAGGGATTGGCCTTGTACTTTGATGTCCGTGTTGATGCCATTGGTGTTGTTGGTCATCATTTTGGTCTTCTCTGCACTTATTTCCATTCCATAAGCTCTGGAGGTGGTGTCAAGCCTCTGTACAAGCTGTTCAAGTTCTTGTTCCTCTCCAGCCAATCCATCAATATCATCCGCAAAACGAAGATTGGAGATTGCTCTGCCCCCTATGCTGACTGTGCCTTCGTGATCTGCAAGAGCATCTGACATGATGCGCTCTAAGAAGATGTTGAAGAGTGTTGGAGAGAGTAGGCATCCTTGACGCACACCGATTGTTGTTCTGAACCAGTTCCCGATGACGCTGTTATGGAGGACTGCACTGGTAGCCTTGTCATACAGGCTTTTGATGACTTCTATAATTTTAGGGCTGATGTTGTACACTTTCATGGTTGCCCATAGAGCTGCATGCCAGACTCGGTCAAATGCCTTCTTGAAGTCTATGTACACATGATATAGATGTTGTTGGTGCTGTAGGTATTTCTCACAGATTATTCTGAGGTTGAAAATCTGTTCAGTGGTACTTCGCCCTGCCATGAATCCTGCTTGTTCTTCAGCTATGATTTGTTCAGCTTGTGGTTTCAACCTGTTGAGTATTATTTTCAGGAGGACCTTGCTGGGATGGCTGATGAGGCTGATGGTGCGGTAATTTTCACACTCCTGAAGGTTACCTTTTTTGGGAAGAGTGATGACAAGCGACTGGGTCCATGGTGTAGGCCATTCCCCACTCTGCCAGATCTTGTTACAAATAATGGTGAGAGCCTCAGTCATCGCTTCTCCTCCTGCTTGTAGCAGTTCCGCTGGTATGTTGTCCACTCCCGCTGACTTCCCTTTCTTCAGCGATTGCACTGCTGCCTCAACTTCTTCCCGGAGAATTGGGAGGATTTCTTCTTCTTCTCTGCTCTCAAGACATGCTAGAACTGATGGGTCTCCATTTGGTGTATGGTTGTAAAGGTCAGAGCAGTACTCTGTCCATCTGTCCAAGACTTCTTGTTCTTCTGTAAGGCATATGCCAGACTTGCTTTGGATAGTGGAGACTTTGGGCTGTTTAACACTTGTCAACCGCTTCACAGTCTGGTAGGCCTTCTTGCTGTTGTTCTTGTTCAGATTGTTCTCTATTTCCTGGCATTGATCTTCTATCCAGTTCTCCTTTGCTGTGCGCATGCCTTTTCGGATGTCATTGTTGATTTTTCGGTAGACATCAGCTCCCTGTGAGGTGTTCTTTTTCTTTTTTAACTCTCTTCGTTTATCACACAGATCCAAAAGTTCAGGTGTGATCCACGGCTTCTTCTTTGGTCGGTGCTTGCCAAGGATCTCAGTGGCGGCATCTGTTACAGCTGAGTTGAAGGTATTGGTCATGGTGCTGACATCTACTTCGCCTGCCCCCAAAATAAGCAGTGGTGCAAATTTCCCTCCAATTGTGGCCTGAAATATTTTTGCCACCTCCGGGTCTTGCAGTTTGTCCAGGTCGAACTTCAGCCTAGTGCACTTTGCTGTATTTACTCTCTTCAAATGGAGCCGGAAAGACATCATCACGAGATCGTGGTCACTTCCAATGTCTGCTCCTGGAAAAGTGCGTGTCCTGCCAATGTTGATTGCTTGATCTGAAGCGTTTCTTGACCATGATGTAGTCGATCTGGTTGTGATGTTCCCCGCCGGGACTGTGCCATGTCCATCGTCTGGATTTTTTGTGGAGACCAAGCGTGTTTGCCAGTACCAGATTGTTGTATCTGGCAAACTCCAATAGCCTCAGACCCCTGTCATTTGTCTCGTTGTTGCAGTGGGGTCCACATGTGTCTCCCCAGTTGTGGTGCGCATCTTGGCCAACCTTGGCATTCCAGTCGCCTTGCACTATGACTATGTCCTTCTTCGGCACTTGGTCAAGGACCGCCTGTATATTTTCGTAAAAATCCTCCACTTCGCTGTCTTCATAGTCTGATGTTGGGGCATAGGCCTGGATGATGGTAATGTTGAAAGGGGTTGCTCTCAGACGGATGGTAATGAGTCTACTGGAGACTGGGCGGCAACCCATGACAGTGGCTAGAATGTTCTTGTGGACCAAGAATCCAACGCCGTGTTCGTGCCTGTCATCTCTACCGCTGAAATAGAGCTTGTGGCCTTTGTCAGTCGTTGTTTCACCTAGGCCTTTCCTGCGCTGGAAAGTCTGGGCTAGGCCAGTTTATACCATGGGTATACTTGAGGCGGGGTATAATCTGGCCTGCTACACCGGGAACGTACAACAGCGAGGGTTGAGGAAAATAGACAACTCCTTCATTAAGCTGGCCTAGAGAAAAGAGAGGTTCCAAACGCTTCCGTCCCCAGCGATCGAAACGTTACGGGGGACATCCTGACCTTGAAACGTTACTGTTCTCGCGACAATAGGGCCAATAGATGATACAGAAAGGAAGCTGCAAATTAAAAAAGATCCATCGCTGCTGTCGCTGGCTGGTTGTCCAGGATATACAATGCGTGTTGTGACAGAACAAACGTGGGAATTAATTTGGGATTACAATTTTCTGTTAGCTGTATGTTGATAGGTTGCTGTCTCATTCTGCGCATGGTTCAGCGGCACTGTTCGCTTGTCCACAGCGACGCCAGTTGTCAGAACAGACTAGATTTTTATTTATAGACACCCGCCTACTTTCTCTCCCACAATCATTGTGTCAGGCGGTATTTATAGACAAGCCTCTGTCAATTTGCTGAGACAATAGTCAGCAGGTCGACCCTTTTTAACCAACTGCTCCGCCTAGTTTAGTAAATATATATATTTTTAATTTTAAAAAATGTATCAGTCTTATCTGAGAATACATTGATTTAGTCCAGAAGCAGAACGAGGCAGATGTCGGTCTGTCTATCTGTCAGTTGCAGGCCATTTCTCAAAAACCACTGATAATATTTTTTGCCCCAAACTTCAAAGAAAAATTGCCAGAGTTAGCAGCCAGCCGTCGTATTTTCACCATCTCAAAGGTTAAGGTCGCTGGGGTCAATTATTTTCCAAACAAGTTTAACACAAAATTAAAAAAAAAAACTAACCAAAAAAAAAACTACTTCTGAAGCAATATAGACGACTTGTTTTTGGTACATAGGTCAGGTACTTCCACTCAATGTCCATCTGTTGGTCAATCGATCAGTGAGTTTTTAAGTGTTCTGTTTTCGAACAACCTTTTGGCTCTGTTAATCTCAGGATAACTGCTCAGATCTTGTTGATTTTGAATATGCAGATACCGTAGCTATAGCTCAGCATCTTATAGCATGACGAGTGCTCTTTTTTAAAGGTTATAGTCGTACGATTCAGTCGTGTTTTTTTTTTCCTAAACTCGTTTATGCTGCATTGGATGTTCTGTATCTGTATCTGGATGTTATATATGGGTGGGGGGGGGGGAGGAAGGGAGGGGGGAGGCCTGCAGATAGTTCAAAGATTGGCCAAGCGTTCCGTGTTGGCGTTCCATGATGATGGCGTTCCACGTTGGCGTTATTATAAATATAGGTCTATGCAATATTACAAATATTATAAATATAAATATACACAAATTTGTGTGGGTGTTTGAGGTCAAGAATGCATTTGAATATCTCGCCATCTTGTTTTCATTGGGAATACACTCGTGAGTGTAATAATAACTATTCCGCTGCAACCATTGATTTCTAGAACTTCTAACAAAACAATTAGGTTACTAGCACATGTCTGTCCAGTGCACGTGTTTCAAATTGAGAACAACTCCGATCTAAATTGATGATGGTGATGATGATGATAATGATGCTAATGATGATGATGATGATGATGATGATGATGATGATGACGATGATGATGATGATGATGATGATGATGATACAGTTTAATGATTAAGTTTAATATTGAAGTTTAACGTCCACACCCACCATTGGCGATAAAACAGACGAGGATAACCATCCCCGGGAACAAGGGGTAAGGACCCACATCAACACTGAAACGCCAGAGCAATCATACTGCTAACATCGACAGTGACAAATTGACACGTTTATCTTACCCACCACGGGATTCGAACCTGGGTCATCGGTGTGCCAGGTGAACGCTCTACCACTTGAGCTACGGCGATGATGATGATGATGATGATGATGATGATGATGATGATGATGATGATGAGAGGTAATACACATTGCTGCGATCGGTAGAAAGTATCGCCAAAACTCCCGCTAGCAGCAGGTGAAAGTACTCCCTCCATCCCTTCAAAGTATTCTTTGGGCTCGCTGCTAGCCGCGGATGCGAACCGCAGTACTGTTTAAAAGTGACGGAAAGAGCGGAATATTGCTACAAGGGTTCGGGTAAGGGCTAGTTGTATAATCTATCCCTAGCCCTTGCCATAACCCTTTTCTCTACAAAAATGCTCTTTTTCCGTCCCCAAAACCCATTTGCCTTCTTGCATTCTTAAATTGTATGAAACCAAGTGAGGACACTATCCGGCGTCAATAAACGGTTCGAAAAGATTCTCAAACGGTTGGTAACAGACAGTTGACCTAGAAACAAATACAGCGTGACCTAATTCGTCGCCTAGAGGAGACGAAACTTACTTTTCCGTTTCTAGTCTTTCACCGACACTGTAACTGAGCAGGTTGCTAACCTCGCCAAAGTATCCCTTCTTGATTGATTGATTGATTGATTGTTGCTTTAGGACAAAGGACTCAACAAAACACATACATATAAAATGCCTATATTGCTAAATAAGAACATCATAGGAAGCCCTAGTGACCACCCGGCAGAAAGCATCCAATACTCCCAAGCTGATCCAACAGACCTCATACACAAACAAGGAGTCTTGTCCAGGAAGAGTTTTCAAGAAAAAAGGTAGGTCATTGATCTAGCGAAGAAGAAGATAGTATAGCAGAGTGATAGGACAGAGCAGGAATGGGAAAGGGCAAATGAGGAAGACAGCGACAGTGGGAATTTAAAGCACTAAATTTCCAGAAAGTGGGGATACTATTTATACTGAAACCCCCGGCACTCCAACGGGGGTACTGTTGCTGCAGTGAATCGGTCATGCCTATAAAGGAAAGACAGGTTTTCAACTGGGGCTTTCCCTTTTCCCTTTATAGGTTAGAACAATCTACAGTGGTGGCAAGATTGCTCATGACCCCAAGGGGTAAGTATCCCTTCAAGGGACAAGGGACATACTGTGGACTGCTGCGCAGCGTGTGCCTGGAGTATACTTTCTTTCGATCGCAGCTATGTGCAATGGGTGGACGATGATGATGATGATGATGATGATGATGGTGATGGTGATGGAGGTAATGCACATGGCTATCAGTGTACTCAAGATACAGTTATGGGCACCGCTGTGCTGCGCGTCATGATACTATCCTACATCTTGAGGATACTAACTTGAGCCCGCTACTAGCAGCATAGGCTACCAGCGCAGCCCCGATATTCACAACTTTCCGGCACCTCTCATAAAAACTCGTGGGTATCGCAATTATAAATTAAAACGAGGTTATATGAAACCAAGTTCCGGTTGGGCTTGTTTTGCTTTTATCAAAGCTTGATGCGTGACTTTTAAATATGGCAAATTGCCGAAAACGACGATTGTTAGAGCCAGAAAACGAGTGGGATAAGTATGAAAACGGTGGAGGAAGTACATGCTCAGTGAAAGAATGCAAAAAACAATCGTAGAGGCCTGTATTTGTGGCGATTTCGGAGGTGCGTCGATCATCGACAGAAAGTGAAACAGGACCTGAAAACTCTTGTAGTTTTCCATAGCTTCGCCGTCGCAACCTTCACAAAACACGAAGTAACTGACTATGTTAGGCTAGCGTTGTGGCCAAGTGGGCTAAGGCGGGACTAACTTGCCTTGTCCACAAGCCAGAAACCAATGGCGCCTGACAGGTGTGGGTTCGAGCCAGCATCTGGGCGTTATGTTTTTCCGAATATTTTTCAAAAATTCACAAATAATGTTAGGTAGGTAGGGTTTAGGCGCGCCACTGGCGATAGAAAGGGATAATAAACTGCAGCAAAAAAAATAAAAATATGTGAGGGTACGATACAGGTGGCCAGTGACACATGTTATTATTCTTGAATATTTGGAAATAACTCACTAAAACACGCGGAGAAAAAAAAAACGGAAGTATTTTTCATAGAGGGGATTCCCGTTGGTGCATAGGATAGCAGAAAAGTGTGAATATCTCAGCCCCGTTTTGGATATGATCAATCAGTTGTTTGGCCTCGCTTTCGCATATCGCTTTATGTTTTTAAATCGGATTATCTCATCGTTATCTTAAGAAATTATTAGATTTAGACGAAATTCCTTCATGTACACTTTGGGAAGCAGCGCGTAAATACCCTGGGATAGACACCAAAATCTCTATCGGGATTCCTTAGGTTCTTTTGGGTTAAAAGACGCACATAAGTCACTTCCTGTCTCGTGGTGATTGCAACGCCATCTTCCCTGTTTTTATCGCACATTTTTCCTAGTGGTCCACTGTTGATATTTTCATTGGTGCAATGTTGTGTGATGATGATGGTGAGGATGATGACGGTGATGATGATGATGACGATGATGATGAAGATGATGGTGATGATAATAAAGATGATGATAATGAAGAAGAAGAAGAAGAAGTCCTCAACACCAATGTTATTCATCAGATTAACTTAGGTTATACTGATAGAAGAAGAAGAAGAAGAAGAAGAAGAAGAAGAAGAAGAAGAAATAATAATAATAATAATAATAATAATAATAATAATAATAATAATAATAATAATAATAATAATAATAATAATAATAAGAAGAAGAAGAAGAAGAAGATGATGATAATGATGATGATGATGATGAGGATGATGACGATGATGAGGAGGAGGAGGAGGAAGATGATGATGAAGATAATGCAGCGGATGATGATGATGATAATGAAGAAGAAGAAGATTGGAAAGAAGAAGAAGAAAAAGAAGATGATGATGATGTTGATGACGATGTTAATGATGATGATTAATGATTGATGATTATGATGATGATTGATGATTAATGGATGATGATGATGATGATGATGATTTATATATTTTTTTTTCTAACTCTAGCCCTACTACGATGTCGACATTTCGATATTTCTCTAACGTTTCTACGATGAAAATATTTCGATATTTTTCTATGTTGAAATTTATTTCTCTAAATGTACTACGATGCAGAAATTTCGATTTTTCTTTAACTGTTCTACGATGTTAAAATGTCCATATTTCTCTAACTGTACTACGATGTTGAAAATTCCAGGTTTCTCCAACTGTTCTACGATGTTGAAATTTCAAGATTTCTCTAACTGTACTACGATGTTGATATTTCTATATTTCTGTAACTGTACTACGATGCTGACATTTCCATATTTTTCTAACTGTTCTACGATGTTTCTGTAACTGTACTACAATGTTGCTTTTTTGATATTTCTCTAACTGTACTGTACTACGATGTTGATATTTCGATATTTCTCTAATTGTACATCGATGTTGATATTTTAATATTTTTCTAACTTTACTAAGCGTTGAAATTTCGATATTTCTCTAACTCTACTACGATGGCGACATTTTGATATTTCTCTAACTGTTCTAAGATGATGAAATTTCGATATTTCTCTAACTGTACTTCGATGTTCATATTTTGAAATTTTTTCAACTGTACTCCGTTGCTGATATTTCGATATTTCTTTCTCTAACTGGAGTACTTCGTCCCATGTTGATATTTATAGGCCTAATGATACTCCAAAGAGTTTAGTATATTAAAAAAAATAAACTCTTTGGATACTATAATGATCCAAAAATAGGCCTATACTGATTACTAAGCCTCGCTCTGCCTACGCAATCACGTGTGATTTCATCAGGAAGCGAAACTATTGGTCTTGAGTGTGATAAATATAGCACCTCAGCAATACTAACCATAGGCCAATTATTGTGTTTTGTGTTGCATGTTGTGTTCTCGTTTCTCAATCGTCAGGTTTGAATAGCTCAGTTTTGAATTAAGGTGGTTCAGGCGACAGTTACGTTCAGTTAAACATACGGTTCCGACTTACGTTCTCCTTCTCAACAAATTGTGTTCAATTTAATTTATTAATGTAATAGTCTATTAGACTATTGTTCCCCTCCCCCCCTTCCTCCCCCGTGGATTGCTAAGAATGTTAAATATAATTATATTTTATATATAATTATGTTATTAACACAAGCATGCCATATGTGTTTTATTTTTTAAACTGATCTTGAAAGTATGTTAATATGTCTGTGCGTGTGATCGCAGGGATGATGGTTTATAGTTCTGGCTTCATTGTTGTGTGCAATACTGCTGTGATCATACGTGAATACTGGATACTGTTGTAAGTGCAGCATTGTGGGCACTTGGATGTAAAGTCGGAGGTAAGTTCCAGATATTTTTATTTCTCTCGTTTTTTTTTGTTGTTGTTCTCCAAATAATTTTGGAAGTATACTCTGGGCTAGAACAAGAAGACACACACAACACACACACACACTCACACACACACCCACATACTTGCAATACATCAGAAATGGGTTCATTTAAGAATGTAGGAATCGGAAAGTCATTTTTCGATGGAAAAGGGTTAGGGCAAGGGTTAGTTGCAGCGCTGCAACTAGCCCTTACCCTAACCCTTCTATTGAAAGTTGACCTATTTCGTCTCCTATAGGCGACGAAATAGGTCGAATTTTGCTTCAAACTTTTCCAAAAATTCACTGTATTTTCTCCGTCCCGGATAGTGCACTCCTATGTACTTAAAACACTCTTATGCACTACAACTGCACTCCCATGCACTAAAAGAGCACTCCCGCGCACTTAGAAAAAAGTGGGTTCCTGGAAAAAAAAGTGGGTTCCAAGCAAATAAACCCATTTGTTACAAGAAAAGACAAGGTCTGCTACCCATTTGTGCGCTTTTGTGCGTTCCCACGCACACAAACACACACACACACCAAGACAGACAGACAGACAGACAGACACAAAGAAGACAAGGAATAGAAGAAAAAGGAGGAGGAAGAGGAGGTTAATGAAAAAGATGCAAAATTAGGATACCTATTTGAGCGTTAACAAAACATAATTATTAAAGTCAAATACACTTATTTTAATAGGTGACTTTTATTTCAAAACATGAACTATACTTGTGTGCGTACAACCAAACGTAAAAAACAAGCTAACTTTATAACTGACTCGATCAAGGAAATAAAATATACAAAACTAGGATGTCAATTTGTGTTTTTTTCAAGACAGAGGAAAACTCCACTAGGAAAAATAATGTTCATAAATGAGTCATGCTATTGCTTCAATACATGAGACCTAATTAAACTGAAATTAATACACAAACAATAACATTTTTAAAAAGTCTATAGTTAGACAAGACAACATCACAAAACAACAACAATGATGCATGCTAATAATAATGATAATGATGCAGGAGAAAAAACAAATTCAGCTGTAAAATTACACAATAAACAGGGTGTGACCAGAGACTCGTGTTAAACAATGACACTCTTTAGATCTACCATCCCCAAAGCTACGTTAAATTAAGGTCTCTTATATTACTCATTTTAGTGTTCCATAACCTTTTTAAATTCACAGTGAGACAGAGTGGAAAAAAAAAGAAGAAAAAAGATTAAGGTCCCCAAAATAACCCCTTTCAAAAGTCAGTTAAAAACAAATCCATAAATTTCATGTATGTGCCTATTAATAGAATGGTGGTTCACCTGTCCCCTATACGCTTAATGTGTCCGGGGACGTAAATTTACTCAAAAAAATTAATAGAATTAATGTTGAATATAAACATAGAACCGCTGCAAAGGTGTGTATAGTAAGCAGAGCTGTTTGTTTTTATAATGAAGAATGGAAATAGTCTTTTTTATTTTTAATGTCATGTTTTTTGGTCATTTTTATATTATGTCTTTCCGTAATTTAATAATGTCTTGTATTTTGTTTCTCTTATTTTCGTTTGTATAATTTTGATGTTAACGTTAAGCATAAATGCACTTTGAACTGATGTCATTAGGAAAAAGCACTACATAACTACCCTTATGATGATGATGATGATGATGATGATGATGATGATGATGATGATGATGGTCATGATGATGATGATATTGATGATGATGATGATTATTATTATTATTATTATTATTATTATTATTATTATTATTATTATTATTATTATTATTATTATTATTATTATTAAACCTAAAATTCAACAGCTTGGTGATCGGGTTGCGCAATGATTGATTATTATATCATCTTGTAGTTTTAGTATGATAACAATGCAATTTCTGCAGTAAAATAATTGTCACAAAAACATCCTAATTAATACACTGTTTTTATTTTTTATTATTTTTTCTTTTACTGATGTACGCAATCAACCATACCCGTACCCTCGTAACTATTATGTGTATAGCCAGCTTAAAGTGAATTTAAATCACAACCTTATATAAAAAGTCGAACCCTTCCTTCATTGCTAACAATATACGACCTTAGGAGCTCGAGATCGATAAAAGAATAATAAGACACAATACAAGTTGATTTGAAACTAGTAGTAGTAGGCATGATCAATTATGAAGTACGCATGAGTAAGTCAATCATATTAACAATCACGCTTGTGCGCATTAGTCAGTCATCAGTCAGTCAACTATTCATAGATAGCCTACATTCAGTCGGGCATGTATCAATGAGGCAAGCAGGCAAATACTGTACACATTAATTTAGGCAAGTGCCATTGAGGCGCGTTTGAGTCAAGCGTGCACCATTGAATTAAGCATCACGCATGCGTGTGCATGTTGACAAACAATTATGCATGTATACAACAGTCAACTCAAACCAACCAACAACTTCTGTTTTTTTATTTTAAAGTTTGTTCTTCTTCTGATGAACAGTAGTGTACGCAATGAACCTCCGGTGGCAAAAAAAGATGTGAAAAATCCGAGTGTGACTACATGATTTTGAGGTATGAATTTATAAAATGTTAAGTACATATAAAGGGAGTGTTTATACAACAGAAGAGCAATTTCCTTTCGTAATAATATTAGAAAATAACGTCACCTTAACATAAAACCGAAAAACATTGTACGTAAACAAAATTTTCAAAAAAGAAACTAAGCTTATAGCAAAGTATAGCTCACTTAAAAAATAAATCACAAAATAAAAAAATCAGAATTCTTTTTTTTCCCCGGTTAACAATATAAGAAGATCCAAAGATAAAGTATGATCAATGCAATGTTAACCTGATGAATAAAATATTGATTTCAACCAATGAAAATAGGGAAAACCCACCTACAACACCTATTGACTTGACTCTTTAATCTTCTGAGAATACAGTCGCTGCCTTTACTTCTTCACGTCTTGTCAGAGATATAGAACAGCAAAGTAAGTAGCTGTACATTTATTATTCATTCTGAAATGGAATATAAATACGTTTTCTGAAAATCGTTGTTTTAAATAAACATACTTTAAAACTTAAAAAAACATAAATTAGTGAAAGACAGACACAAAAGTAGGTTAAAAATACCAAATTAAAAAAAAAACCAAACAAATAACATCCATTAATGCAATTTAGATCTGAAAGAACTTTGGCTGCACAAATGCAGGGATAGGAAGGAGGATATTGTTCGTTGGGGGCTCATTTACACACAAGACAAACCCTTCTTAGAGAAAGCACGTAGAATCCAATTGTATAACTAATACTGACATTGACATTAAATGCGCGAGAGTGAAGATACTATGTTAGGAGTAAATGAGTAAGTGAATGAATGAATGAATTAATACAGATAAACCCGTACAGCGCAATAATATATATTTCTACACAAAGAGCAAACAATGATCACAACACTCAATATAAGTCTAATATGAGAGAACATAAAGTGAGAATGAGAATCGCCAATTTGCCAACATTTGCCTGTCATCACATGGATTCACATCATTCAAATATAAAAGGAAACGACAAATCAAACATGAAAGATAAATTAAAAACTGCTATAAATGAATGAAGGTATCTCACACTGGCGGGCAAATGAAAAAGAAGATGTAAAAAACAAGAAAAAAAACAACAACACTCATCCCTAACAATACGGTAAATGTTTAAAATATACTTGGCCAGATGTTCTACTAAATTTAAAAAGAGAACTGCTTTGTAATACTGGCAATATGAGCGTGTAACAATTACGTCGCTATTTTGTTGCCATTAAATTTGAGCATAACACTGATGAATGGGACAGATTATTGATTAATATGCATGGCCTTTTATCTAGAAATTAAGCGACTACAATTATTACAAAAATTAATAATGTCAAAAGCTATTGATGTTTGGGAACTTCCGGACAGAATGGGCTTTCATCAAAATGTCATTGAAAGTTGAGAAACAGAACTGCAAAGTAATGCATTCAATACAAGTGTGTGTGTGTGTGGGTGGGTGTGGGTGTGTGTGTGTGTGGATGGGTGGTGTATGTGGGTGAATGGGGGACTGTTCTGTCCGTTTGTTTCATGGTTAAGACCATATAAATTATATCAAAGATGGTTAAGAAACACCCAAAGTATTGAATAATTCACGCTCTCTTTCCCCTCTACTGAAGTATGGCTGTGTCGGTTCTGTAGAAACAACGTCCAACAGTCTGCAATTGCTCATTAGCAGTTTGGCACTGTAAAGAGGGGGAGTGTGGGTGGGGAGGGGTGTATGAGAGTACATTACATTACATTACATGATTATTGTTTTAGGTCCAGCGGACTCTTCCGAGCCAAATCAGGACCGGACAACCCCTGATCCGCATAAAAGATCTGCTGAAACAACCCTAGTGGTAAAACTGAATACCCTCCACCAGCCAGTCACTTTACAATAAAGACATCCCACGCAGGGGACGGCTGAGGCTTCACCCCAACTTATCGAACCCCTGTTTACAAAAAAATAGAATACAAACATCATTATAAATTATCAACAAAACACATACATATAAAATGCTTACATTGCTAAATAATAACATCATAGGAAGCCCTAGTGACCACCTGGCAGAAAGCGTCCAATATTCCCAAGCTGATCCAACAGACCTAATACACAAATAAGGAGTCTTGTCCCGGAAGAGTTTTCAAGAAAAAAGGTAGGAGACTGGGCTAGCGAAGAAGACGATAGTATAGCAGATTGATAGAACAGAGCAGGAATGAGACAGAGCAAATGAGAAAGACAGCGACAGTGGGAATTTAAAGCACTAAATTTCCAGAAAGTGGGGATACTATTTATACTGAAACCCCCGGCACCCCAACGGGGGAAATTTGTGGGAGTATGTGTGGGAGTTGGGGACCAAGGGGTAGAGTGGGATAGGGGTAGATGAGAGGTACTTAAAATGGCCTCTTTTATATACCCAGAAACTGGAGGACAAAAAGCAGCTGTTGAATTAGATGAACAGAATTGGAAGCATTACAAGCAACAATACATTTTCATCATGTGTTGCTTTTATATTTCCTGCATGTAAATCAAACGAGAATTGGAATGTCTCACCTTCCCCCTTCCCTGACGTCTTGCTGGATTTGATTTTTTTTTCCTGTTGGTCTTGCAAGTAATCATAATTATAGGGATGTCTTCCTATCTTTTCGATTTCATAGGCCTATCAAGCATCCATGTCATCCACTAAGGAAGATAGCCTATGTCCAATGGACCTCTGTGAACTCACAGACCGGACAACGCAAGCTGCTGAATGCAGCTGCTGACGCGCTCGAGTCCTATGTATTTTCTGGTTGATTCTGCAAGTAATCATACGGGTACTTGTCGGAATGCATTGAGGCGTCTTGGCGACAGGAGGGCTGCATGGGAAATAAAATAACGGTGGATTGGGGGTGAAGGTGTGACCTTTGGTTTATACACAATTGTTTGTCATTCTTCCTGTCCTATTCCTTGCACTCAAAATGAAAACGAAAATCGAGATCATCAAGTGCATATCGATAGGTCAAGGGAAGGGAAGTAACTGCGTATAAAACCATATAACCCGATATCGACCGCAGATTTGCATGCTCCTCTGAATTCGATTTACACAGTGAACATTTCACTTTCAGAGAAAATTACTATTCCACCGCGTCTTGTATTCTTGCTACTTGATTTACGATGCTGTATGCTGCATATCGAATTGAATCGAGTCTGGACGAGAATCGTTTAGACTGAATCATTTAGATGCAGCAATCCGTAGTGATTTTGTGCTTTTAGACGCTGTTACCTCCCTTTGTAAACAATTTATTCTTCAACATTATTTTAATTTGCAACAGCACCCCCACTGCCTCCGACACCACCAAACTCATTATCAGCAGCAGTAGCAACCCAGCAGCAGTTACAACAGCAGCAGTAACAGTAGCAGCTGAATCATCCCAAAACCGCCATACTCTCCAACATTATTTTCACTAGGAGCAGCATCACCATGACCACCACAAACCATCATCAGCAACCACAGCAGCAACAGCAGCACCACCACCTCCACCATCACCACCATTATCAGCAGCAGTTACAACGGCAGCAGCAGCAGCACCATCACCATCGCCATCCTCATCAGCAGGGACAACAACAGCTAAAAGGTTAGCCTACAATCTAAGATGACCAGTTGGTGTGGTGGTCCCCGATTTCTTGTTGCACGTGAGGATTGCGGTTCATATAGGGTTGGGTAGGCTTCCCATGGTCAATGGCAATGCTGTGATCCTCTCCTTCACTGCTGGGTGTGGGGTTGGTGATCAGCCGGGGATCCCTGCAGACATGGCTTTCAGTGTGGGTACTACGACTACAGGCTGAGTTGACAGCACCTGCAGCATCATGAGCGATTGTGGGCGTCGCATTCACACTAGAGGCCCTCGTTGCCGTTGCGCCGGCAGTATGGTTGACGTGGATGTCTTGCCTGGAGGCCGAGGCCGAAAACGCAGAGTGCTGGTTTGGGGTGAAGTCGTTGGATTTAGGAGGACAGTCAGCCTGATCCGTAGCTAGGGGGGAGCCGTCGTGATTCATCTGGCCTGCAGCAGCTGGGTGTGCGGTATGGATTCTTCTGGGAATGTTGCTTTGTTGAACATCGCAAAGCGGGCTGGTAGTTCCTTGGCATCCACCGTGATAACATACAGTTATGTTAAAATTCTGCCCAACATCCCCAGACGTGGCTGATCGGCAAACACACTCGCTTTGTCCCGGAGACGCTATTCGACCACCAACTGATTGGTTGGGGTTGCTAGGCGCCTCACGTCTCACTGGCACGGCTTCTGCTTTCTTGGTCGTGGTTTGTGGTTCATACGCTGGTCTAACTTCTTGTGCGGCCCCCATCTTGCTGACAGACTCGTTAGAACTATGGGTGGTGATACCCAGCAGACTTTCGCTCTCCTCGTTGTTGGTTTCCTCAGGTTTGCCTTGAGTAGTCACAACCTGGCAGGGTTGGAAGATTTAACGATTTAACGATTTAGCGAATGAAATTTTTGGTTAAAGAAAATTTAACGCGTTAATGTTTTTAAAAAGTTAAAGAAAATTCAACGAATTAAAAAATAAAAGTAACGATTATCGATTTCTTTCGTTAAAAATTTCGTTACATCAGTTTGATTTTCCGCCAAGAACAACAGGTGCTTATGCGCGAAGCCGGTTTAACCCAGTGGCAGCCAGTTTGAGGCGGTTTGGATTAGCCTTTGTAGACATTGCCGCTAGCCTACCCTGCATCAGTGCATATTAAATTTTGAGATCGTGAAAAGAAGATGGCTTTCTGCAGTGATTTGAGTGATGAAAGTTTGCCAAAATTTGTTGAAGCGTTTATGGAATACTACGACTTTGTTGGAGGAAAGTCAGCCGAGACGCTCATTTCTAAATTTAGATTCTTTTTATTCTAGCTGCTGTATTTGAATGTTTAGCTTAATTTCTTTGTCTCGGTGTGCGTGGGTTAAAATGCTTGGAAAGGGGGTGAATAAGTGTTGCAAGGTCAGATTAGAAAAAAAAAGTCTAATATCTCTATTCTTGTTGTTAATAAAATATCAAATCAAATCACATTATATGTTCTTGATTTTTTTTCAGTGTGTTCATAGATTACATGGGTTCTAACACAAGTTGCATGTAATTTTTTTAACTGCATACCACTTTTTGGGGTCTGAGCTGAGCAATAAATAATTATTCATGTATTTAACGCAAATTTATTTCTTTAAATAGAAAATTTATTACTTTAACGTTTTAACCAAATTAAAGAAAATTTATTTCTTTAAAGAAAAAAAGTAAAGACTATCAACCCTGCTACCTGGGTTAGTGGACTGTGCACATCCACAGCCTCGGTGGAGCTCACCGATCCCCCCTCGGTAACAGTAGAACCGGAAGCACTTCTGTTTGAACCTGAAACAAACGGATGTATTCTTTCCTGCGTGTCAAGTTTCGTGTTGGATTATGTTAGTAAAGAAAAGGGTCGGGGCGAATTTCTCAATGGGTAGAAAGCACACCAAATGGTCGGAATGAAATTACCAGTAGAAAACACATCGCCCAAACGTGATGTTTTTACCAAGGACAACGGGAAAGAAAACCGACCGATTCTTTATAAAGTAAGCTTATTCGTTGTACTAATAACATGCATTCCATTACAGTATGCTTTATTAAGGTAACACATGAGCCAGGTGGGCTTTTCTGGTTTTAGTTTTATGTAATACCTTTTTTTTTTTGTATGTGTGTGTGTGTGTGTGTGTGGGTGTGTGTGTGTGTGTGTGTGTGGGTGTGTGTGTGTGTGTGTGTGTGTGTGTGTGTGTGTGTGTGTGTTTGGGGCGGAGAAGATGGAAGCGCGGCGGTGTCAGTTTGTGTGTGTGTGTGTGTGTGATTTCATGTGTGTAACAGTAAGTGTTTGTGTGCGTGTGAGAGAGAGAAAGAGAGAGAGAGAAAGTGAGCGAGAGAGGTAGAGAGAGAGGTGGTTAGATGGGCGATGTTCTGTTGTCATTTTGGCTGACTAAATTTTGTATTCTGTATGTTTTGCAAGAAAAAGAAAATTACAACTTTAAAATCTAGTGATAATTGTCACTGCTTTACTCCTAGAATAAATAGACAGTAAATAAAACTAGTGACTTGACTTGAACTTTACTCATAGCACGCATACCTTCCTTGACAATACGACGCTTCTTCTGGCAGCAGAACGTCTTGATAAAGTCCGAGGGTGTCCCATTCCTTCTGTGGCAAAGCACCCACCAGAGCATCGCAAAGAGCGCAATGGTGAGAATCACAGCGATGGCTATGATGGCGACAGCAAGACCATGAGGAAGTGGACCTGCATAGTTTAATATCCTCTAATAAGGGAGCATGCAGATCAATAATATGCCTACAACCTTATAACAAGCGTAGGTTATAATTATCCCACACTAAGTGCCAAGAATAAGCTTAAGGTTGAATACATCATAATATTTCCATGTATGTTATCTGAAAATACAAGCATGTCCTTAAATAATGCAAGTGAAGACGTGGTAGTGACATTTGTTAAAACTCTTTTCTTGGAATTGGAACCTCTGAACCATATATGTACATGTGTGTACAATTGTGCGCATTGGAAGTTTTAAATAACGATTTTTGGATAATATTCGTGCGTCCGAAATTGGTGTTGCAGACCTGTGCACACTCAAAATGCTCATCAGTAGCAAAAAAAAAACCAAATTTCAGTAGTTTTTAAAAATTTTCAGTAGCAAGCTGTAACGACAATTCAAGTTTTAAAAAAATCAGAATTTCGGAATTTTAATAGAATTTTAATAAGTAATCCGTATTCTGCTCATGAAAATCGGAGAAAATACGGAAAATCCGTAGATGTGCACAGGTCTGGTGTTGCCTTGTCAATGAAAACGCGGCAGCAAAAGAGCAGCGCCAGCCAGGACGAGACAGATAGGACGCAGTGCTTGCTGGGTGCGCATTTCGTGTCTAGCACTCTCACCCGAGCGTTGTGGCCAAGTGGGCTAAGGCGGGACTAACTTGCCTTGTACACAGGCCAGAAACCAATGGCGCCTGACAGGTGTGGGTTCGATCCTGCATCGGGGCGTTATGTTTCTCCGAATATTATTTACTTTCGACTCGGGCAACGTCTCGGGGGTTTTCTCCGGGTACTCCGGTTTGCTCCCCCAGCAAAATTTCAAAAAATTTCAAAAATTTAAAGAATTTCAAAATTTCTAAAAATTACAACTAATGTTAGGTAGGTTGCGTTTGGGCGCGCCACAGGCTGCGACTACGCCTTCCACAGGGGAGACGGCCCAGAATTTCCCGATAAAAAGGGACAATAAAGCATTTTTAAAAAAAAAACGTCTAGGACACGAGCGTCCACACTCGTGCGATGAAATCCATGCGTTCACGGATTAGCTCTTGGTTTATATTCTTCCGTCTCGAAAGAAAGACAGAAAGGAACGTACCATCATTTGAAGATTCTGCAGCCGGCGGTATTGTTGTATTAGGTGTTAGTGCGGAGTTTGCCGTCTCCAGCTTGTGACAATACAAGTCGCAGTCCTTGTCCAGTTGCTCAGTTCCACACCACTCTTTTTGAAATTCGCAGGGCTGGCACCGCTCTTCTGTCGGCTCTTTGTTGCAAAACCACTCTTTTCTGCAACAATCCCTGTAGCAAGGAAAGGATCCACTCGGACACCCATCTGCAACAATATAAAGATAGAATTACTCTTAATGAACAGAGAACAAACATAAAGAAAAATTTAATGTGACATTTTGAGTCTGCAAGTAAAAATCTAAAAGGCTATACTGTGATTAAAAAAAAAAAATAACATAAAGTATAATTCCCTGCGAGTGTTGTGGCAGGACTAACTTTTCTTGTCCACAGGCTAGAAACCAATGTCGCCTGATAGGTTTGGGATCGATCCTGCCTCTGGCCGTGATGTTTCTCCGAAAATTATTTACTTTCGAATCGGGCAACGTCTCGGGGGTTTTCTCCGGAACTCCGCTTTGCTGCCCCATGAAAAATTTCCGAAAGCACAACTAATATTACGTAGGTTGGGTTTGGGCGCGCCACAGGTTGCAACTACGCCTTCCCCAGGGGAGGCGATCCAGAATTTCACAATAAAAAGGGACAATAAAGTGTCCCTACCCCCTCCCCTCCGGAAAAAGAGTGCAATATAGACATTCTTAAATTAAAAACAGTTTAATATATTCTACCTGCCTGTACACCACATGTTTGAGTGTGTAACTGCTGAGCGTGTATGTTGGTTACGAAAAAGACCAACTATATATATATACGAAATCCCACTAAACCGTTGAACATACCACCCTCACTTCTTGCTGTTGGCCCACACGTTCTTTAGAAGGCTGTTGTAGTTTCCATTAAAGAGGTTAAATCTTTCATATCATGGACAATGCAATGTGTACATTATAAAGGGTCTTTACTGGTCCTGATTTGGCTCGGAAGAGTCCGCTGGACCTAAAGCAATAATCTTGTATTGTAAAGGGTCTTTACCACTCTTCGGAAAATAATGGGATAGCACAAACAAGTCCCTTACCCTTGGTGGTTGGAGAAGTATTCACTGGTCTGGCAAGCACAGACACTGCTCCCACCAGATTTAGAATGTGAGTTGCTATCCTCATTCTTCTTCTTTATATTTTTCGCTGAAACAAAAGAAGAATTCTACAATATTAGTTGCCCAGAGAGTCGAGACGGCATCTCAGGATTGGGCACTGGTTAGCTGTGAGCTCCTCCGGCAAGCTTCGGCGAGTTTCAGCCACGCAGTGTGTCAGGATATATCTGTGTCGAGCTGACTTTGGTACCTCAAGAGAGATGCTCTCGAGAGATGGTTAGTTAGGTCAGAACATGCACCTGAAATAATTCTTAATCGTGAAAACAAAACACACACACACACACACATATCCTTCTCCCCCCCCCACACACACACACAGCACACACAGCACACACACAGCACACACACGAAAGGAATATTGAGTCAAAAGCTGCTGAGAATCTCAGCTACGCTGTGCGATCTGCTTATTGGTCCACGGCGAAGGCTGTGCGCAAGTTTGCAGCAAGTTTAATGTCGTGGAAGCCATAGTATGACTGTTCACTCCGTGAACTTAGTGCATGCCAGTGCTTAGACTATAGGATGCCAGCGCCATTAGATGGAATTTTTGCTACCTAAATGAAAAATACTTTACAGTATGTACATGTATGTAGGCCTATTGTAGTGTTGGAAGTTAATAAGCACTTCCGTCGATCTGCAAAGCCGTTTTGTGCAAGAGACTTGCATAACAAAAATCATTACCTCCTCCCCCCCCCCTTCCCTCCCTCTCCCCCCCTTCCCTCCCTCTCACCCCCCCCCCGCCTCCTTCCCTCCCTCTCTCTCCCCCCTTCCCTCCCTCTCTCTCCCCCCCTTCCCTCCCTCTCCTCCCCCCCCCCCCTTCCCTCCCTCTCTCCCCCCTTCCCTCTTTCCCCTGACTTCTATGCGGCCTCTAAGAACGTCCAATTTTTCCGAATGTTGCTTTGTGAGTACGTGCCTACGAAACATTATATGATTATTGCTTTAGGTCCAGCGGACTCTTCCGAGCCAAATCAGGACCGGACAACTCCTGATCCGCATAAAAGATCTGATGAAACAACCCTAGTGGTAAAACTGAAAGCTCTCCACCAGCCAGTCACTTTACAATAAAGACATCCCACGCAGGGGACGCTGAAGCTGTACTCTAATTTATCGAACCCCCGTTTACAAAAACAAAATAGAATACAAACACCACTACAAATTATCAACAAAACACCTACAGTATGTGTCCTGTTGACAATCCACGATGATGTTTGTATTCCATCTTGTCTATATAAAATGCCTACATTGCTAAATAATAACATCATACGAAGCCCTACACCTGGCAGAAAGCATCCAATATTCCCAAGCTGATCCAACAGACCTCATAAACAAATAAGGAGTTTTGTCCCGGAAGAGTTTTCAAGAAAAAAGGTAGATGACTGGTCTAGCGAAGAAGAAGATAGTATAGCAGATTGATAGAATAGAGGAGGAATGAGAAAGAGCAAAATGAGAAAGACAGCGACAGTGGGAATTTAAAGCACTAAATTTCCAGAAAGTGGGGATACTATTTATACTGAAACCCCCGGCACCCCCACGGGGGGCCTACGAAACAACGGGAGTAAGCCACTCGCTGCAATGCAACTCGCTACTAGTCTCTGACCGGATTACTTTACATTGTTTGTGATATTTGGTGAATAGCAGCATGCTCTGTTGCACACCTTGCCCCTGAAGACTGGTGTAGGGTTCATGCATTAGACGTTATGCAAATAATATTTTGTCTTAGTGCATATTATAACACAGTCATAGTGCATGTAAAAAAAAAAAAATCAAATTGCATATTATAACAAATTCATATTGCATATTATAACAAATTCATGGTGCATGGTGTAACAAAATCATATGCTTATTATAATTAATTCATAGTGCATGTTGTAATGAACTCATAGTCAATATTAAAATAAAACGATAGTGCATACTGAAATTAAAGAAACCGTTCATATAAGTGATAAAGTCGTAATGCCGTATTATTATAATTTAATCTGTCGTAGGCCTAATACAATATCTTGCTACCATCTCCTAAGCGCAAGTGTTACAGATAGTGAAGGTCAGTACCGGAGGCCTACTATACTAGTTACTGCAAGAGGTTCGTGCCCTAATATAGGCCTACTATACTGTAATGGACTGCAAACAATCTAAGTAGGCCACTGCAAATAAAATTATACCAGACAGCTTCTATTATAGCAGAGATATGTATATCTACATATCTCTGATTATAGTAAGCTGTCTGGTTATACTCCCAGGTCGCACAAGCGTCGCCGAGGTTTACGGACGTTTCCCTCTCAGTGAGAGGTACTCGGCGTGTCTCGGCTAAGCGGTGCGCACTGTACGCGCTTTTGAAACCTGTGTTTTTGTGCTGCCTGTGTATTCTGTAGTTTAGAATGTAGGCTTCCTGCAGCTGTTGTTGGACCTTGAGCCGTGACATTGCGCCATTTTGTGTTTTTCAGGGGTGTCTCTTGCTTATATGCATGTGATTATGCTCTTTGAATAATTTAGCGGCTGCGGGCCTAATGCCAAGCGGGGCGACAGTTTGCAAGGCTTAAAAACCTTCGCTAATAATAGTCATATAAATTATTGTTAATTTGTGGTATATGATATACGGAGGTAATTTTTTTTAATCAATGCATAAGCCTTCTCTGACACTTTATGGGCTTTGTGCCTTCCTGGGAAATGCAGACATTTCTGGAAAAGTGCGAGTGCCCGTAAACAATTCCAAAGTGCAATAGCGCATTTTTGGGAAACGAATGTTCTCAGCTGGTATTTACTTGAAACTTGTAATATTTGGCGAAAGGAATACCTGTTTTGTGAAAATGAAATCTGGAAAATTGTGGTGTGGTTGTCAAAGTGGTGTGTAGCTATAATAATGCAGTCTAGCATATTAATATATTATCGTCGATGATGTTCTGCATGCAAGGTACAATGTTGTGTTTGTCTCCTTAGAGTTCCCAGCTGGCGAGTGGAATTGTGAACAGTTAACGTGTATGAAGAAAAATACTGTGATCTTAATGAAGAAAAATACTGTGATCTTAATGAAGAAAAATACTGTGATCTTACCAAGGGGGTTGCGTGTGCTTTTAATAAGAGGTGTGGGGTTTTCACCTTAATTAGCTTTAAACCACCTTAATTAGCTTTAAACTATCAATATTATTCCAAAGTGTCAAATTATTATTATTTTTTTTTATTAGTAAAATTTACGTCCCCGGACACATCAAGCGTATATGAGACGGGTGAACCACCACTTTTGAAGTGCCAAAGGTAGGTAGGTAGGTAGATTAACGTCCCCGGACACACATGCGTATAGGAGACTTGGCAAGTGCCACATTTTTTTTTTTAAAAATCAGTTTATAGTCCCCTCTCTTCCCGAAAAGGATTTTCAGAGAGGAGACTCTTACCGGAGGAAAACGATGCTTAACGTCCTATTGCATGAGCGTTAAGGACGATCACCACGTCGCCACCCTGACAACAATGACCATCATCATCATATCAAAACAGAGATCCAACGGATCTTCAATACTCTTACCGGATGGAAAACGATGCTTAACGTCCTATTGCATGAGCGTTAAGGACGATCACCACGTCGCCACCCTGACAACAATGACCATCATCATCATATCAAAAATGAGATCCAACGGATCTTCTCATCTATGACTATTCAAAGGGAACTTTTCCCTCATACAATTTAATGTCGTAAAGGAATGTTGCAGGGCTGCATATTATCTTCATTCTATGTATATTGGGGACACATTTAATGTTATAGGAGAAAAAAATAACAAGAAAAGAATGAGGATTACTAAATTTTTGTATTAAAAACATAATACGTAAAAGCCAAGTCGTATTAAAACACTAAGATGTCAGTTTATTCTAAAATATAAAAACTGGTTACATAGGGATTTTTGAGTGAAATTTAAAAAGTGTTAATTATGATATTCAGTTTGGGGTTTATAATATCAAGAAACTTATCTAGAACTTACTGATTATAATTAAATAAAAACATATAAAAAGTATAAGAGCAAAAGACAATGCTACAAATATTAATTTTAATTTAATGTTTCGTGGCTATAATAATTTGAATAAAATAATCACTGCTCTCCTTCTCAGTATCGCTGTACCCCATGTTGCGTGCACTATAGTAGGCTATAATATGTAGAATATCTATTGTCCGACTGATTAGACTGGAGTGAATGATTAAACAGGCTAGCTCAAAAAGCTGCTCAAGGTGCACATAAAAGAAGTCTGAAGTTTGGATCGATCTCGCGTCGCTCAATATGCGTGCAGCTAAGGGTAGGAGTACTGGGTGTGCTGCCAGCTAAAGGGAGAGAATGCGTTCTTTTCTGCCCCTTAACTCTCTCTACTGAAAAGGTTGAGAATGACTTTAAACTTGACAAGCGCACACATGATTTGTATTTATTAATTTCTTTAATTTTATGTTTTAAATTTTAATTTATTACCGTTTTTACATTGCGCTTTTCCAGCTCAAGAGCTGCTCAAGGCGCTGACCAATACAGAGATATAACCCAGTTATGAGTTATGAGAGCCATAGAGAAAAAAACAAACATTCGTCTTTATCTACGCTGGAGTTAGTATCTAGGTCAAGTGACGTACATTCGAGTTAAAATTAGCATGTCAATAATATGCGCCATGATTGGATGAACATTGAGACATGAATCTTTGACGTGAAATCGAGAATGATCAGTCGCTGGATCAAATAGTATTAGATCACAGGCACCTGAAACGACCAGATTAAAATTAAAGATAATTTTCCAGTTGAGAACAAGAAACAAGCAAACAAACGCCAAACATAATTATTACGAACTTGAGAGAGAGAGAGAGAGAGAGAGAGAGAGAGAGAGAGAGAGAGAGAGAGAGAGAGAGAGAGAGAGAGAGAGAGAGAGAGAGAGAGAGAGAGAGAGAGAGAGAGAGAGAGAGAATCTTTTTCTTCCAATCAGAAAACGGGCATCGATCTAAAGAATAATTATTTCTAAATTCCAGTCGCCTTTCTCAGTACAAAAATAAATCGATTAATGCAAAGACAGCACGGTCACTTCAATACCACCAATCAACACGCCCTCCGTGGTGAAATAGGAAACCGAAATTTGTGTATAATATACTGACCAAGGGCTGTTTGTTTGTTTGTATACTAGAGGAAAAGATAAACAAACAAAACAAAAACAACAATCATAAATAAAAAGAATAATAATAATAGCATGATACCAACCTTCAAAAAGAAGTGTTCACACCTACAACCTGTTAGCGATGAATTAGGATTTTTGGTTTGGGGAAAGTACCTGAATTTCCCCTGGTGAATTTTCCCTGGTTGTCATGGTGCCCTGGCTGTGTCTTGAGAGCGTAGACCTTTCTCTCTATGTATTTACGTTACCTATTATTCCTATAATTATTAGATACTTAGAAATGCTTTGATTTATTTTGATTTAAAAAAAAAAACTCGATGTTTTGGCAATACCCATTGATGGGGCCCATTGTTTTAATATGTACCGTAAGTTTATAATAACGATAATTACTGGTTTACTGGTGGGCCTAAATTTATATAAAGAACTTGGGAGAGAGAGAGAGAGAGAGAGGTGGGCGGGGGGGGGGGGTGGAGAGAGATAGAAAGATAGATGGAGAGATTCTTCTTCTTGTCCTATTCATATTTTGTCAATCAGAAAACAGTCAAAAATCTACACAGAGAGATAGAGAGAGAAAGTGAAAGAGAGAGCGAGAGAGAGAGAGAGAGAGAGAGAGAGAGAGAGAGAGAGAGAGAGACAGAGAGAGAGACAGAGAGAGAATTATTTTTCTTCTTCTCTTTATTGTTCTCCTTCTTTTTTCAGTCAGAAAACTGGCAACAGTCTACACACTAAACAAACCAGGTTTTGGTGAGGCCAACAGTATATCATTAATTTGCTCAGAATGATGGGCAGTTTAAAGACCTTACGAATGAAATGAAAATAAAAATGAAGAATGGAAATGAAATGGAAAGTGAAAAACGAAATGAAATACAGGAAATGAAGCTTAACTAAAATCTTTTGAAAGAATACAAAACTTTGGGAAATGGGGGGTGGGGGTAAGAGAGGGTATGAAAGAGAGTGAGTGTGAGGGCAACGTAATCGAGTGCGACCATTATTATTAAAATGTAGCTTTGATAAATTTACATCCTCATTGTCAACTAGCCAAGTTTATTAAAAGAAAGAAAGAAGGAAATAATAAAGGAAGAAAAAGATTGTTTAGTGTTAGATATAGAGAAAGGAAAGGCAAAAAATAAATGAAGGAAGAAAGGAAGCTAAGAGGGAATAAACAAATAAATAAATAAATAAATAAATAAATACATAAATAATGGACGGGCCAAGAAAGCGAATAAAATCTAGTTGAGTGAGATCCTGTATCGGTCAGCGCCTTGAGCAGCTCTTGAGCTGGAAAAGCGCTATATAAGAACGATTTAACAAAATAAAATAATAAATACAAGACTGAGAACTATTTGTTTCAATAACAATTTGTACGTCAGTTTCATGGCATCAGTTTATCCTCAGTGTGTCATCAGTAGTTTGTACATCAGGTTGTCTGACTCTTTCTTGGACATGAAGTTTCATCTGAGTAAGTTAATATCTTGTGTATTTTGACCATTGGCGTCAAGATATATATAATTACATATGTTATACGAAACACAATATAAGTTACACAAAGAAACGTGTGAATTTGTTCAAACAGTTTCACAGCAAGGTAAGTAGCTTACGCTTTTACTTTTTTTTTGTGTGTAAAAGAGTCAAAAAATTTATTCATAATTTTTTTCCAAATGTCCTTATTCACACATACTTATCGCTTCGATGCCTTAACCAGGAAAGAAAAGTGTTAAAAAGAACCGTCATTACCATCATATTAATCAACAATACATCAAAAACAATTATGAAACCGAAAATGTTGGACTTACCAACAAAATCCTGCTGCTTGTGTGAAATTAGCGAAATTAATTAGGCAAAAACGAGTACTGTCCACTTTGAAAAAACAGTTCGGGTAGGGGAACAGAAAGGAATAACCTAAAAGCCCCCAAAAGCACCTTATAATGTGTAAGCATGCGCGGAGCTGTTGAAATGTAGCCTATCCTTAGAATAGCTCGTTGCACATTGACCTTATATCTATCTACATGTAAGCTTTTCTCGTACACCACTTTGCTAAATCTCGTTTAAAGTCAAATCGACTCGGTGCCGGTGTAGTTGGGTAATTTGGCTTTTATTATTTATGGCGTATTATGATCAATAATGCTTAAGAATAGCTTTAGACTCTTTTGATTGAATCCCTTTTAGTCATAAAACAAGTGGTCGTTTAAAAAAAAACAACAATAGTAAACTAAAATCGTAGGTACTCTAATTTAAAAATACTATTACGATTTAATTAATTAATTAATTATTTAATAATTAATTAAATAAATTTTAGCCACTTATTTATTTATAAGATAAGATAAGATAAGATAAGATAAGATAAGATAAGATATTACTTTATTAATCCAAAAGCATGGAAATTACATTGTCTGTCAATTAAACATATTTCAATTAAACATGTCCATTCATTCTTCTTTTACACACACATAAATATTTATACATTATTAATGATCTTCAAACACATGGACATATTTTCATAATGCAGATATTTCAAGTAAGCAGTAAAACGGATTAACGTAAGAACAGATAAATATGAGAATTTAAAACTTATTAGTGTGTAAACATATAAACTATTTATACAAAAACAGTAGTTTAATTAAACTAACTAAGCTGCATTAAAACAAGTGAACATTCCACTGTTGAACTGCTGCAGTATTATTATTACCATAGCACAAATTATTAGCCAGTCTCCAGTGAGCAAATTTTTGTGATTATTTTGTCTGATCCTTGGATGTGCTTTTTGCATTTTGCGTGTGATTGTGTGTATGCTTGCGTGTATGGTCTAATATCACAAACTGTGAATAGACGTTAAATAAAATTATTGAATTGAATTTAAGCTCAGTGCTTCAGATTGTTTTCAGACATCATGGACCCAATGACCCATGGGCATGCAAAATGATGGGTCAAGTTTGAAAAAGATGGGTCATTGACAATCGAAGGTATTCGTATCGTATGTTCACCTAGTCCTTCTTGATTTTTAGGACGCGCCAGGCTGGCGCATTCACGTTGACTGTTACGCGCCATTCTGATAAAATATGCGCCAATGGCGCGGGCGCACCAACAATCTGAAGCACTGTAAGCTGCATGAGAATTGTAGAGTATGTTTAGTAAGACCTACCGACTTGTTTGTTATGTGCTTGAATGGCAAGTGGTATGAATGAGTTCCTGTACCTATTTGATGTTCCCGCTGGTGCCCTAAAACGTCCACTCCTGTCTATCCGTCGAGAGTCAAATTCCAAGAAAAGTGGATGGTTACTGTCAGCCAAAATTGCAGTCAGCTTTTTTGTCACTTGTCTGCTATGTATCGTCGCTATGTCATCCTGTTCCCTCCCAACCACCCCACTAGCCCTTTTTATCTGTTTGTCCAATCTTCGTTTTTCTGTTTGTGATACGTTTCCTCCCCAACATGAGATTCCAAAAGAAATGATGCTTCCTATTACAGCTGTATAAAACATTTGTAAAATTTCCTGTTTTACATTAAAGGATCTCAGTTTTCTTAAACAAAACATTCTACTTTGCAGTCGCTTGTAAATGTATTTTGTGTTATCTTTCCAAGTGAATCTATCATCGATAACCACACCTAAATACTTATATGCATGCACTCTCTCTACTTCTTCTCCTTTGATAAAGATAGGATTAAAATCAAACTTGTTTCCCTTCCTAAAATCAATTATCATTTCTTTTGTTTTGCTTACATTAAGATCTAGAAAATTTGAATCACACCAGTTGACAAAGCTATCTATTTCATCTCTGTACATGTTGTCCATGTTGTTGGTAATACTAATAAGACCAGAGAGTGCCGTGTCGTCTGCAAATTTTATCAGGGGACAGGATTCGTGCTTTTGTCTATGGTCTGCAGTGTACAAAGAAAACAAAAAAGGTGCTAGAACAGTTCCTTGAGGGGCTCCTGTATTAGTCAACACAATATTAGAATTGTATACAATAGAATTGGAATTGTTTTGAACTCTGACAAACTGAGGTCTATTTGTAAGATAGTCAAAACTCCATAGAATAGTTCTAATATCAACATTCATGCCTGCTAGTTTTTGAACAAGTGAATGGCATTGCATAGTATTAAAAGCACTACTAAAATCAAAGAACATAAGCCTGACACAAGAATTTGCATTTTCTAAATGTGAGTACATTTTGTTGAGGACAAAAAGAACAGCGTCTTCAACATTTTTCTTACTTCTATAGGCAAACTGCAGTGGGTCAATAAAATCTGATACTAAAACATATAACTTATTAAGAACAAATTTTTCAAAAACTTTCATCGTGACAGAGGTTAAAGCAACAGGGCGAAGATCATTAAAAACTTTGACTGGATTCTTTTTAGGAACAGGTACTATGCATGACATCTTCCAAAGAGTAGGTACAACAGACTGAGTAAAAGACATGTTAAACAGAACAGTAAAAATACCAGCAAGTTGGTTAGCACATGTTTTTAGTAACTTAGGTGTAACTTTGTCAGGACCAGCAGCCTTTCGAGTGTTTAACTTAGTAAATGCTAAGCTTACATCCTCCTCACTAACTAATTGACTTTCAACCTCTCCTTCCTCCCCTTTCCTCCCCATTAATCATTCCCTTAACTGCTCTCTCTGACTAATCTCTCTGAAAAATCTTGACAGTCAAAACGACAGTAGAACTTATTGAGGTCATTTAAATATTCTTGAGTACATTCCCCAAGTTGTGCACTCCCCCCTTTCTTACCTTTGAACCCAGACATTAATCCCATTCCCTCCCACACTCTTTGTATATTATTTTCTGTAAAATGTTCCTCAATTTTTTCCTTGTATTTTTCTTTCCCTTTTCGAATGTCCTTGTTTATTTCTTTCTGTACCTGTTTCTTAGTTTCTTTATCTAAATTGTTCTTGTAAGCCTGTTTCTTTTTGTTCAAAGTTAATTTAGTTTCCTTGGTGATGTAGGGTTTGTTGTTGGCATATATCTTCACAGTCATTATAGTCATTTTATTTATAGTCATTTATTCTGTTTATTCTGTTTATTTATTTATAAATTGTATTTGTATTTTAGGGCACAGGTAATTATTTTTTCTTCTTTATTGAAAATTAATAAAGAAAGAAGGAAGAACACAGGGGTTTTAGAAGGAGAGAGAGGAAGGAGGAAAGAAGAAGGAAGGGAGAAACTCAGAAAGGAAGGTTGCTATAACTGAATAAATAAATACATAAAGAATGAATGAATGAAGAAAGTAGGGAACGAAAGACGGTAGTTGGTAGAGAATAAATAAATAAATTAATAAATAAACAATGGATGAATGAAGAAAGATTAGGGAAAGAAGGGCTGAGAACTCTTTGTGTTAGTAACAGACCTACCCCTTGGGGTCATGAGCAATCTTGCCACTGTAGATTGTTCTAACCTACAAAAGGGAAAAGTGAAAGCCCCAGTTGAAAACCTGTCTTTCCTCTATAGGCATGACCGATTCACTGCGGCAACAGTACCCCCGTTGGAGTGCCGGGGGTTTCAGTATAAATAGTATCCCCACTTTCTGGAAATTTAGTGCTTTAAATTCCCACTGTCGCTGTCTTCCTCATTTGCTCTTTCCCATTCCTGCTCTGTCCTATCAATCTGCTATACTATCTTCTTCTTCGCTAGATCAATGACCTATCTTTTTTCTTGAAAACTCTTCCTGGACAAGACTCCTTGTTTGTGTATGGGGTCTGTTGGATCAGCTTGGGAGTGTTGGACGCTTTCTGCCGGGTGGTCACTAGGGTTTCCTATGATGTTATTATTTAGCAATATAGGCATTTTATATGTATGTGTTTTGTTGATAATTTATAATGATGTTTGTATTCTATTTTGTTTTTGTAACCGGGGGTTCGAGTAGTTGGGGTAAAGCCTCAGCCGTCCCCTGCGTGGGATGTCTTTATTGTAAAGTGACTGGCCGGTGGAGGGCATTCAATTTTCCCAATAGGGTTGTTTCAGCAGATCTTTTATGCGAATCGGGGGTTGTCCGGTCCTGATTTGGCTCGGAAAAGTCCGCTGGACCTAAAGCAACAATCAATCAATCAAAGTAACAGACCTACATGTATATGTTTGTCTGACTTTCGCCGACATGAAGTTTTGTCTGAGTCAAGTACTCTTGTGTGTTTTGACTATTGGCATGAATATAATATAGACGAAGCACAATATAAATCCTCCCACCCCGCCCCCCAGCAAGCTTATAAAAAATTAATTAGTAGTCACTAGCAATGTAGTAGAAGCTTACGTTTTTATTTCATTTTGTGTGTAAAACAGTAATTGAGGAAGTTACCAGCAAATTCATAAATATTTTAACAATGGCCTTACCCACACATGCATAGCCTAGTACTTGGATGTTTTAACCGGAACAAAAAAAATGTTAAAAAGAACCCTCATTACCATAATATCAATCAACAATACACCAGAAAAAAAATTACAAAACCGAAAATGTTGGACTTACAGACAGAATCCTGCGGTTTGTGGAAAATTAAGATGGAGAAATCAGCAAAATGTCTCTTTCAGCTAAGAAATACTATATAGAAATCACCTAAAAGTCCCTCAAATGAGCTAGGGTCTATAAGTAGAAGCCAATCAGAGCCGGTATGGTTCCTCCGGATAGTCGCAAATCCGCATGTGCGTAGCTGTTGACAGGGTCCATATTCATGAAGTCTCCGATAAGGGTTTTGTCGGTCCGATAAACAGAAAACTTCCGATAACCCCATTATCGTGGAATTCATGAACCACCGGTAGGCGCTATCAGTGGCACTGTCGTACGATAAAGTTAGAGCTGCCTATCCGTACCCATAACCACCGTTCCCGGTACGATACCTTTGATTTCAAGATGGCAACCTTCATTATGATATGAAGGTCGGTTACAACATAGCGTGAAGGGACAGAAACACAGCCTAAAACAATTTATTTCTGGCCACAATCGCCATTTTATCCACTGTGGTGTTTATTAAACAATGACGCAATGTACGAGATAAAACTAAAAATCACAATGAC
>CM072512.1:13427924-13430424 GCA_036898135.1 Oncomelania hupensis
TATATCAATATAAAATTAATTAAGAACGAATTACAATCATGAATAACAAATCATGTATTTGAGGATTTGATATAAATTTAAAAAAAAAAAGACTCCACAAAATACAAACAAATACATAAACTCAAAGTGGTATTGGTTACGCTTTGCCATGTTGAACACATTTTTTTCAGATCTTGTTCCGACCGCCACAACATCAAACACAAATTAATCTGAAATCTGTTTTGAAGTCATTACAATGCTACAATCAACACATAATTATTAAGACAGTAAATGGGCAGTGACAAGAAGTCAACAACATTCATACTAGGCCAATATTTGGAAAAAGCGACCCTGCACTCAATATAGTAATGACATAGACTTTTATAGAATATGTGTTACTAAGCCTAAATATTGGAGGGAAAATTTACGAATGGTTAACATTTTAATATATATATATATAACTATAAATGCCTGCATGGATAAATGTACACATGAATAAATAAATAAATAAATAAATAATTCCAAAAAATAATATAATTAAATGCACAAATGCATAAAGAAATACATAATTGACTTCATGTTCCAAACAAATACAAGCGAGAGTTGTGGCCGAGTGGTCTAAGATGGGACTAACCTGGTAGGGGGCGGGAGGTGATGGGAGGGGAATGTTTGTCGTTTAGTTGTTGCCTGAAGTTGAGACTGAGGCAAACATTTGCAATGTAGTATTATCTTTTCTCCTTATTAAATTATTTCCCGTTATTTTTAGGCTTCTTCCACCCCCTCCTTCCCCTTCTCCTCCTCCTCCAAGTCCATCCCACTCGGCACCACCCACATTTACAAAACTACCAACGGTGTTGCTGTCAGTGAAATGGCCATCCTTTTGCAGTGGCCGAATCCACCGTTGTTTTACAAATTCTGATAGCGGGAAGAGAGTACCTAGGTCTTTTCCATCACTGATCCCTCAACCCTCGCAGTACTGCATCTGTTATGAAATACATTCTATAGATTCTGTTGTTATTACTATTGCTCCACTTCCTAAAGGGAGGCTACCTTACTCCCAGTGTTTATAATACCATTAACATTTTTATCTCCCTTTATTCCTGTTTTTTTTTTAAAATATATTTTTTACTTTTTTTTTTATTTGTTGTTGTTTGTGTTTGGTTTACTTTTTTTTTCTTTCTCTCCCGCCCATCACCCCACTCCCTTTGTCCATTTCTTCCTACTTCTCCCTCGGCTTGTCTCTCCGCTTAGTTCTACTATGCCACTTGACTATCAGTTCCTGGTAATCTTGGGGGTGAGCGAGCACCGTTGAAGGCGAATGAATCGCGAGGTGTGTCATTGTCACCGAAGTGAGAGCTTTGGCGAGCGGCTTGAACTGGTGCTTTTCCTTCTTCCGGCACTGGGCGTTCGCGAAGTAGACTGTCTTTGTCCCCTTGGTTTACGACTCCTTCCATTTGCCTGTTATACCCTTTGAACAGATAAATAAATAAATAAATAAATAAATAAATAAATAAATAAATAAATAAATAAATAAGCATTGAAGCAGAGAATTTTTTTGTTTTTTTTTTGTTCTTGTGTGTGTATGCGAAAACAATGAACTACACAGTTAGTTCTTTAATTTGGTCTGTCGGTTGTTGTCTCCCTTAAACTGTGAATTTGTTTTAATTTTTTGGGGGGTTCGCTCTTTTTCTCCAGCAGATATACACAGAATAATGATTTCCTTATACACTTTAATAAATACAGTAAGTCCTCGGGTTACGCCGGTCTCGACTTACGTTGATTCGTGGTTACGACGCTCCTCCACATACAAATATAATAAATAATATTACGCGTCGTTCCGTCTTACGCGGTTTAGCGTCGTAAGCGACATAAACAAACTGGAAGCTAGTTTCTGGCGAGCGGCGGAAGAATACGCTTTGTTGTAATTATACGGCGGGGAAGACGGCGTCGCTTCCTACGCTAGCGTCACTTCATACGCTCAGTCACTGTGCATACGCCAATTTGGTTGTTTACGCCGTCTATCTCTCTCACGTGTTTTATGTTCCGACTTACGATGAAATCGGGTTATGACGCGTCCAACGAACGGATCAACGTCGTAATTACATTTTAAAACAATAAATAAATTAATAAAATTGGACTTTTGAGAGATAGAATTCTTGTAAGTAAACCTAAAATAGAATTGCTGTAAGTAAACCTAAAATGTTCCCCGAAGCACCATTCATTGTTTAGAAAGATTTGAAACCCATATTAAAATATAAATGTCTGTGTATGTCCATGATGTGAAAATATGTTCCTGTAACCTTTTGGTCGTCGGGGAGAGAGGCGTTTCAAATCTCACTTTTCTCTGGGTAAGCTTAATGAGAGCGGTGCCCCCTCTCACTCTCTCTCTTTCTTTATCTCTCTCTCCCTAGCTACCCTCCTCCTGCTTTTTTTTTTTTTTAAATGTCATTATTGTACTACTATTTTATTTCAACATGTCTTACAGACAAAAACCCCTAAACAGTACAATTTGATTTGCAAT